>CM035145.1:4257500-4857500 GCA_020205605.1 Panax ginseng | reverse complement strand
GGGTGAAATGTGCAAATTTTGTAAAATAAGCAAGTGGTTATAAAATATTAAATTGTCGGAGAATATTCGTTTGGTCGTGGAATATTCTTTTTGTTTGAGAATATTCGTGCGACCAACACCATTTATGGGCCCCATAACGGATAACTAGTCGGATGAAGAAAACGACAAAATTGAATAACCAAGATAGTTATTCTGAATTAAGACTTTGTTGGAATACCCTTATGGTTAAAATACTGAATCTGCGTGGTTTCACAAAGAAGACACCAGATTGCACATGATTGTTGAATTATTGATCCTTACGTGAAGGCACTACTTTCTAATAATTATTACTGATGAGTTCTTGTTCAATATTTTATTTTATTGATTCAATAATTCTTTGCGTTGATATTTTATATTATTGTTGCTCAATAATTGTCAACGCACATCATCTCCATTATCGGATCAATAATTCATATTATTTGGAATAATATTATTAGATAGCATTATTGACAATGTCTAGAAAGTTCTGTCGAGGAGAGGTTTAGTCACCTAATTCATTGCAACAAGAAGGAGAAATCCTTATCGAAAAGCCCCTCTTCCTGGAATAACTTTGGTTGTCATAAATGTGATTACGTAATATTATTTGTGAATAATTAATTATTGATTCATATGATAAGGAATTATTTATTTTTATGTGAATATAAATGATGGATTTATTTATGTGGTTATTAATGAAGGAATTAATGCTGAGATGTTTTATCAGTATTTTGTCGGATTGGAAGTATTTAAAAATCATCCGTTTGTGGATTCCGGGTATTTTTCTGTTTGGAATTTGAAAAAACTCAAAGCTACAAAGTTGTAGAGAATTCGATTTCGTGTGGAATGGACATAAAATTCGTATTTTTCTGATAAACGGGCTATTTTCTATGAATTATTAAAGTTTCTGATTATTGTTTAAATGATAAAACATTTTGGAAAATTCTAGAATTGGTTGGTGAGAAATGTGCTCAATTGAATTTTAAATGTGGTGGGTGGCAATAGTAACAGGTGTAGCCACCAGGTAGCAGATTAGTCTCCTATGACGTTCTAAGCATTTTCCTATAAATAGGGTGCTTAGTTAGAATTGAAAATCACACCGAATTCATAAGTTTTCTCTTTCTCTCTATATTATCGAATTTATTCTTGTGAGTATTTTGATACTTTGAGTGTTATATACTGCAAGTTCCTTCAAAGACTATATATCCGATATTCGACCCGTAAGTATTATCTTTTTGAGGTAAGGGATGTTATTTTCTTCGTAAGTGATATTATTTCTTCAATATCATTATCCGAAATATTGGTTGGAACTTTTTATCAAATTTAAAAATTTTCATGTCGGGGTTACTATTAATGAGTTACTATTCACGAGTACTATTCACGAAGCATGATAATTTTTCTTGTGGAATTTCTATCTTTTGGTGTGAGTTACTATTCACGTATCGACCTTTATTCACGAATCTGAAGACTATTCAATTTAAAATGAAATTTTCTTCTTTTTATCCAAGGTGTCTATTATGGTTACTATCTTTGATTGTATCCATGTTTTGATCTTTATTCTTGAATTTTGCTTCAAAATTGGTTATTATGAAGTATTATTGATCTTGATAAACCGTAATACTGAATCCTTAATATTTGTTATTTTGTTTCACCGGATTCGTTCCTTTAATATATTTTTCATCATCCTCACCCTAAAATGATGATATTACTGAATATCTTTGGCCCGTAGTGCAAAGATGAATGATTAATCGATGATTATCTTTGGCTGTGTAGTGCAAATGAATGATTACCTAATGAATATCTTTGGCCGTAGTGCAAAGATGAACAGTGTTGAGATGAACATGACCAACTCGGGTGATACTGAATGAATATCTTTGGTAGCAGATGCAAAGATGAATATTTGATTAAAGATGTGTATTGATTGATGTTACAGAGATAAAATATTGATGATGGACTTTTAAATTCATAGAAGATAGTAGAATTCTTTCTCTACTTGACTCTTCTAATGGATTGCTTATTCCGCTGCCGCAGTTGTTGATCTAAAACTTGTTGTCTATTATATTTTATCAGATTATTCCATGTTGAAGACTAACGATAATTTGTTGTATATTATATTAGTCATAATATTTTCTTACTGGGCTAGTTGAGCTCACCCTTTCTTTCACTCTTCTTTGAGTGAAATGAGAATATAAATTTGGGACTAGTCGAATGGATGGATTAATGATCCGGATGGTTGTATTAGTAGTCCTCACTATTCGTGAAATAAGCGTCATCAATAATCGTAATGAGGACCCTTTTGAGTTTTTATACTTGCCTATTAGACAATAGTTGTATTTAAACTCACAAGATATGTGTTATCGTAATTTGCATCGACAATTGTATTCTCGAAGTTGTATTTGTTTTTACCATCATGTATTTGGCGACTCGAGAATGGGTTGGATGGAATGGACCTATTTTGGGGTCGTCACATAATAATTAGTTTTATAATAAATATAATTATAAATTGAATTTGTTATTTTACTTAAAAATGAAAAAATATATTTATTATTACACTTTACAAATATAAAATCATAATTAAAATTAAAAACAAAACAAAATAATAACTAATTATTTATCCTAATTTGATTTAAATTTGTATATATTATAAGAGAATGTATTGAACATCTAATCGAATATGTATTAACCGAGTATGTATCGAATCACAATCAAAATTTCGAGTAGTTTGAATCTTAAACGAGTCGAATATAACCTTGCTTTATCTTCTACTCATATTTTTATTCAACTATTTTTAATGCTTTCGATTTGGATCATATTATTAACGAATCCGAGTCACGCTCGTATTTTTTCGAGTCAAGCCCGAATTGAGCCCGAACTGTGTTGGCTCGTTTACAGCCTTACTCAAATCTCATATATTAATATAATACTGATATGTGTATGATACCATATGATATATGTGACGCCCCCAAAATTAGGTATACATCACCCATCTTGGGTCGTCAGATACATGGTACAAAATTCAAATACAACTTACTAATACAACTCGTCGTATACAATACGACAAAACATAATCGTGAGTTTGAATACAATTATTGTCTACTAGAGATTATACAAACTCAAAAGGAGTCCTCATTACAATTATTAACATACTATTTCACGTAATAGTGAGGACTACTAATGCTATCCTTCCTGACCGCTACCTCCGCTCCCGACATTAGTCCTCGCTATGTTCTCATTTCAAGAAGAGAAAATAAAGTGAAAGAAAGGGTGAGCTCAACTAGCCCAAAGAAGAAATATTATGACTAAGATAATGCGAATAAATTATCGTTAGCCTTCAACAAAGTTGTTAAACCGATAAAATATAACAACATCAAGTTTAATCTGCATGAACAAGCAATCCATTAAAAGTGTCAAGTAGAGAATAAAATCTACTATCTTTTATGATTTAAAAGGTTTTTCATGACTTTTATCGTTGGGACTCGACAATAAATAATCCACATCATCGAATCACCCATGCGACTACTACCAGGATATTCTTTAGTATCACGACCACAAATTATCCATGCACTTCTGACCCAAGGACATTCATGTATTCATTGATGGTTATGATCATGCCAACAACATCCATCAATGCACTACTGAACCAATGATAACTTTTACCACATCATTTGTAACATTACGGTCATGATTACACCGAATAATCCCCGATCATAATCATACCAAGTCCATCTACGCACCATAAAGAATACAGATGTAACGACCCCAAAATAGGTCCATTCCATCCAACCCATTTTGAGTCGCCAAATACATGGTATGTAAAACTTATTTACAACTTTATTACAACAATTGTCATGCAAAATACAACAACACATATCTTTGTGAATTTGGATACAAATATATATCAATCTGTGACTCATGTCCCAACCGTGGACAAAGACTTACATAATGACACCTTACATAAAGGTATAGTCGAAAAGCTGCTTTTAGAAATTAGAATCTTTGGGAAGTGCTCAAGAAACCTTCCGTGCATGGGAGGCCATGCTTCTAGGTTATGATAGATATCATATGGCCACATAATTATCCTTGGTTGACCCAATAGACCCCAAAGAAAAATGAGAAGATTACTATCATATTCTTCCCAATGGTGAGTCTTCTCTTGACATATCATTATCTCCACTGCTCTAATTGGGTATTATACTCCAAACAAACACCAAGATTATATAGGTAGTGCTTGTAAATATACTCAAAGAAGTGGATAAGCACAACCTCCTGCATTATTATGATGACACGAGGTTGTATGTCATTAGACATCTTGTATGATAGTGGCAAAACACCCTTCTAAGTTAAATTCACCTCATCCTCAACATCTATAGACCACCGCTTCTATTCCTCATATTCCCCCCAATTCGACCCATTTACACTTTTATTACACTCGAAAGGAATTGTGAAGCAAAAGGGGGGTGAGCACAACTAGCTCAAGAAAAAAATATCATGACTAAAGATAATTAAATTATCAATAGCCTTCATCAATAATAAATCGTAGATTTAGAAACATATGGTAGATGATAAAAAAATTTTCAACCATAGTTGCGGTGAACGAAGCAATCCATTAGAAGAGTCAAATAGACCATAAAGTCTATTATCTTCTCCATGTTAAAAGTTCATCAACAATGTTTTATCCTCGTAACATCAATCAACAATTCCTCATCCACAATCACATGTATAACTCATAATCGTAATTGTAGTTCTAAATTCCTTTTCTCATCCAGACAAAGATAATTTTCATCACATTCAAACATCAAAGATTATGGTTATACCAAATCACGCTTTATGTTCATAATCCTATTAATAAATTCATCTTTGACTACGGCCAAAGATATTCATCAACAAATCATCTTTGCACTACAGCCAAAGAAAGATATTCATCAACAAGTAATCTTTGCACTACACAGCCAAAGATATTCATCAATCTGTTCATCTTTTTTTCACTACAGGCCAAAGATATTCAACAACAAGTCATCTTTGCACTACGACCCAAAGATATTCATCCAATTTTCATCTTTGCACTACAGGCCAAAGATATTCCTCAACAGACCAAATATATTAATATCTCAAAGAAATATATAATCATTTCAGAATTTATATAAACAATAATTATAACCATGTTGATCAATTCACCTTTGCACTTAAGCTAAAGATATTCAATTATAAATTCAATGGTCATGATCATACCAAATCACAATTCAACTTTTCACTTCATCGCCAAAGAGAACCCTAGTCATGATCATACCAATAATCTACCCATCTTTACACTCCAAAGAAAAGAGAATTTCAACATCGTGTTATAAAATGTTATATATGATAATAAAATCAATATATAGTTTTAATCTCCGAGTAATATTCATAAATCAACTATAATTTAGTTAGAAAAAGAAACCAATTTTGTCATGAATAAGAACTCATGAATAGAACTTCGTGAATAATAACTCTTGAATAGTAACTTTGAATAATAGTATCTCATGAATAGTAAACCCGACTCAAAAAGGTAGAAATTCCACAATAAAATCCATACCAATATTTCGGTATAATGATATTGAAAGAATAATATTTTTTTTAAGCTTATAAATAATTTATTTTAATTGTTTACACTTTACTAAATAATGCATTTAATCATTCTAAAATGCCACAAACTCATAAGATTTCATCATCAATAACCAAAATTCTCATCAAAAATCTGCATATACCTCATGTAGGATTCTCAAGCCATAAAATCCTATTTTCTAATTTTCTTACCTCACATAACATATTTAATTCATTTACTCATAACTAGTCCATTTTCATGAAAAATAACAAATCAGTTCCAAATATATTTCTTTTCTGGGATTTAGCAAAACATAGTCCTATATTGAACATATATTTTTCTCAGAATTTTTAAAAGTCATTTACTATTTTTCACATGGCCAAAACCACCGAATATTTAAACATTTATCATAAATTGTACTTTTATCCAAAAATTCTGAAATTTACACGATATACTGATATTATATAGATGTACTCCCAATAAAAATTTAATCAATTTTGGAATTAACCACAAGGAGTTATAAGGGTTTTCTTTTAAAATAGTTTTTCCTCATAAAATTCATAACTCTTAATCTATAAATCCAAAAATCGCCATTTTTGGACACAATCAACAAAACTCATCAAATTATCATTTCAAATTTTTACAGAATTTTTGAAGGTTCAGAAGAATTTTGAAATAATAACCCTTAAAATCCTTTATTATCCCTTTTACCTCAAAAGAAAGCGAGATTTCATTGGAATAATGGCCGAATCTAACTTGCACCGTATAGCAAGCAATACTCAAAGTATACTCAAAATACTCACAAGAATACACTCGATAATATAGAGAGAAAACTTGAGTTTCTGGTGTGATTTTCAATTATAACCTAAGACCTTATTTATAGGAAATTCTTAGAATACCAAAAGCGGAAAATTTATTAAAATAATAATATTATATTTTTTTCCAAGACTTCATACGTATGCTCTCAACATCAGAACTCAGCCCCTAACACATGTTAAATGAGGGAAACAAAATGTAAAAAACGTTTTTGTTATTTAAATTATTTTAAACTTCCAAAAATCAATTATTTCGGAGCTTCGGAACTTCAATAATTCATAATAAATAGCCCTTTTGCCAGAAAATTCGAATCTCGCGTGTTTTTATAGGAAATTCAATTTTCTACAACTTTGCAGAAGAAAGTTTTTCCAAATTCCAAACAAAAATTGACCGAAATCCACAAACGGACGATTTTACAGGCTATAATCAAATTTCAATTCAAAAATGGGGTCCAATTTACACATAAAACATGATTTAAATATTTTTGGTAACAAAATACTCCTCTTCCACATATACTAATATATCCCACATTCATCGTAAAAATATCATCATTAATATATTATTAAAATAATATATTTAATTGAATTATTTTATCGTAAAAAGATAAAATATTAATTTTTAACAATTGTCACATTAAAAATTTTCTCAATCTATATCCTCATAAAATTAATATTTTTCTCATCATATAAATCAATAATTAATTATTCACAAATAATATTACGAAAAACATTATTATGACCAGCGCTTCAGGAAGAGAGGGCTTTCCAATAAGGATTTCTCCTTCTTGCCGCAATTGATTAGGTGACCAAACCTCTCATTAGACGTAACTTTCTAGACATTGCCAATAATGTTATCCAATAATATTATTCAGATAATATGAATTATTGTTCCGATAATGGAAAATACTTGTGTAATGATAATTTATCAAACAACAAGAATATAAAATATCAATGCAAAGAATTATTGAATCAATAAAATAAAATATTGAACAAGAATTACCGTAATAATTATTGAGTAGTGGTCTTCTTACGTAAGAATCAATAATTGGTGCAATACCGTGTCTTCGTGTTTTTTAACCACCGAGTATTTTAACAAAGATTAATTGTAATAATTACGCCTGTTATTTATAAACAACTTATATTTGTCGCTTTTCTTCATCCAATCGCTTTTACATTATGGGGCCCACAAAAGAGTGTGCATTCGCATTTAATATTCCCCGACAAAGAAAGAATATTCCACGACCAAACGAATATTCCCCACAACAATGAATATTTTATAGCCATCACAGCGTATTTTGTAAAATTTGCATAATTCACCCATAACTTTAAACTTTTATCAATTTAACCATTTACTTGAATAATAATTATAAGAAAAAATTGAATAATTTTATTTCATAAAATTCGGGTCTTACAAATGATGACTTTCAACATAATATAAACATGAGGATGATGACAATGATATAAGAATTCAATAAAACAAGTTCAAGAATTAATTTATCCGAGAACTAATAATATCCAAATTGTCGACGATAATCGATTTGTAGAGTAAAATTCAAGAATGATCGGAAGATTATTTCCATGAAAAGATCTTTGGATGAAGCGCCAAATATCAAGGATATTCTACTAATTTCATGGAGTATAAAGTCAAAACTTTAACCAACCGGGTATAATAAAGAATGGAATATCAAAAAAAATTCACCATGTATGCGGAGATTGTGCATGTATGTTATTCCAATGTAATAATAATAACGGAACCGGAGATGAGCAAAATTTGCAAGCGGGATGTCCAATGAGAATAATAAAGATTTTAACCAGTCTAGTGTAAAACACACGCATGTGATGTTCCAACAGTAATAATAATAAAGATTTTAACCGTGTCCCAATTAAAACACACCATGAGATGTTTCAATGTAATAATAATAAAGATTTTAACCAGTCCTGTAAAACACATGAGCGAGGATGTTCCAATGAATAATAAAAAGAATGTCACCAAGTATAGGGTAAATCACAGATACATATTATTCCAATGTAATAATAAGCAATGGAATAACAACAATTCTCTTCATGAATAAGAAAGAATAACACCCCTTACATTAGTAGTAGATTGAATACTGCAGTAGTGTAGTAACATAATACTCTTCTTCTTTCTCTCTTATTCTCTCTATACTTTCTCTCTCTATAGCTTGAATGAATTCGTGAAAAATAATGAAGCACTAGGCCTCTATTTATAGAAGATTTCTAGCTTAACACTTGAAATATGAAAAGGCGAGTGCCTCGACGATCCGGTGATGTGAAAAGAAAAGTGGTTTGACGCCTTTGTAATGTGAAACGACAATTGGTTCGACGCTGTAATATAAAACGAAGCAAGTGATTTTGACGTCTGGTAAAGGTAGTTTCTTATCGACGAAGGTAATTACTATCGAGGAAGGTAATTACTATTGATGAAGGTAATTACTATTATTTAAGGTAATTACTATCGACGAAGAGACTCTTAGATGATGACATATGGGCCCCCATAAAATAACCAAACTTACCACAAACGTCTCATAATAGACTATTTATATACATCAAGGATTGAATAAATATTACCACAAATCATTTTATTTATCATTTATAACTTGTCGTCTCAATTATTGATTTAATAATAACATATTATACGAGATGATCTTTGTGACAATAATTGAATCAATAATATAAGAGATATGATCAACAATTCTTTCAGAAGCAATAATTGAGTATACCTTTGAAAGTGACTTCTCACGTAAAGATCAATAATCAATACTGGTGTCTTTACTTGTACAACCACGCGTATTCATCGTACTTTTTTTACTACCGGGTAGTTCAATGCTTTTTTAACGGTAACACCTCCATAGTTATTTTCATAAAATATTTTTGTCGTTTTTCTCGATTCGACAATAATTCCGTTAATAGGGGTCCACCAATGATTGTGCTTGTAGTACGAATATTCCCCCACCAAACGAATATTTTATAACAACTTGCTTACTTTGCAAAATTTATAAATATTACCCACAACTATAACATTATATCAAATTTACTCCATAATATTCAAAAATAATATTTATAGAAAATTCATCTTTATTTATAAAAGTTGGGGTCTTACAACCTCCCTTCTTATAAAATTTAGCCCAAAAAATTAGGATACGTCACTGGTAGTATGTCGAAGAGGTAAGGATACCTTGATTTCATTTCGATTCTAACTCCCAAGTCATTTCCTCAACATCGTGGTTTCTCCACAAAAACTTTGACTTGAGGTATAACCTTGGGGGCGTAGAATATGTTCCTTCTTATCTAAGATTTGAACAGAACCTCTTCATACGTCAAATCTTCCGCTATTTCGTCCGGATTCTAACTCAATAATGTGGTTCGGTCTTTCACATATTTACGTAATATGGATATGTGAAAAACGTTATGAACACGAGACATACTTAAGAAATAAAGCGAGTCTATAGCCCCAGTTCTCCTACTCAATCGAGGATTAAAATGGGCCGATGAATCGAGGATTGAGTTTTCTTCTCTTTCCAAATCTCGTAACTCCTTTCCATGGAAAGCAACACGCAACAACACATGATCTCCTATATCGAATTCCACGTCCTTTCGATGAAGATCAAGATAACTCTTTTGTTGATCTTGTGAGGTTTTATACGTTGTCGGATCGTTTGAATCTTTTCCGTAGTCATACGCGTCTGATCATTTCCGGTCCCAACAACGTTGCTTCATCCACATCATCCCAACATACTGGAGAACGACACTTTTTTCCATACAACGTTTCGAATGGAGCCATGCCAATACATGCTTGATAACTGTTGTTGTAGGAAAACTCCACCAATGGTAAGAACTTGTCCCAACTTCACTTGAAATCAAGGACACGGAGTCTTAATAGATCTTCAAGAGTTTGAATAGTCCTCTCCGATTGTCCGGTCCGTCTCCGAGGATGATATCTTAGAAAGCAAATCGTAAGTCTGTGCCCATAGCTTTTTGCAAACCAACCCAAAATCGTGAAGTGAATCTTTGGTCTCAATCGTAAACTATGGATACCGGCATACCATGCGCCTTATAATCTCGCTTATGTACATACGAGCAAGACGTTCAAGTGTATAAGTTTCTCTCGTGTCGGTAAGAAATGAAGCGGACTTGGTCAATCTATCAACAATGACCCAAATCACATCTATGCCTTGAGAAACCTTAGGAAGGCCGAACGAAATCCATGGTAATGTGCTCCCACTTCCATTCGGAATTTCAAGTGGTTCTGATGGACCTTTTGGTACTTGATTCCGCCTTAACTTCGTTGACAAGTTAGACACCTTGAGATAAACAACGCTATCTCTTTCTTCATATTGCTCCACCAAAATGTATGGCGAATATCATGATACATTTTGGTACTCCCATGATGGATTGCAAACGATGTGTTGTGCGCCCATCATGATTTTATACTTTAAATCGTGGGTCGTTAGGAACACAAAGTCCGGAGTTGACTCAAGTATTCCTTCTTCATCGATTCTTGCTTGCTGATAAGCACCTTCTTGCACTTTCTTCCTCATACGCATCGATTCCAGTCCGTAAATTCGAGCAGCCTTTAACTTTATCGATTAAAGCTCGGTTCTACTCAGATATTCGCCATCATCACATGGGTCCCTCGAGTCTTTAACTCTATCTCCATCCTTTGCAAGTCACACAAAATGGGCCTTTGCGTTGACAATATTGCACTCAGCTTGCATATGATCTTCTACTCAATGCATCAACTACCACGTTCGTTTTTTCAGGATGGTATTGGATGGTATGATCATAATCTT
Organism: Panax ginseng; assembly: GCA_020205605.1. Classification (NCBI taxonomy): domain Eukaryota; kingdom Viridiplantae; phylum Streptophyta; class Magnoliopsida; order Apiales; family Araliaceae; genus Panax; species Panax ginseng. The sequence continues at coordinate 4,846,281 of CM035145.1, read as the reverse complement.
TCAACGAGCTTAAGCCAACGTCGTTGTCGCATGTTGAGTTCCTTTTGAGTAAAGAAATATTTGAGGCTTTTATGATCCGTAAAGATCTCCACCTTCTCCCATACAAGTAATGCCTCCAAATCTTTAGTGCACAAGACAATAGTCGCTAATTCTAGATCATGAGTAGGATAATTCCTCTCATATTCTTTGAGTTATCTTGAGGCATAGGCTATGACTTTTCCATGTTGTATGAGAACACATCCCAACCCTTTGCCCGAAGCATCATCAGAGATGACAAATCCCTCCGAGCAGGATGGTATTGTCGTAACAGTGCGAAATGAGTCTCCTCTCGAGTTCTTGAAAACTCTTCTCATATTCTTCGCTCCAACCGAACTTTGTATCTTTTCGAGTTAACTGAGTCAATGGAGTAGCGATTCGAGAAAATCCTTCCACGAATCTCCGATAATAACCAGCTAAACCGAGAAAGCTACGTATTTGGTCACTGATTTAGGTTGCTCCCACTTTGAATTGCTTCAATCTTTGCGGGTCACGAGATATTCCATGACTTGATACTACGTGCCCAAGGAATGCTACTTCCTCAAGCCGAAATTCATATTTCTTCAACTTGGCATAAAGCTTGTATTCACGAAGCTTTTGGAGTGTCGACCTCAAGTGTTGCTTTCATGATCTTCACGGCTTTTGGAATAAATAAGGATGTCATCAATAAAGACGACCACAAAGTGATCCAAATATTCCTCAATACTCTCGCCATCATATCCATGAAGCGGCGATGAACATTAGTCAATCCAAAGGACATGACTAGAATTCGTAATGCCCGCATCTGAGTTCTGGCCGTCGCCTTTGGAATGTCACCTCGGTTCTAATCTTCAATTGGTGATATCCTAACGGAGATCAATCTTTGAAAAGAATTTAGTTCCTTGCAACTAGTCAAACAGTCATCAATATGTGGCAATGGATACCTATTTTTGATGGTGACATGATTCAACTCCCGATAATCAATACAAAGTCGCATACTCCCATCTTTTTCTTCACGAATAGAATACGAGACCCCAAGGAGAAGTGCCGGATCGAATAAAGCCAATGTCTAACAATTCCTGCAGTTGGGTCTTTAACTCTTGAAGTTCAATAGGAGCCATTCGATATGGGGTTTTGAAATGAATTTTGTACCGGGTTCAAGGTCGATACAAAATTCAATTTCACGCCTCGGGTAGGCCAGAAGTTCTTCTAGAATACGTCAGAAATTTATTAACAATAGAAATATCGCTCAAAACCCGACGTATTTTTGTTTAAATCAGTGACATGAGCTAAGAAAGCTTGACATCCGCTTTTCAATAAACGAATAGCTTTATGGCTTGAGATGACCATGATTGATTTTAATGGTTTGGTCGCTTAAATTCGCATAATAGGTTGATTAGGAATATGAAAGCTAACAACCTTACGGAAACAATCAATTTTTGCATGATGAGTAGTTAACCAATCAATCCCTTTAATCACGTCCAAATGCAAGTATTTTCAATGAAATAAGATCTACAGGTAATGTGAGGGTACCGATTTGAACCAAACAAGACTTATAAACAGTGGATGTAATGAAGGTTTCTCTCAACGGAGTTTCCACAGATATTCCCCGACAAAAAGAATATTCTCCGACCAAACGAATATTTTATAACAACTTGCTTACTTTGTAAAATTTATAAATATTACCCACAACTATAACATTATATCAAATTTACTCCATAATATTCAAAAAATAATATTTATAGAAAATTCATCTTTATTTATAAAAGTTGGGGTTTTACAACCTCCCCTTCTTATTAAATTTCGCCCTCGAAATTAGGGTACATACCTGATATGTCGAAGAGGTAAGGATACATTGATTTCATTTCAGATTCTAACTCCCAAGTCATTTCCTCAACATCGTGGTTTCTCCACAAAACTTTGACTTGAGGTATAACCTTGAGCGTAGAATATGTTCCTTCTTATCCAAGATTTGAACAGAACCTCTTCATACGTCAAATCTTTCGCTATTTCGTCCGGCTTCTAACTCAATAATGTGGTTCGGTCTTTCACATATTTACGTAACATGGATATGTGAAAAACGCGTTATGAACATCGAGACATACTTGACGGTAAAAGCGAGTCTATAGGCCCGCAGCTCCTACTCGATCGAGGATTAAAATGGGCCGATGAATCGAGGATTGAGTTTTCCTCTCTTTCCAAATCTCGTAACTCCTTTCCATGGAGCAACACGCATGACAACACATGATCTCCTATATCGAATTTCACGTCCTTTCGATGAAGATCGGCATAACTCTTTTATCGATCTTGTGAGATTTTTATACGTTGTCGATCGTTTGAATCTTTTTTCAGAAATACGTCATTCAACTCCCGGCCCCAACAACGTTCTTCACCCACCTCATCCCAAAGATATCTTTGAGAACGACACTTTCTTCCATACAACGCTTCGAATGGAGCCATGCCAATATATGTTTGATAACTGTTGTTGTAGAGTAATAAGGGGCAATTTGGGAAAAATAGTAATCAATTCTCTTAGATAACCACAAACGATAAATAATTAGGAATAACAAAAAAAATCTAAAACTACCTACATATAGAAATGGATGGAGTATTATTATTACTAGGTGTGTTTCATGTTTTCGACACCATATGGACGGGGTAAGATTTATTTTAAATTTTGGACGGTAATGAGATTGTGGGTAAATTGAAAATCAATTTTATTTTGTTATTGTTAGATAGATAGATTATTAAACCAAACCAAACCAAACCAAACGCGTTTCTTCTGATTTCCAATTTAACGGGGAAGGCGGACCATTACACTGCTGCCTGCCTGTGGATTCTCTCTTTTGTCTTTGCTTTCTATATCTATCCGTATTTTTCGCTTGCTTTTAGCTTTTAAAATGAATGAATGGAAAAAAAAAAATGGATTTAAAATTTAAGTTTTCTTTTCTAATTTTTATGTTTCTAGCTTTTTAATAAACGGAAAGAAAAGAAATGGATAGAAAACTCAGCCACTTTTTCATAAAAGTTTTCCGTCCAAAATTGACATGATTTGGACGGAAAATAAATTAGAATAAGTAATATTTTTACAATTCCTATATTATCCTCAACTTTTAATTTAATAAATTTTAAATTACAACTCATGTCCTCAATTTTAAATTTTTTATCTTTTTCTATTAAAAACTCAGAAACAACACAAAAGAAAATTTTAAATTTTCTATACTTTTCTTTTGTATTCTAATTTAAGTTTTTTTTTTTTTCAAAACTCAAAAACAAAATATTTATGTTGTCATTTAGTAATTCACAATTTTACGTAATTACGCCACTTTTGATTGTTTTAAGTCGTCTACACCAAAATAAGGACTCATAATACTCCTTTCTTTTGTTTGTCTTCTTTTGTAAGTATAATCCATCTCTATATATCTTAATATATTCCAAATCTCCGGCCAGCGGCGATGGGGAATTGTTTCTCCGACGTTTCCGGTGGACGGTCTTCCGTCGGTGCTCACGCTAATCTAACCGGTGCTCGTAATGACGCTTTCCTCAACTCTCATGGCTACCGCGGCTTGTTTTCTCAGATTGAGGTTCGTTTTTCTCTCTCATTCATCTTTTATAACTTTTACCATATATACATATACTTAGCACAATTGAATCAGTAATAGTATTAAGGATTGAAAGTGAGTTCTCAAAGCTTGGAGATGTCCTGTATTTAGAAGTTCCTAACTAATTACATAGAATTTCACTTAAGCCTCCCGAGAAATACTTGCTCCAGTATTTTCCTCAATGGAGTGTCATATTCGCCCTTTATGCAGTGAAGGATCGTCAAAACTTCTTATTAGCTGATAGTGTTATAGGTCAAGCTCAATGGATGGATAATACCATTATATTTTTTGTTCATCGAGTATTGTTGAATTGAATGTTATATGTTTTGTGTTGATTTAAAGTACGATTGATTTGTAGAGTATGCTCTGATCCTCCTCAAATTCGGCTAAGCTTACCTACTTCAAAAGTTAATTGCAATTTATTACCTAAATCAACTATAATTGATGGAATTCTGTTCGATGATGTGGATAGTACAAATTAATTAGAGCAAGAGGTTTATAAGTTTCAGGGTAAGTCTGCTGTTTCTAAAGTAGGTGCTCGCTATATCTATTATGACTGTTCTACCATAACACTACCACTCCATCTTTGCTAGGAAGATTTATTTGTCAACATTAACTCTCAAACTGAATCATGCTAACACTATTTTAACACTTAACACAATTAATTAGAATATTGTTGAAAGTAACTTTCTAAACATCAGCTCCTTTGTGTTTTATACACTGCAACTTACGCTGGATGTCTGAATTTCTTCTCAATGTATTAAATTATTAGTCCTTGGACCATTTATGGTCTGCATCACCTAATATTTTTATTTTTGATAGCTTGCATCTCCTAATATTATAATTATATTAGTTGGGAATCATGCATTGAATTGCTTTCTCTCCAGTTAGTTTATTCCAACAACTTAAATTTAATCAGTGATAATGTAACCATTGTAGAATGAAGAACCAATTTTTTCTTTGTTAGGTGATCCTTTTGGGCGAAGGTCAGGTTCCAGCAACCTCATTCTGGCTGTATTTGCAAAGGGAATAGTGAAGAGCTGTATGAATTCCTTTTTGTTACAAATTGAACTAGTTGGCTACATTTGGAAATTGAACAAAATGACAATTGTTTGAGATTAGTGCCTAGTGTAGACCCTTGGAGTAATCTTGATCTTAGCCTAATATACCTTAGGCCATTCTGCTTACGTTGTTGGAAGCTAGATGAGTTTAGGCCAACTAATTTCATATTAAGCAAGCCTTAAAATAAAGTCTTGAGCCTTATTGTCTCGCATTGGATAACATACATGATCGTGCTAGTATTTTTTAATGATCCAAAAATTCAGTTTCAGGCCAGCTTGGTTGATTGTTACTCTGTATGAAAGTTATTTATAATCAAAGTAGTATCTTAATACGTTTGATGCATTAAGCTCTTCCACTAATATTGCTTGTTTCTACATTTGTTACACTGATTTTACAACGAATTTGTGCAGTTGTCGTTATCTGCTTCAAACTTGTGTGACCGTGACGTGCTTTCAGAGGTGTGTTTCTCACTTTGTAAATAAGATGAAGAGTTTGATTTTTTTTTTTAACTGTAGTCCCTAGTTCATGACAGGGTAGGTCTCTCAATACTCAGATGCAACTCTTTTCTTTAAAATGTCCCAAATGATCTCCAATTCAGATCCTTGTGAACCCCATATCTAAAAACTATTAAATGGCACATTTCTTATATGCCATGTTGTTAGGATCAATTAAAGGATGACAGATGGAGTATTTAACTTAATCTAAAAGCTTCAAGCTATTTTGAAATTTTTTGAATGAATTAACTTAAAGATCTGAAACCATTTCCAAGTAGACGATCTTATTTGTATCATCTATACCTACTCCCAAGTCCTAAGCTAAATAAGTAACTCAAATATTTGTACCTGCTCATTATTTTAGTCACAGTGTATTAGGGTTTATATAAAAAAACAAATGGTAGTGGATTTGGAATGGCTTAAAGAACATGTCTATGTATTAAGTTGACCATCTGTTTCACAAGTATGTATTATCTTTACTTTGTCCAAATTTTATCATGCACTTGCATTTTATTTGAACTATGCTCCTTAAAAAATCTCAGTTTTTTTTTTGTGTGAAAATTTTTAATTAGTTTTATTTTTCCGGAGGCCTTCTTTCGATTAGTTCAAATTTCATTTCTATTATGAAATACTAATTTCTTCTTACTTATAGAAGTCTTACTGTGCTGCAGACAGGTTAGTTTTTTCTCTCTAAGTTTTATTTGTTTATAGAGTGATCCTATGGCAGTTATTTATGCAAAAGGAAGGGATGGCGCACTTCAAGAGCTTGGCCGTACAGAAGTAGTATTAAATTCACTAAATCCCCAGTGGATCATGAAGCATAATCTTACCTATTACTTTGAGGTGGTGCAAACTTTGGTGTAAGTTACTAATGCTTCATCTGTACTTTCTGGCAAGCAAACACCTATCTTAGCTTTCATGTACTTCAGAAATGCCTTTTTTTTTTTTTTATCACAATTCACAGGTTTCGTGTGTATGATGTTGACACTCAGTTTCACAATCTAGAAGTAAAGGTATTTTTATGATGCTGTCTTTAAAACCTTTTGGTGAGAAATGAAACTTACTGAATGTACTTTCATTAAAGATGGTAGAAAATTTTGACAGCTGTTGAAGTCTTTAGGATAAGTTAAACAAAATATGATTGATTGCTTGAGATATGGATAATATTTTTAATATAGTATCTAAACACTTGAAAATTGTTTTTTTTTTAAAGAAAAAAAATAGTTTTGAAGTGACTTGGTAACATGAGAGAGTTAATTTTACAAATTGAAGATGCTTGTGCTTCTGGCTTTATTAAGTGTATTGACTTGACTGGAAATCCATTAATATATTTAAGGTGTAGCATGTACTACGTACTTATAATGATTATAGTAACAAGCCGTTGATGAGAAAATAGATTTGGGAGTGGTAATATATTTCAGCCTTCTTTTGTGGGATCTAATAGAAGAGGGTTTAGAGGGGTGGAAATAAAGAGGAGTGCCCTCCCCCTCCAGGCACACAAAACTCTTTCCACCCCAAAAGTGGGCAGGAAAGAGGAATGGAAGAGCTGGGCTTAATAGACATGCTAGACAAAACTCAAAACTATCCAATTTTATTTTAATACACTTGTAGTGTTATGGGTTGTATGGTTACATTACAAAATAGTGATTCCCTTCCACTGTCTTTAGTAGTACCAAACAACATAATGTAAATCAGGATTACTTCCAATGGGAGTGCCCTCCCCGCCCCCTTCCCCGCACGGCTGTACCAATTGAAGTGTTTACTTAACTTGTACATAGAGTTGGCACAAATCATGTCCCATTATTTCACTATATTAGGAGTGACAATTTGGTATAAATTTCTTTGTTCAGAGCTCCAATCATTATGCCATGTTCTGCGTTGTCTTGTCCTCACAGCTTCTATTATTATTAGTATAATTTTTAATAATTTATTGTTACTCCCTCCGTTCCGGAAAAAAGTCCAATTTGTAAGATTTACAAACTTTAAGGATATACTTTGTTCCATGTTTACCCTTAAGTTGATTTAGTGTTTAGCTTAGTAGTGATGGAATGATGGTGAAATTGTGATGATAAACTTGAGGACATTGTGTCGTTTTGTAATACCATTAAAAGAAACGTTACTCTATTCTTGGGGAAAAAATTGGAAGTACCAAATGGGTTTCTTTTTGTGTAATGGACGGAGTTTAATATCATCATCATGTCATTCCGACTCGCTGGTGTGCCTATTATGTTGTGTTGCACGTGAGCAAGTATTTAACCTTTTCTGTTCGAATCTCCAAATGATGGTAGCTCAAACTTCTAAAACCTAGCTTAAGCTGAAATCATGCTTATACGGATACATCCAGGTTACTACACCTAGAAGCAAATTCTCAATGCGTTCACGAACCAACATGACATGTGGTGCACCAGATTTCGTAGGCATGAGGTTTTGATTTCAGTATTTTGATACTTGTGTCCGCTGATCTCAACTGCAACTACTCTAAAAAAAATTGTATGCAGAGTAGTTATACTGTATTTTTGGAGTCCAATTGCGCTAGAATTTAGTTTGCCTATGAAACATTACTTGAATGAATTGAAAATTCTAAATTTGGTTTGACCTTTGTACTACCGTAAGTAAGGGAGGCATTGGTTGTTTGTTTGTTTCTTCTACTTCTTCTTCCCTTTTTATTAAATGGTTGCACTCCAAAATATGATCCGGATACATTATGAATATGAGTCAACTGCTTCCTGCAAGTTACTTTTTGATGATTAATCCATAAAGAAGGTTAAATTTCATGCAGATGCTTAAGGTGGAGGAACAACAATTCCTTGGCGAGGCTACATGTGCTTTGTCTGAGGTATTAACCTACTGTATTAATTTCTCTTGCAAATGTTAACTCTGTCCATTGTATTAAACTGAGAAGAGGGGAATGCTTTGGGGTAGGATTGTTAACTTCATCAGTTAGACATGCATGCTTCCCAATATTATCTCTCTTGTATTAACCTGAGGAATTCAGTTTGGCAGGGCAAATGATAGTTTTCGAATCATCAGTGTACTTTTTAGTTCCATATTGTTTCATTTTCAGTTTGTACTTTATTCTTAAACTTACCTCTCTTATGTTCATGAATCACAATGTAGTATAATCTTGAAGCTTGTAGCTCTTGCATTCTGTTTCTTTTCTATAACCTTCTGAATCTTTCTCTCTATTTTCTGTATGCTCAATATTTTTTATCTGGTTTTCATAATCCAAGTGTCATGATTGAGGACCTATAGGCAAAAGATTGTAAAAGGCCTTCACTTCCACTGTCTAAAATTTCCCATCAAAAGTTGGAATTTTGTCTATTTACCCATTAAATTATGACTTCTTTTCCGTAGATAATCACCAAATCAAACAGGTCATTAATCATAGACTTCTTTTCTGTAGATAATCACCAAATCAAACAGGTCATTAACCATAGATCTTATACATATAGAAGATTCTACTGCACCAAGCCATTCTGGAAAGTTTGGTCAGCTCACTGTTTGTGCCGAAGATTGTGTTAGCTCAAAGACTACAACAGAGTTGGTTTTAAGGTGTTTGGATTTGGAATATAAAGATCTCTTCGCAAGAAATGTATGGATTGATCGTTCTGGTTTGCTATATTTTTTAAATCTTGGATATGAGAGAAGCTAAAATATTTGATGAATTTGTATTGCTTCTTGCAGGACCCTTTTTTGGTGATATCAAAATTTTTGGACAGTGGGATCCCTCTCCCGATTTGCAAAACTGAAGTTTTGAAGAATGATCTGAGCCCTGCATGGAAGCCTGTATTTTTGAATATTCAACAAGTTGGAAGTAAGGTATAAGCAAGTGCTTTCTAGAAAACATACATTTCTAGGAGATTTTTTCTCTCGAGCGTGGAAACCTGTAGTTTTTCTTTAGGGGCTTATACATAAATTAACTAGATGAAACCCGCTCCTTCTCCCAAAAACAAAAAATCCACCCCAATAAATTTGCAATAAAATCCTTTTGTTTGTATGAAATTAAAGGGTTAGAAGTTATGTATGAATTATGAAAGCTCTGCCACAAACCTTTCTAAATTTTCTATTGCTAGTTGCACAACAATTTTTATTTACTTTATCTTTTATTTCATTTATGCAGGATAATCCTTTAATTATAGAGTGCTTTAACTTCAATAGCAATGGAAAACATGATTTGATTGGGTAAATGGAGCCTTTTCGTCTTCCTCGTTTTGGATTTGTGTTAAATGAGGTACTAATTTTTCTTATTTGCATCATTCAGAAAAGCCGAGAAATCACTAGCTGACTTAGAAAAGCTCCATTTTGTCGGGGATGGAGTGCAGTTATATTTATCAACCAATGTTGGGAATAATCATCAAAACGAGGTCCTAACAATCCTGGTGTATTTTAGCCATTCATATGTTTAAATAAGTCTTTGCCTCTGATTAGAACATTTGTAATTTTATCTCAGGTTTTAAAGAGCCAACTATTTGTAGATAAGTTTTGTGAAAGTCTGCAACATACTTTCTTGGATTATTTGGCCGGTGGATGTGAACTGAACCTCATGGTGGCCATTGACTTCACTGGTACTCATTTTCACATTTATGTCCCTATAAATTGGGGGACTTTTGTAGCCGTCTGAATTAATTTTCCCTTACAAAACAAATTTGTTTCTATTACTGGTACCAAATTTTGAGGATGGCAATGCATGCATCATTTACTTCATATTAGAGGTAAACACCAACAAAGGAGAGTTTGGATTTTGTTTACAACTTCTGTTTCTTTTTCTTTTTTTCACAAGACCTATAACCCATTGTTGTCTTGGTAATTTCTTCATATTAGAGGCAATCACTGAAAACAGCATCCAGAATTATTTTCTACATGTTGCTTTCCAGAATTCTTGGAAGGAAAATAATGGGGTTATTAGTTTAGACTCTATATCTGCATATTTTTTTTGTGTGTTCTTTTCTTTGTATATGTGTCTATATCTCTTTCTCTTTCTTTCCCTTTCTCTTCTCCTTAGATACATGTCCTGTGTTGTTCATGCCTGATTCACTCCTGCACGGAATGGACTAGACATTATTCCTTGAAATAAACAGAGCCATAGGTTTATGATAGTAGACATAGCTTAAATTTGAATTTTAGATTCTGTTTATTGGTAACTGATCCCTTGCTTTGACATACAACATCAAATATTTTATTATCAGATGTGGTCAAGGATATTAACTGGCTTAGTAACTATACTTTATTCCTTTTAATTTGTCCAAGTGCATTCATTTCTATGATTATGAATTGTTTTTTTCCCACCGCTTCCTCCAAATAATATAAAATGACCAGGTTAGACCGTATCAGGTCCACTCATAGCAGCTTCAGTTAACAGGGACCAAATTGGGTATTGGGTGTAATAATCCTGTTTAGCCCTCTTTGATTATAACACTCTATGCTCATACACGATTTGTTTGTTGATGATTTCCCCAGCACTCTGTACAGTATTTTGTATTTTGAAGTTCATCTTTAATATTGGTAGGCATGTTCATCTTATACTTCACCCTGGAAGCACTTCACTAAAATTTTCATCTAGTAATATAGGCAATCACCTATTTACAACACTCCGTGGCCTCCTATATCTCTGTAGTTGTTTGTTCATTCTTTGATGACATTCAGCTAGAATACCTAAACATGGTCCGGATTTTCTGTACTTGGGACATTATACTTAGAACTTCACTCCTTGTTTATCAGCTTCAAATGGCAACCCGCGTGTTCCAGATTCCTTGCATTACATTGACCCTTATGGACGACGAAATGCGTACCAAAAAGTGAGAAATCTATCTCCTCTATAGTTTTCTTGTTTGCTTCTCGTCTTTTAAGAGCTTATCAATGGTGTTCCATATATCTTAGGCAATCTTAGATGTTGGAGAGGTATTGCAGTTCTATGATTCAGACAAGCAGTTTCCTGCTTGGGGTTTTGGAGCACGGCCAATTGATGGGCCTGTTTCTCATTGTTTTAACTTGAATGGAAGCAGTAATTACAGCAAGGTGGAATTGTGAAAACTCTCAGTTTTTAAGTATTTGTGCTTGCTTCTTCCGCATTCTGTTAACAAACAACTCATTGCATTGAGCACCGTTTTTCTTTGTATCCCACAGGTTGAAGGAATTCAAGGAATTATGACAGCATATACAAGTGCCCTTTTTAATGTTTCACTTGCAGGACCAACTCTATTTGGACCTGTGATTAGTGCAGCCTCGCTGACAGCAAGTCAGTCTCTTAGGAATATTCAACAAAAGTATTTTGTTTTATTGATAATCACGGTAAGAAATCATTAAGAAGTCTAAGACAATTCTATTGATATCAGAGTCCTAATGCAAACATCATCCTACATCCTATCATTCAAGTTTATGAGGATCCTGTACTCTCATTATCATCATTTTAATTGGGGTTTTGCACTCAAGTGTATCACCCAGCTTTCGTTGTTGTTTCAGTCTTCTTGCGAGGCAACTCTCTCACAATTATAGTAAATTCTCACCTCTTCAAAACTCTCAGGATGGAGTTATAACAGATCTCCAGGAAACAAAAGATGCCCTTGTGAAGGCATCTGACCTGCCGTTGTCAATCCTTATTGTCGGAGTTGGAGGAGCCGATTTTAAAGAGATGGAGGTATTTCAGTCAATTTTTGTGTGCTTGTCGTGCTATATATATATATATATATATATATAATATAAAAATATATAATGTAATAAAAAGTACTTTCACCTATAGCTTCGCCTGTGATTCCCATCTTTTAATGGCTTTGTTTTTCCCTTAATGTGATCGCATTGAACAGATTTTAGATGCAGATAAAGGAGAGAGACTTGAAAGTACAACTGGACATGTAGCATCTCGTGATATAGTTCAGTTTGTTCCATTCAGGGATGTACAGTGTAAGTGGTTATTTAACATATATATATATATATATATATATATGAAAAATGATTTATAACACGTACTTGTTATGAATCCTTATAGAGCATACATCATTTCTAGCATTCATTTTAAACATCAACAGATATTAAAAAAGTCAAACCAGTCGTCCGCTACTAATTGTAGCGGACGGTTAAAAAAAACGCAATCCATCTCGTTACTAATAAAGTAATAGTAGCGGACGCTAATCAGCTTCCACGGAAGAAAGGGTTTGGCTTTATTAACTATATTTTTGAGTTTATTAACTAAGATTTAGAGTTTATAAACTAAGTTCAGAGTTTATTAACTAGGGTTAAAAGTTTATTAAACCATAATTTAGGATTTAGGTTTTATTAACTAGAGTTTATGATTTATTAAGCAGAGTTTAGGGTTTATTAACCTTTGGTTAATAAGCCCTAAACTCTGGTTAATAATTACGATTAATAAACCATAAAGCCTGATTTATAAATCCTTAACATGGGTTAATAAACTTTAAGCCCTAATTAATAAATTCAAACCCATACTCGCGTGAAAGGGATAAATAATTCTGATTATCGTCCGCTACTATTACTAGTTGATGTAGTGTGTTTTGTTTATTGTCCGCTACTATTTGTAACAGACAATAGTTTTGAATTTTTTAATCTGGTCCGTTAATGTTTAAAATGAATGGTAGAGATGGTGTATGTTTTATAAAGATCCGTAGCAAGTACGTGTTACAATTGAAAATAAAAAAGAAACGATCAGGATTAAAACTGAAAATCGACGAGTAGCGGACGGTAAAAAAAAACACTTAGCGTCCGCTAATCAGAATAAGGGTTTGGTTTTACCAATAAATGTTTAGAGTTTAGCTAATCATAATAAGAGTGACAAATAAATGTTTAAGATTTATTAACTAATGTTTAGAGTTTATTAACTAGAATTTAGTGTTTACAATGTTCTAAAAGTATTTGGGTGGTAGGCGGGGGGCTTAGCGCTTGTAGGGGGCTAAAGCGGGTTTTTTTTTTTATTTTAAGCCAATTTTAATATTTTATTTTACATTTATCCAAACAAAACAATCTATAATAAAGATAATAAAGGCATTTGCTTAAAGTTTAAACACATATCCATTGCTAATGTCAAAATTCAAACACAAACATGCAATTATTCAAAGTTTAAACATGTTTTTAACGCATTAGTTTTATTCATAAACAAGATTGCTATTAAATAATAAAATTTGAAATTTTAAGAATTTAATTCAATATTAAAACTTAAGAAACTAAACATAAATTTAAGAATTATATTAAATTAAACTAAATATTACAAATATATCATCATTTATGTAATTTGAAGTTGGTACAAGTTCAAAAAATTACAATTATAATAAAATTATCTATTTTGACTTGATATTGTTCACTTCTTGTTGTGATTTGATATGTTACAACATATATTATGAATATGTTAAATCATTAGAATAATAAATATATCAAGTTATGGTTTGGGTAGTTATTAAAAAAAAATTCTCCGCCTAGACCTTGCTTAATTTTCTGGATGGATTTTTTTACTGTCGTGGGCCTAGGTGAGGTGCCATATGGGAGCCTAGCGCCTATGTGGGAATTTTTAGAACACTGAGTGTTTATTTCTGGTTAATAAATCCTAAACTCTAGTTAATAAATCCTAAACTCTAGTTAATAAAAACTAAAGTTTGATTAATAAATACTAAATTCTAGTTAATAAACACTAAAAAGTAAACCCTAGTTAAAAAACACTAAACCCTAGTATGTTTTTTTTACCGTCCGTTACTAATAATAGCGGACAACGATTTTCAATTTTTAATGTTGGTTGTTTCTTTGCGTATTTAATGGTATAGATTGTGTATGCCCTATAAGGGTCCATAATAAATACATGATATGCATCATTACCCATATATATATATATATATGAGGACTGGTCCATAGCAAACGGTTGCTATGGACATTATTATACCAAACAAATATTATCCCGTTAATCTATAGATTCAACGGCCCAAAGAAAGAAATAGTTTATTTACTAGCCGCTACTCTTAGTAGCGGCTAGAGAATTTTATTATTTTTGCTGGCCACCACTAAGAGTAGAGGTTAAGAAAAATGTCTTAAACATCCACACTTTACTTAGATTTAAATAGTTTTAATGTATAAAATATTTGTAAGGTAATTTCAAGTTGTATTACAATATGGAGTTTGAATTTTAAATTATCAAATTGTTACAATAATTGACAATGTTAAATTATATTACATAAGAAATTATTTATACAAATATTTTATAAAATAAATATATTAAATATGGTTTAAAATGTTAAATTTTATTATTTAAGAAATTATTTATACAAATAAATACATTGAATATATTTGACAATTTTAAGTTTTATTACTTAAAAAATTATTTATAAAAATAATACATTATATATAATTGACAATGTTCAATTTTTTTTCCTTAAGAAATGACTTGTACAAATATTTTATACATTGAAACTATTTAAATTTAATTTAGGTGGGATGTTTTAGATATTTTTTTTCTTGAGTTGCTACTCTTGGTAGTGGCCAACAAAATTTTTTGGCAGTTGAATCTATGGATTAAAAGTGTAATATTTGGTTTGTTATGGATAACTACGGTATATATAAATATATATAATTGTTGTCTCTCATTTCTTGAGTAGTAGCTAGCACTTGAGAGTGACCAGGCAGCAAATTTGGTTTGCAGGTGGAGAGGTCTCTGTTGTTCAATCGCTTCTAGCAGAACTACCTTATCAGTTTTTGACTTACATGCGTACAAGGCAGTAAAATCGTACATATAAATGCCGTTTTCTGTTAATTTTCTCATGCCGATCAATTTCACTCTTTCCTTTTTGCAAGTGAGCATTGCCATTAAATTTTGACCCACAGCAGCCAACAATTTGTGATGATGACTGAAATAGAATGAGGCTTTCTTTGTAATGTATGTAAGAGAGAGAGCACATGTTTTTGGATTCTGCCTCTTTCCTGCTTTAAGTGTGATCTTAAAAGTCCCGAATACGTACTCTGATCTCTGCATAAAAACAGACAAATTTATGGATATATTTTATTTCAGATTTACCCTCAACAGCATTTGAATTTTTTATAGCGAGATTTATAGGTTTATGATAATCATACCGTTACTTTATTTTCGTCCTAACTCCTACCGATGAAGTATTCCAAGCTGAACGGAGTATTTTATTTACTTTTTTAAAGTACTCCGCAATATTAGTTTTAGTCATACACAGATACATTAGTGTAACTACAAATAAAGAACTGGCTGCATGTGTCAATTAGTTTACTTACTTTTCGACAGTCCCAAGGACTGAATTCCACCTTCTCAAGATTTTTAGAAGAGGCGACGATGTCATCATCAAATGTTCTAATAATATATATATGATTTTTATACTGTTCATCATTTATGATCGTTAAGTCATTATTTCTACAATCGACAAGTTAGTAGTCTACGATCTACATGTTGATACAACTACAAAGTCATATGTTTTGTGTTAGCTTGTTTTGTGAAAAAGCTCTATAATGGAATCTTATTTTCTGTTATTCTATATCTGATATGACTAACCTGCCGCTATTCGCTAACTACAATGAAGAATTAAGCGAGGGCTCGATATTCCTTCTAGCGGTAGGAATCATATTAAGGAAAGGGTTTTTAATTTTCGAAGCTGTCGCTGTCAATAAACGCCGCCGGCCGGGGTCTCTTTTTCGCTCAAATGAGAATGCTGCTTGCTTGTTTGCTGGTAACAGTGGTATGAACCCAAGATTTGCTATTTCAACTTTTATAAAAAGACTCCAAAATGCAGGAGGCTCTTTATCTGAGTTAGTTTTCATATTACTTTGAAAAAAGAAATAGACAGATATTGGTCTCATTTTCAGCAAAAGTCAACTAATATGTAATACTACTATAATTAGTTAAATTTAGATAAATTAAGTAATAGAAATACGTGTTAACAGAAGTACTATAATAATTTGAATGAACTAAGAAACTAATTGACTGCTAATAAGGATCGGATAAGAAATTAATTCATTTTCAACTACTACGCCACCCTTGAAAAAATTTCTTCTTGATAATATTATTTTGTCAGCATACTACGGTTTACAATTAATATAATTAAATTAATTAATAGCTGTTAAATTTTACAAAACTAGCTGATATATATATATAGAGAGAGCAATGATCAAGTGCATACCCCTTATCTTATTCACTTACTTCTCAGCTACCCCCTTTTAGACTTACGGTTGTATGATCGAAACCGTCGCGCCTAAAGGAGTTAACACGGTGAGTAAGATAAGGGTATATCTGATCCCGACTATATATATATATATATATATATATATATATATATATATATAAATATAGTGATCATTATCGATCATGACCTATATATAGATTAGTTTGGTATTCATTTTACACAAGAGACCTAGCTAGCAAATAGGGGTGAGCATGGTGCGGTTTTGAATCATGCGGTTTGGTTTCATTTGGTGCGTTTCGATTCCAAAACCAATTGAAATAACAAAATTATAAAATAATTAGCAAAATCATCCACGCAAACGTATTACGCAGTGAACACACTCATGCAGCTAATTTAGCAAAATAATTTCAAGCATCAACAATTATATGGTTCGTTAATATTATGTTATCACGTTTTTGATTTAGGAAATATCAAACCACTCTTGATTTGCATACATAATTGATACTGTTGATTCTTCATTCAACCCTGCAATATTTGTCTTCTAGAATAAAATGAGGAGAATATGTTACAATAGAGAAATATATATACTCGTAGCAAATTTGAGAAAACATAATGATTATTTGGTGCGGTTTCAATTTTATACGTGCGGTTTTGACTAGTAACCAAACCGAAATCGTAAATTTGATTTTTCAACCTACCTAAAACTGCCACATACGCCGGAATCGTGGGTGTGCTTTGTGCGATTTTTGGTACGGTTTCGGTTCTAATTTAATTCCTTGCTCAACCCTACTAGCAGGTAAATTCAAAGCTGGTGGTTACTTGGCTGTGTACGCAATATTTTTAATTATTATTTATATTTTGGTTAAAATAAAGTGAGATAATAATTATATATATTTATATATTAAGAGCAATACAATAATTGATGAAAACTCGATCCATGCTGATGCTGGTAACCAAAAAGTCTCCCAAGACTATATTCTCTTCACACTAAAACTAGTATTAATTGTAGGCAAACCCTAATTTCTATTTTCTCTCCTCGATCTTCAGTTAGCTAGCTAGCATTTTGGAATAATTAATTAATATTCCCCGGCCCATCTTCTTCTTCTTCTTCCTAGATCTCTCTCTAGCTATAGCTATAGCTATATTAATTAATCTTCTGTTCTGTATTTAAGGATACTTAATTAAGCATGCATCGATTATACACGGTGGACCATCGAAGGCATGGGAATGGGAAGAGGCCCCATCCATCCGAGGAAAAAGCGGAAGATGAAGATGAAGGAGAAGAAGGAGTGGAATTCCCAGTGTACTCAGCTCGATCCCAAGAAGATACGTCAGCCATGGTTTTAGCTCTCTCTCAGGTTATTGGCCACAAAAACCCACTTCCACCTACTAATTTTGATGATCAACAAAATTCATTACCCAAATCCGAGTCCCAAGCAACACTTGTACTGCTGGAACAAATCCAATCTCAACCCACTGAAACTCATCAACAAGGTACTTGAAAATCTAGCTACTTTCTTATGTTAAACGGATCGATCTATCTTCAAAATCAAACCTAGCTAGCTACCTAAGACTACTTCAATTTCTCCAGCTCGATCGTTAATTGGTTATATTTTTGGATGTTAACTACTATAGTTTTATAGTTTAGTTTGTTGTGGTATATAGTATTAATTAATTAATGTATTAATTTATTGTTACTTTTATATATATATATATATATATATATACTAAAGAATAAATTCCGTGCCTCCTCTTTATAGGCGATTTGGGATTTATCCTAAACTTTGGACGACCTAAATGATTTATTAGAATGAGCAAAAAATTCAAAATTATTTGTATTTTATTATATATATATATATATATATTATTATATATATATATATATATATATTATGTTCCAAAAATTTCCTAATCTTATTATTTCTTCCAAAATTAAAAATACAATTTTTATATTATGTTTGAATCAAGGAATGAAATAAAAATAGAATGATTTATATATTTAGTTGAAATAAATAATTTCACTCTATCCCAAATAATAAAATTCATAAATTTGAGAGAAATAAGAGTAGTTCAATCCATTCAAATCGCAACTAAACTCATTTTTTTACATTTCATAGGAACCAATTATTTCATTCATATCTTCGTTACTCCAATCTAAATGTAACATTAGAGTATATATATAATGACACGTACCGGTCAATTTCTAGAATATATATATATATATATATATGTCATTAGTTTTAGTCAATTGAAAATACTATCATATATGGATCGATCGATCATTTCAAAAATGTAAATATATCCGAGTGTTGCTGAAATAATATATAGTTGATGTTGATTTGTGAAGGGGAGCAGCCGCAGGTGGAGAGGAGAAGGCACTATAGAGGAGTGAGGCAGAGACCGTGGGGGAAGTGGGCAGCGGAAATAAGAGATCCGATAAAGGCTGCTAGGGTTTGGCTAGGCACTTTCGACACCGCGGAGGCTGCAGCCCTTGCTTATGATGAAGCTGCTCTCAGATTTAAAGGAAGCAAAGCTAAACTCAATTTCCCTGAAAGAGTACAACTTCTTCAACCCCAATCTTCGTCTGCAGATCATAATCATCATCATCTACCTAGTAATAATAATTACCTGTTAAGTCGTCGGCGGCAGCGGCAACACAACTCAGCTCCTCCTCCTCCTCGTAGTTTGGCTGATCCCGCCAATTATGATCATCAGCTTCTTGATCATAATTATAACCATGGCCAAATTTTCTCAAGTGTAACCCATGAGAACATGATGAACACTGAACTAAACTACCGTGGAACGTCGTCTACATATGGTAATTTCTACTTTTCATCAACTACTACTAGTTCCAGCTCAACACCTAATTCTTTTGAGCAACAACAAATTAATCATCAGTTTATTGGTTCTTCTTCTTCTTATGGTCCTCATAAAAGTTGGGCAGAATTTGACAACAGCCAGCCCCCAAGTTCAGACTAGAATTAAATAATACATATCCATGTTTAATTTTCTACTCTAATTCTGATGATATTTATAATAAGATTTCATGCCCTGTTGTCAGTTCTAGCTAGCTACCTCCTTAATTTTGAGCTGTAAACCTTTTTAATTTCTTTTTGTGTTTGTTAACGCTAGAATCTTTCTCCACGTCCCAATCACGTAAGACGTTCTGATCCTGCACAGTAAACACAGTCAACACCAAAAGCTTGACGGCTTGGACCGTCGGGAGATAGCTCCGGCGTGAGAGTCAGTACAGGCGATCGCAAGGTTAACAAACTTGAGAGCAATAATTCATGAGTTACCTTTCACCGTGTGTCATCCTTGCTTTATATCCCCAAAGTCCGGTTTGTCTCAGATGAATCGACTTTTCGAGCCCACGACTTTTCAAATTTACTAAGCCTCTCGTCTAATCCTCATTAAATGCAATGCAGAGATGACAACAAAGTTCTATCCCCAATCTACATTGAAAAACCAAGTGGAACCATACTTATCTAGTAATTCTACCAATCGCATCCTAACCAATAGGGCAAGAATAATCATAACCCCAGGGAGGAGCCCATTAAGTCTGGCCCAATAAGGAAAAGGATCATGGCCCAACATTGCCCCCTAGTCTTTTATTAAACAGGAGGTTTAATGGAAGACTATAAATAATATAGGCCCATGATGTAACGAATTATGATAAGTTATGAGAGATCCAAAGTGGGACTAATCAAAGCCCAATTAAGTCGGTCCAAATTGATACCAGAGATAGAAATGGGAAGCCCAATAGACATAAACCCACTCTGATTTAGGATATTTAGACCCAAACCCGGATAACACCTCTTCCAACTCTTCGATGCCTTCGTTCGGGAAAATGATGATCACCGATTTGATAATCATATGAACGGAAATTTTCTTGATGAGGTATCTGGCCAAGGTACGTGAGGGTTTTCTCAGTTAAACGTTTTTCCATTTGCCAAAATATTTGAAATTGACTGGATATTGTTGAATATACGCAGGCAAATGCAGTCTTTGGGCGTTTACGTCCCAGGCATATAAATGCCGAGTCTGATGAGGAGATTTTGAGGAGGGAGAATAACATGCTGAAGGCTACATTGGCCCGGTAGAGAGAGAAAGCTAATCATTCTTCATGACAACGAAAGTCTTCGAGGGAATTGGTCCAAACCAAGGAGGAGGACATGAAGGAAACTTATGATGTCTTGAGCTCGATGGAGAAGAATCAAGACGACAAAAGCCAGCGAACAAAAATTAGCCGCCATGAACATCCGCTTTGTTGCAGAGACCGAAGCTCTGAAGACTACCAAAGAGGGGCTTGTTGTAGCCAATCAGAACTTGTCAACTCAACTCAACGAAGTTCAGACGAAGGCTCGATCAGATAGGAAAGTTCATAAGGCTAAGCATCGCAAGCTTCGTGGCAAGATAAAGGCACTTCAAGAACGGGAACCTCCTCTTACCGAAGACTTGGTCAAGCAGATACAGGCGGATTACCGCACATCTGATGAGCTCGGTGCAGAGATTTTGAAGGTATATTATGAAGGGTACAAAGAGTGCCGGAGTCGGGGCAAAGAAAAAATGTTGGCTGCCCAACTGGATCCATCTTTGCTAGACTCCGAAGATGAAGCTGCTAGCTGAAGATGATTTTATTTCCTTTAATTTATAGGACTTGTGTAAAAAGTTTCTGATTTTGTAACTTAATGAAATATCCACTTCATGCCTTGTTACTTCTGTGTGAACATTTCTTGTCAATAATGGATCATCAATCAATTTGAAAACTGTGCAAGTGCCTCTTATTTTAAATCGTTAGTCAATAATTAAGCAAACTATATAACAGTTAAGAACAATGATAATATAATCCGAACTCAACACTTGAACAAAATAAAGTAATGCATACTTATCGTTACCGAAGTGTGAGATCGGTCATATGTGAAGTGAATTCGGCTGATCCTCCTTGTACCATCAAAATCTTGCTCACCACTCGGGGTAGAACAAGTATGTAAGGACCAAGATATAAGGATCAAGATATAAGGATCAGGATATAAGGACCTTTGTCTACCACTCGGGGTCTGACAAAGTCTAAGAATGACACTTGCCTACCATGAAGGGTCTGACAAAGTCAAAAGATGACATTCGCCTACCACGAAGGGCCTGACGAAGTCAAAAGGATCACCTGCCGAAGAGGCTACCATCGAATAGTCAGCGAGTCCTCCCGAACCTCCTATCAAAACCAAAAGATGACATTTGCCTACCACGAAGGGCCTGACGAAGTCTAAGTGTCGACAATTGCCTACCACGCAGGGCCTGACAACGTCTTGAAGATGACACTTGCCTACCACGAAGGGCCTGACAAGGTCTAAGTGGCGACAATTGCCTACCCCGAAGGGCCTGACAATGCCAAAAAGTGACGACAATTGCCTACCCCGAAGGGCCTGACAATGCCAAAAGTGACCACCTGCCGAAGAGGCTACCATCGAATGGTCAGCGAGTCCTCCCGAACCTCCTAACTCCGAGGTGGCATTTGTTGTGCTTGTCATAATATGGATGAGCTACGGAAGTTCTTCATGAATGTTTTAAACTTCGATCCCATGAAGTCAAGGCTCATTAACCCGATTCCTAGGCAATGGACCCAAAGACGACTACCCCCAGCACAAAGAAGAGGTATAGGAGATAAAATCGAAATATAGCCTTTTGGTGGTCGATGTGATCGAACCATTTGGGTGACAAATATCCACATGAACCCTCCGAACAACATTTACGACTTGGACGACTACCAAAATTCCTCAATAGTGGGAGATGGGTCCAAAGTAGAATACACCAAGTCTTTCATCTTTCAATCCCCAGCCTTTTTCAAGAATATCATTTTAAGTGCTTTGTAGGTCAATAACTTCGGGCCAAATAATTGTCACGAATATCTTTGTGAACTTCCCGAAGAACACACCCTGCTTCGGATGGAACCAAATGTTTAAGTAATGATGACGAAAAAGGTCCTTCGATAAAGATTCTCATCAATGAGAACAAAATGGACACTCTTGTACTTGGTTTTCTTTGCCAGCATCTGATCCGAAGAAATGACGCCATCTGTCGTCAAAGTTATAAGCATCTGTAGTGGCTAGCTTCGATAATGCACCGACGGTGGAATTGTTATTGTGATCGACTCCTTGATAGCTTTCGCTATACCGATGTCCGAAATAGAATATCCATCTGCATGCAATACCCAACTAACTCGCTTCGTCAAAGAATCTGCAACGGCTTTGTTTGGACTCCTCGGCTTCTCTTTAACTATTATCGACTTTGGACCACAATGTCAATGCACCTTGGAAATATTTACAAGTGTTTGGATTTCGAGTCACGCGCTTATAGATCCGCTTTTGGTGACGAGTCCTTCGTTGTTGGCGAGAACACTCAAGGCAGAGTGCCTTTTTTGTGTTCTCGGGAATATATTCTTGAATTACTCCTCGTTCATTGCGCATGTAGTCCCGAGAACCCCTAGGATGAGGTACCTTCTTCTGGATGCTTAGGAATATGGGTGCATTTTGTGTCTTTGAATCAACCTCGACAAAACCTTTGATGGGCATCTCCAGAAGACAAGTGTCTACAGGTATGCTGTGCCTCGGTGGATTCTCGTGAATGCGGCATCTACTGCTTTTCGACCATAAATCCCAAGACCAATAGGGCGGAATACCCTTCTCGGTCAATCAATCAGAAAATGGTCATTGGGTCTTCATCTACTCGCTTCAACCATAATCCCAAGACCAATAGGGCGGAATACCCTTCTCACCAATCAATCAGAAAATGGCCGTTGGTCTTCATCTACTCGCTTCGACCATAATCCAGAAGACCAATAGGGCGAAATACCCTTCTCACCAATCAATCAGAAAATGGTTGTTGGGTCTTCATCTACTCTAGTTCGACCATAATCCAAAGACCAATAGGCGGAATACCCTTCTCACCAATCAATCGTGAAAATGGTCGTTGGGTCTTCATCTACTCTCGCTTTGACCATAATCCCGGGACGGCCTCAAGACATGTCTTTAAAGTGTAGACTTCTTTCTAACTTAATCGGTGGTTCGTCACCGACCACTTCTAAGATAGGATTCTAAGCAAGATGCCTTCTACCCTTTTTCGACCATGGTCGACTTCTCTCGGAAAAAAATCAATCTTCTTCCAAAGATCATCCCGGGCTCTCGAACGAGAACCCTCGAAACTTCGCTTGAAGCGAGCATCAAAGACGAGCATTCTTTAAAGGACCCAATCAATCCTCGACAGATACTCATCAGTGTAGAGCGAAGTCATAGCCATCGGCATCCTTTAGAGGTAATCTTTTCTACTCTTCTTCACCATGGATTCCGACGTAGAAAGAACTACAATTTGTGATTGAAAACTTCAAGAACCCTAGAACACACCCCTCCTTCTAGCTACCAATGTTAACGCCTTTAATCTTTCTCCACATCCCAATCACGTAAGACGCCCCGATCTCCGCATGATAAAAACACAAATAACACCAAAAGCTTGACGGCATTGACGTCGGGGATAGCTCCATGTGAGAGTCAAGACAAAGCGATCACAAGGTTAACAATGGAGGAATAAATATCTAGTGACTTGAGAGCAATAATTCATGAGTTACCTTTCACCGTGTGTTATCCTTGCTTTATATCCCCAAAGTCCGGTTTGTCTCAGATGCAATTGACTTTTTTTACGCCACAAACTTTCAAATTGACTAAGCCTCCGTCCAATCCTCATTAAATGCAATGCAGATGATAGCGATCAAAGTTCTATCCCCAATCTATACCCCATGCCCAAGTGGAACCATACTCATCTAGTAATTCTACCTAACGCATCCTAATTCAATAGGGCAAGAATAATCATAACCCCAGGGAGGAACCCATTAAGTCTGGCCCAATAAAGAAAAGGATCATGGCCCAACAGTGTTGATTTTCTTGAAAATAAGATTGAAGGAATTAATGTAATAAGGAGTGAAATAAGTCATTCCATATCTTACCTAAAGCATAAAATTCACAAATTTGGCTGGAATTGGAATGGTTCATTCCATTCCAAGTAACATTCAACCACAATTTTTTTCACCTAACAACATTTAGCATTCCATTCTTACCTCATTTTTGCAATTCAAATGTAGCATTAGGGTTTCATTTCATGTTAATCTATTTCAATCTTTTCTTTTTTATGTTTTTGACATTTTTGGGTTAATTTGCACAAGTATTTATCGAGTGAATTGAAAATTTTCAATGTACCATGAAAAATTAGAACTACGTAAATTCAACGGTGCATCGTTTTATATCGAAAAAACATCATTTTAATTAGTCATGCTACATTTACAAAAACTAATTTATAAAATGATTTGTCAATTAAATTTTAATTAGTGGATGATTGACCATACATGGGTAGGTCTAGTAATTTTAACCAACCGAATTAGTTATACATATATCATTTTGTAACAATTTTTTAATCTTTTTGCATTTTAATTTCCTATTATATGTATACAGACACATCAAAACACGACACCTCTAGAAAACTAATTAAACACAAAAATGAAATAGGATTGGTCTCTAGAAAAAGCGCGGGGATAGGAAAAACTTCAAGCAATCGATCTCCAAACTAATTTCAGTGATGATACGAGATGAACTCTAGATAGGATAAATCTCAAGGCCAGACCATGTCTTTAACTTTTCTCTCTTAAATTTTGTTGGTTTACAATTACATTTTTTCTTAATTTTTCCTAGCTTTAAATTTAATTATATATATATATATATATATATATAGAGAGAGAGAGAGAGAGAGAGAGAGAGAGAGAGAGAGAGAGAGATTCAAGTACAATAATATGGGGTCGAAATACATGCAATTAACGTAGAGGCCAGAAATAGCTAGTACGTAGTGGATGTCAAATTAAGATTAAATACATATATAGCTAGGGTTGGATGATATAATTAATTAAGAGTGGGAGTTATTTACTTGAGTTTCCACCGACTACATGCATGCATCTAACTAGCTGGTTCAGATTTATACTCCATTTAATTAAGAGTAACTAAGAAAGAGAAGTGAGCACTTAGCTTGTGATATACCCAAAGCATATATATATATAGAAGAGGATCGAAATCAGATATCCTTGTTTCTTACTCAATCTTCCTTTCCTTTTAGCGCTGACGATTTCGATCATACAATCTGTTGTTTATACTTTTAGCGACGAATAACATATAACGTCATTAAAAAGTATGTATTTACGATTTTGTATATCAAACCGTCCACCTAAAAGTGAGTGAGTGAAGACGGTAAAGAAGATAAGTAGATGACTGATCCTGATCAGATATATATATATATATATATATATATATATATATATATATATATATATATATATATATATATATATAAGTTTTTACTAGGCCGGCCGGTAGAAGCAAAGTGTAGAATGATATTTAGTATTGTCAAAGCAGTTCACGAAATTCGGCTGTGCATGGTTGTTAGATTGAAAAGCAAAAGTAGACTACCGACCTAGCTATAAATTAAGCTTTGCGGTTCCTAACTTCAGACTCTTTCTCGATCTCTCCTTGGAGGCGCGAACACAAGCCTCTCTATCTCTATATATATATATATATATAATATGGAATAATTCATATCAAATACTTGTTATACAAGAAAAAATATGACACACACCATCAATACCCTCTATTATACCAATTATCGGACAAGATTAAAATAAAAATCATTCGCCACTAATAATATCAAAATCCGTTGTTCTTAGTGGTGGGCGGACTTTTTACCTTAATGCCCCTAGATTAAACTACCCGATAATATTGTATTAAACCATCTGCTAGCATTACTAGCTGATGGAGATTAGTATATATGTATGTACTATAATTCTAAAAATCTCTTAATAATATTATATTAAATTCTTAGTTAACTATTCTATACTAAATAAATTAAATAATTAATAAATTTTAAATTATAGTTAATAAACCCTAAACTCTAAATAATAAATCTTAAATCCTAATTAATATATTTCTTGAGGAATTAGGTAATTAATTTCGATAAAAAAAAAGATATTTAATTAAAAAAAATTAACATGCCAGGGGTCAGTGTAAAGTACAAGTTAGCATCTCTCTTAATTAATTTCCCGAATAAAGTATTCCATCCGTCCAGAATAAAAGTCCTTATTACTATTTTGGATAGTCTCATGTTAAATGTCTATTTTCCTTTAATAACCAAACTTTTACACATTTTTTCCTATTATGCCTGTAGCATTAAATATCTCATACTTTTCTTATTCTAATTTTCTCTCCATATTTAATGATATTATTATGAATAATTTTGTTATTTTTTTTTTTTTAATATGCTTGAAAAATCCATCAGAATTTTTATACTGGACGGAGGTATCTGGATTTATCATTACTTAAGGTTCTCTTGCTTTGCTCTAGCGGCTGACAAATTAATTAAAGGCCAACCGATCGACCGAGAGAAAGGACTTGGACTTGGTCTTACTATATGTTTTGCAAAACTCAATCCCATCAAGGTTGAAAATAATGTCATCACACGGATTCCAAGTGGTACGTAGTTATATATATATATATATATACCGACCAAGTCAAGTCCACGCATATACTAATACACCAAACATTTATATATATAGCTAGGCCAGTCGAGATAGTCCGTCAACTTCATATAGATCGATTTTACACATATATACATAATACACTATCATGCATGCATGTCAACCCCAAGCTAGCTACCACGTTGACATGATGAAGGATAAGGTATAACGGTTTATATATTAACAAAACTTATAATTAACATATATATATATATATACACACTTATTATATATTATATAATTATAATTAAATACGCACTATGCAAAATTTAATATTTTATTCAAAAATATAATTTAACAAGTATCTAGGGATTGGGTTTAGCACAAGTAGAAACTACTAGCTAGTAAGCGGGCTCGAGTGTGTAGGTGGGTGACCTATATCTACTTCATATAGCACTGGGCATGGGTAGACAAAACACCCCACCTACACGTTAGGGTGGTGCGGACTGGGGACTGGGGACTGGGGTGGTTAGGCGTATGCTTATGTTAGCCACAAATTATTAGTAGTAGCTATATATATATAGTAGTTAGTACCTAGACTAGAAACCAGAAAGAGATGAGATGTGGTCGCTCTTCACACATGAACAGACACGCCGCGCGTAATTCAACCACTAGTAGAATGCACTGATAACTGCATTTTAACAAAATGCGGAACTTTTTTTTTTCATCTTTTTTTTTGGTTTTTTTTTTTAAATAATTAAAAAAAATTAATATTTTATGAAACTGAAATTTTTTCATAATACAGTATTTTAGGTGTGATTTGGATACATATAACAAAATATGTATATTAAACTGTATTATGAAAAAATTTCAGTTCCATAAAATATTAAACTTTTTTTTAATTGTTTAAAAAAAAAAAAAAAATTTAATTTTGGATCAAGATTTTAATCAAGTCCGGACTTCCTGACTGATCTCGATTATATATATATATATATATATATATATATATATATATATATATATATATATATATATATATATATATATATTTCCATCCACAAGAATCATTGTTGTGAAGAACTTTTTTACCAAAATACCACAACCTGCACTCTACTTTTAGATAATTTTTTTTTTTTTTATTTTATAAGTCACACAGTGTTGTAGCTAATTTGGTAAAAGTTCTGCTTCCCAACAACCTATTACATGATAGATACTATATATATATATATATATATATATATATATATATATATATATATATATATATGTGTGTGTGTCGGCTAGCTAGCTAATGTCAATATTTGCGGTACCACTCAAACAAAAGGGTGATCATATCTCAAACTTTAGAATTCCATATTCGATCGCTTTATTAGCTCCAGCTCTACTGTTTTTCATTTTTCCTCCTTTTTTTTAGTTTAAAAAAGAAAAAAAAAAACTACATATCCAGAGTGATCAGTTTCTTAATTTTAATGTACACTAAAATCTCTATTTAAGAATAGACTTGGGACTAAACTATTTGTATTCTAATTGAGAGGTTATTACTAAATAGAGGTATTGATACAAAATATTTTCTGAAGACCCAAAATATACACTTTAACAAAAAAATCAATAAGAACTCCCACATAAATTATTTAAACTTTCAAACTAGGAAAATGTAGTCTTTTATAGGAAATGTAATTTTTTATAGGAAAAGTAATCTTTTATAGGAAAATATGGACTTTTATAGGAAATGTAGTCTTTTATAGGAAAATGTAGTTCTTTATAGGAAATGTAGTCTTTTATAGAAAATGTAGTCTTTTAAAATTAATATTATCTCTCACACACACACACACACACACACACACACATATATATATATATATATATATATATATATATATATATATATATATATATATATGAAATTATTACTATATAGGGGTATAGTTTTTTAATACTTTTTAACTTAAAAAGTATATAACATATTACAATTTAGAGGTTATTCTTATTTATAAAAGGCCCAAATTGGGATTAAATTTTTTTATAATATTGCAAAGGTTATTCTTATACAGAGTATTCCTAAATAGGAGTTTTATTGTATAACTAACACCGGATGGTATAAGCATTTTGTGTATATATTATGGGAGTAAAGTAAAAAATTTATAAAATTTAGAGTACTATATAGAAAGATAAAAAGTTAAATTTAATATAAAAGGACAAAATAGTGATATCTAAATTTGTAAAAAACAAAAGAAAAAAATTAAAAATGACAACATAGATTAATATCTAAAATTGTAGGGACAAAAAAAAACATCAAACCTCCCCGTGAGACTTCATAATATAAATATAAAATTTGTTCGGTTTGCAGCGTTTGAACTTCTAAACGCAGTACATTAATTTTGATGTGTTACGTTTGAGGTTCAAATGCACATTTGTAAGTTAAATAAATTATTATTAAACAAATAAAATTTTTAAGTGCGTTTTAACTTCAATAAGTCCACACATCAAAATTTAATTCCACTTGGATCGGGCTTGCTCTACTCGACTACCGTGAAATCCAGCTCATTCAGATTCTTGATATTTTATTTCTCTTTATAACAAGAACAGTTATTAATGAATCATCTGCTACTAATAATGTGTTGAATCCTAATTTTTTATACAAATTTTAGTCCAAAAAACTAAAAATAGTATTCCAAGAATATAAAAGCAAGAACAATACCTTAAATAATAAATATAAATGAACATCAGAATTGTTTTAAAATTCGGAAAACAAAACAGAAAAAAGAAAGAAATGATATCTAATATATATATTAAATACGCAGTTCATGTTTTAAATTATACCTGATATTAATTTTTTAAGAAGGTTTCTTTTTACCTCTTTTTTTTTCCTTAACGTTTCTTAAATTCCAAACATAACATCAAGAATTTTTGTTGGCACTCCAATATTGTTAACGGCATTCCACAAATGAGACGATCAGAAAAGTATCCTTTAATTTATATATTGTATATAGTAGTAGTTTTTTCCTATAAATGCCTACATTTTAAACTTTAAAATTTCGGTATTTCTCTCTTTTGGATAATAATAGCGAGTCAATATTACTACTGAGAAATATTATCTAGTGTAAGATTCTGTAGTTTCATGCAAAATGATCTGTTTTTGATTCCTAGTATGTATCAACACAAATTACTAATCTTCAGACAATAAATCTTAAATTTGAAAATGTAGGGATTTAAAGTATATACCGTATTACAAATGCAAAAGGCCTGATTTGCCGAACCTGGATAGAAATGTATCAGTTGCAGATGTAAATTAAATTATACGGCCAACTCGAATGGAAATTACTGAAACTCAGCATCGACTGAATCATTTCTTTCATCTGCAGCTACATTAGCATTCTAGCCCCACCCCCTCCCCCTTGGTCTCCCTCGGCGAGCCAGGCCATTAGTTTTCTCCTTGTTAGTAAAAGCCTTTTTAGCCGGGGATTTTACAACAGGGACTTCCAACTTATTATCATCATTGTCAAGCATATCCTCAAAAACAATCTTTTCCTTTGCTGCATTTTCAGCTTTGAACGAGCTATCACCAGCACCATTATTCCTTAGCTTTCTCTTCGGTCTAGTCTCAGTTGAAGGTTTAGAATCAGCTTCCTTCCGCTTACGAGCCCCTTCAGTTTTTCCCTCAGCTTGAGGATTAGATACCAAAGCCTCCAAATCGTATTCACAAGTGTAAGCCCCTTCACTCTTTACCTCAGCTTGAGGATTTGACAAGTCATTTTCTTCATCCCCCAATAAAGCCTCCAAACCCTTTTCACAAGCATGAGCTACCTCCTCAGTGGACACTTCCTTAGTATTCTCATCCTCAGGCCTGTGTTGAAGTTTCTCTATAACATCCATTACTTCTCTATTCACCTGCATTTCGATATAATTACAGTTGTTAATCTTTTTACTCAGAAGATTAAGGGGAAAAGGAAATATAACCAAGAAATATATGGAAAGCATGATATTCCCAAAGTAATGTGATCAGAGCATTACATCGTCCCATCAATCAATAATTATCAACATGCACAAGCTCTAATTCCCAATTTCCCGTAATAAAATGATACAAATAATTCATGCTGAGTGCAAACCTGTGGATTCTGAAGAAATTCAGATATGTCATGAGGGCATGCAGGGCACTTCATGACATTCTTCTGTGATCGAAGAGTTCGTCCACCCCGGCTTCTCTCTTTGGTGAAAGCCTGTCCAGCAAACTTTCCTTCTAGACAAGGCTTGCAGAAGTTATGTGCACAAGGTGTCGTGAGAGGGAGAGTCATCACGTTTTTACAAAGAAGGCAACTAAATTCTGCATGGGAAACCTTACGTCAATAAATAATTTATATCTTCTACATCATTTAGGAAATATCTACTCATAGTCTGACTTCAAGTACAACAAATTTGATAGAGAAGTTTAACCACAGTGCTTGGAGCTATTTTGAATTAATACCTACTGGCATAAGGACTACACAATAATCCAGTATTTTCTTGCAAACTT
Organism: Panax ginseng; assembly: GCA_020205605.1. Classification (NCBI taxonomy): domain Eukaryota; kingdom Viridiplantae; phylum Streptophyta; class Magnoliopsida; order Apiales; family Araliaceae; genus Panax; species Panax ginseng. The sequence continues at coordinate 4,814,932 of CM035145.1, read as the reverse complement.
GAGGTATACCAAGTAATTAACCAACTAAACAAGATGAACAAATTGATTCTGCCAGAATCTTTAATCAATCTCACCTAGCACTTTCAACTGCCTTACTGGCACAGTTAATATACGATGAAAAGAAAAAATGCAGGCAAGGGAAGAAAACCTTTCAAAAGTTTCTCTTTCACAGACATATATTCTGCTTTCCTTATTGCTCTCCTAGCTTTCTGTCTGTCTTCAGAAATCTCAGGGTTTCCTGTATTTACTCGTTTTCGGCTAGGGGGTGGTGGTCTTTCCCACTTCCAGCACTCACCTTCTTCCTGAAATTCAGAATAGGAATATAACTAAAACAAAATTTTAAGAAGGCAAACTGCTGGACTTAAAATAAGTGAATATGGATCTCAAGGACAAGAAAAGGAGTGTATCAAGACATGATAAAAGGAAAAAGGGCAACATCTAACAATAAGTAATGATTTTCTTTATATGAACATCATAATCTAGTACAGGCCCAGCTATGATGTTGTAACTGAATAGCAGAAAATTAATAATTTTATGGAAAGAGAAACATTTCATTTTGTCCACTTACATCGTAATCCCATGATGGACTCTCTGTCCTCTCAGAAAGGTCAGATGCTCGTTTAAGCTCTGAAATTGTTGGTAGGGGTCTAGGCCGGTCACCATGCTCATCGCTGCATTTAAATTTGGTGATAAGCATTGAAGAAATAAATCTTTTTCAGAAGAAACACAAAATCATGACTAGCACAAACCTTGTCCATGGGGCAGGGTCGTTGTCACATCTTACAAACAAGTATCTACAGACCTTAAAGCCCTAATGCAACAAAGCCTTGTCATTAAAATTTCTGAGGCAATGAAAAAGTTAAGAGGGTTCTTCCAATAATTTCAATGGAAACAATTACCTGTAATTATTTATATTATCATAGTAGAGGGTGGCTATATAACATAACCTCAAGCTCTACATAGAAAGGCCACAAGGGCTATAGAATAGTGCCTCAACTGAGGCTATAAATATAGACATAACAGTTACAATATAGTGTCACCTTAAAAGCTAGCAAAGAATTTGGAGGTTCGAACGCATGACCATTCAAATATAAGAGGGTATATACCATTTGAACTAGAGCTCGTTGGTGAAAACAAGTACCTGTTTTCCCACTTTTCGCCAGCATTTTTCAATCCTGTAGATTCCATCATATCGTAAACCCTTCTCGGGGGCATAGCTAGATCGCTTCTCTTTAAAGGACCTAGCATCAAAATAAACAGCACGTAAAATTTTAAGATAGATAAAATCCAGAAAATATCTATGACCCGTCTCATCTATATACAGTAAAATCCATACCACAAATATGTACTACCTGTGTCCCAAATTGAGTGTCTAACTTTGAAAGAATAGAGTGAAACAGACTTCTGAATGGCACGTTTTTAAATACTAGGAGTTTGACATCTTTTTAAATTCTAGATAATGTTGAATCTTCATCATGGGACCAAGAAATAAATAATTCAAACTCCTTTAAGAATCAAATTAATTACGTCAGATATTCTGCCTAAAGATATTACCTAACTACTCGAACTGGATATCCCTTTTTGCAGCTTAACCGCAAGGCCTCGTTGCTGTCCTTAAATGTCTGATCAAATGATTGTGTCTTGTTGGTCCTTTTGTTCCCACTAAGATCTCTCCCACCACTGCCACACTCATTTTATAGAAAACATAATAATATTAGAAAAGGTAGAACAGAACAAAGAAACATGAAAGATATCTGATGTGCAATAATCATGTAGTTTTCTTAAAACTATAATAACTATAATCATCGTAGTTGAAGGTTCTCTGATAAAGAGAAAGATCGTGGAAAAGAATTTTCTAGTTCCACTGTACACCATAAACAGGTGAAGCATGGACAAGAATCACACAAAGGACTTTCAAAGCTCAATCAAGTGTAACTACATCTACATGTGGTCCTTTAGGACATAGATGTTGAGGTGCAGAAATTGAAGTTACTGATCACATATCATACTGATGATGAATTGACAACTAAGAGGACTAAGTTAAGAAAGGAAGAACATAGCACCAGAATTATTTAACCCTTCCCATGATTTCCATTTTCCAGAGAAGCTGACCAGAAATTAATGCATTATGATTGTTATCGGAAATCACATAAATCGTATGGTGGATTATTTAAAAATAGGTCTGTTTCGGTAACCATATGCAGTTTTATAAAACAAAAAAGGTAATGCAATCAATTAAGTGATGTACAAAATTATGGTCAGAGATAAAAATTAAGAACAAGTGCTTTCTAAAGGAGTAAACAAACCTTCCTGTATAGAGGAACCATTCACCGTGATCCTCATCATCCTCATAACCCCCAGAAAGTACAACTGACTGCGCGCCATAATGGGATTGTCCAGCAATACCGGAAACATGTGGATAGTGTATACCCCATTGCCTACACTCCATGCGAAGCTCCCAGCACTCTCCTACCAAAACACCCTGTTTCCTCTCTGGATCATTCTCAGCAAGGATAGGTCCAAAATGATCAGATGGTGCAGTGACAAAAATCCTTCCACTAGCGGCATTGGCCATTCCATTCCTCTTTGCCCGCTCCGTAGTATATGCTTTATCAGGTCGGAATTGGTTATGCACAAAATGATAAACTTTCAGTGGCCCTTCTGTAGAAATTGATTTTGACAACCTGGCCATTCGGATGGCTGCTACAAGTGTAGAGTTAATTCGTGGTTGACTTGCCATTTTGGGGGGTATACTGTGGCGGCACTTCGCACAAGTACTATTCCCTTGCCCAGTCCATTTTAGGAAACACTTCAAGCAAAAATTGTGGCCACAAGGCGTCTTGAACAAGAAAAAGATCACCATCAATTGATTACGTTCCATAGACTTTATTAGTAGAAATTCAACTTATAAAACTTGCATGCAGGCACTCCGTTATAAATCCATAACAAGAAACATTGGACTAAATGCTAATAATCTAATGTGTATCTGCTGATAGCAGTAAATTCAACTCTTAATTCACTTTCACTAGCTTGTATCCAAAGCCATGAAATATTTATGACAAGTATGAGAATTTTATTTCAACTTCATATGGAAAAGATAAGTCTAAAATACAGAGTTCCATTAATTGAAATGCACAAACAAATTGTTATGTGCAGATCAAACCCTTTAATGACTGTATACATAAAGGCAAGCATCAGAGTGGACGACTAGTCGACTACCAATATAAATGAGGATGGAACTTGAAAAGTCACGTAAATAGAACGATATTAATAAAAAAGAAAGAAAATAAGAAAGAGTCAGCTCCAAATGAACTGAAGAAGTAAAAGGAACCACACAGTGGTAGAAAAGAAAACTATTAGGGATACGAACAAAAGAGCAAAAATAACACTAAAAATAGTAAAATCTAACTATTTTTTAACCTAATTAGCAGAACACAAGCCTGAACCATGAAAGGGGCATATTGCAGTAAAATACAATAATGCTATGTCTAAGGAGCACAAAATCCATGACTTCAATGCTTCATATCCCAATTATCATCCACACAAATTCAAATTTCAGGAAAGTTCTGCTCCCAATTCAGTTCTAAAGCATGCATTACAAATTTAAAATTACTTGCCCCTAATAGCAAGTTAGCAACTCATGAAACTTCTAATTTCACCAATAAAATTAGTATAGCCCTAAAAACTCTGGCTTACTTTCTATAATTTCACAAAATCTAAAACAAGAATCAAACCTGATCCACTGCTCTATAAATGCCTGCGTATCTTTACTCTGATAATTGTATAGAGTATTTAGAATAAACAAAGCTCTCAATGCTAAACACTCAAAAGTCAAACCAAGTGCTTCCGGATAAACTGGGGAAAAAAACTTTTTAATATATACCTATCTCAAAATCAATCCTAAAAAGCAGAAAAGTTTTGAAAAGATTTTTTACTCGAAATATATATATATATATATATATATATATATATAGGCAGGATCTAAAGCGGACACTTGGATCAAAGAACGGACCAAGACAAAAACACAATCCTCCCCGTATATATATATATATACGGTAAGGATCAAAAACATTCTCCTTAAATAGCATTCCATCTTAAATAGCATTCTTTTATCAAAACGACGTAGTTTTGGAAGGACGCGGTGGTATTTTTGTAAATACAATGCCACCGCATATTTATAAAAATGACACCACATCCCTCCAAAACTACGTCGTTTTGATAAAAAAATATTATTTAAGACGAAATACTATTTAAGGAGAATGTTATTCGTCCTGACAGTATATATATATACACACACATTACTCACAAGTCACAACACATAATAGGAATGAAAGAATAAAGTTGATAGTACTGAGATGCTAGTGACCGAATTTGACTGGAAATAGAAAGTCAAAGAAGAAAGGCGTGATTATTACCGTAACAGGCCGCTCAGGCAACTGGATGCAAAAGGAGCACTTGACATTCTCATCAATAATATCTAGAATATCATTCTTATTTTCTCTCTCCTTCTCCTTCGTTTCCCGATCCGGTCCGCTCAATAGCTCTTGTCTCCTCTTCGCTTTCTGTTTCTCGGTCAGCGACGCGTCAGATTCAATCGCGCGGATCGCGGCAATGAGCTCGCCGTTCTCTCCGGCGGAAACACTCGACAGGGCCCTGGCGGCAGAAGTTAGTGTGGTGCAGTCAGGGCAGTCCCACTGGAGCGTAGAGGCTAGGGTTTCGGGACGGACGGCAAGGCAGGACACGTGCCACGGGGTAACACATGTGTTGCAGGTGAGCTTCTCCTCGTCGGACGGCTTGATTTTGCAGAGCATGCAAATGCCGTCGCCGTCGCACGGCAATTGGCTAACTTGAGCCATTGGTGTATCAGTATCGAAATGGATGAATAATACTCTTATCGAGAGGAAAATAGATTTGAACGCTTGAACGGTGCAAGAGAGAGAATGAGACGGGTGTTAAAATATTACTAAGAAATTAGACTCTTCAGAAAGAAAGAGAGGCGGGTTTTGAAAAGAGTTGGACGTTGTTTTTAATTTTAGATATGATCCGCTGTATCCGTCTGCAACTATGACCTAGGAGTTTAAGGTATCTTATTGGCTCTTGTCTTATCAAGTCACATATAAGTCAACGAATCGTACTTCGGGTTACACCTGGCAAACGGGCAGACCAAGCCTAAATGGACCGGGCGAGTGGCAGGACGGACCTAAAACGGGGCGGGCCGAAAAGACCCGAGTTTGTTGGGTTAAAATTATGCAGCTCAAAGCATGGGCCGTGGCGGGTGGACCGAGACTAATTTGTACTTATTTTATACCTTTTTTTTTTCCAAACGGGCCACGTGGGTGACGGTCCGGCCAAAAAACGCTCTAGTTTTACTGGATTAAAATTTTGCAGCCTAAAGCCCAGCCCGCAGACTTGGACCATGTTTTGTCAGGTCTACTTCAGGTAGTGTCTAATCTTTGACTCTCTCATCTTATATTGATTTATTTTATGATAACGTTTAAATTATTATATGTGGTATATGTATATGTATATTATATAGTAGGGCTATGGCGACGGATTTTTTGGGCTATCCGTCGTCATAGCCCATAATAGCTATAACGACGGGTGAAATCGTCGTTATAGTCTAAAAAACCGTCGCTATAATCAATTATACAATACGCAGCTGTGTACATATATTACTTCCTAATATCTCTCACTTATTATCCATTATTTTTAATTTTATTTTTCTTTTTTGATTTGTATACACAATTGTATGCATCAGATAATTGGTAATTTTGTTTTGAAAAAGTGAATAGGAATTCTCCGAAAACAAGCATAAAACTAAGGCTAGTGACACTATCCATGCTGGATGTCGAAAAAATTATTTTTGTTAACTAAACATGACCTTCAATTTTGTTTGAAACGGATCCCACATTAGCTCCAGGACGTTGATCTCTAATTAGAAAAATAAATATTTAAAATAAAAAAATTATTGGTCTAGTGGGTAGGGTGGGCAAACCTCAAAAAATCATTTCGAATCGAACCCAAGATCGAACCCAACCCAGACTCAAATTACTCAAATTTCTAAGCACCGATATCAAACCTATTGGATCAAAGATATCTTAATTCCAGATCGCCGATTCGGTCACCGTTTTATCGAAAATTAATATAATTATTATTTTTATTATTATTATAATCAATATTTTATTATTATTATTATTAATAATAAAAAAAATTTAGAAAACCAGTATATACCGGTCCGGTTCGGTTTATACCAAACCATAAAAGTGCCGGACCGAAACCCGAAAAACTGGTATATACCAATTTTTTTGTACCGAATCAGACCGATTTATATTTATACCGAACCGACCAATCCGATTCGTCCAAAAACCAAAAAAATCGAACCATTTGCCCACCCCCTACTAGTGGGTTCGTAAAAACTTGCTATAATATATCAGAGAAGTTCCTATTGAGAAATTGGTGTCAATTTATAAAAAAATGAATATCAGATGCCTAAATTAATAGATTCTTTAATATCAAATTAAATACCTCTAGTAGACTCAAAATATATTTTGTCAATGAATATAAAATAAAAAAATTTTATTACACAAAACTGATGGTTTATTTAGACAAAATACTCCATTGTTAATTGAGTTGAAAGCCGAAGATATATGAGAGATTAATTAATATATTAATTCCAAGAAAATAAAGCGTGCCTAGTGGACGAATTTATCGTTTACGGAGTATATTATTTCCTTTTTTCGGTTATCCGCTGTCATCATCTTACTGTATTAATCCTAATTATGTTATTATTATTTTATGTTTTCTTCCCTTTTTACTAAAATAAAAAAAATGTTTCTTTTGTTTTAATTACCCTTTGGTAGTGTCATTTTGAAACACTGGATGCAATTTGGGCTCGTTTGTTTGGAATAAAAGCGTTATGTGATAATAATTTAACAGTTAATTTTTTTAACTTTATGCACATGTATTAAAAAAATTATTTAATATTATATAATTTAACAATTAAAATTTGTGTTCATTAATATCAAAGTTAAAAATTACTAACACAAGATATGATAATTTATTAGAATAATGAGAGAAGTTAGAGGTGATATAAAAAAAATAAATAATTTATTTTCTTAAAAAGTTGTAAATAATAAGTAAATTGGAATAATTTATTTTTTTAAAAAATTGTTATTATGGTTTATGAAACAAAGAGAGTATTTTATTTCGTGACCGATTGAAGTTAAAGATGGTACAATTGAATAACTTTCTTCATATATAATAAGTCCTTACTTATTGGTAATTATTAAATTCCCAACACTTTTTGTTATTTTCACAACAAAAATGTCGCTATAGGATCTATAGCAACACTTTTGTTGTGAAAATAACAATTTTTGTTGTGAATTTAACAATTCCCTACTTATTTTGTCCTTATCAAATGAGTTCATTCTTAGATGTGCCAAATTTTCTCTTACCACTTTTATATAAGTCATTTTTATACAAACCAACACAAATAAGGTACTATATACTATATACTATATACTATATACTATATAGAAGTAACTTTGCCTGATACAAAATTATTCCATTTAACCTGACACCTCAAACAAACAATCCCTTAGTTTGTATGTTAGGTAAAAACTAAAAATTTGATGTCACAGGAATACAAAATATTAATATAAAAACTACTTAAATATTTTTTGATTTTGCAGATGTCTAAATATTTGAAGGATATCATATGCACTTCAAGAATGTTTGTTGTCATGGTATTTTCAAGCAGCAGGGGGCTTAGCTTAATACAATAGGTATCAATGCGGGTATGGCAGCTTGCAGCACGCCAGCACTACTACACTATCGATCGCAAATAGTTATATGGGTGGGATTAATGTTCAACATTTTCCTTAGCAGGATATGGGCTCATGACATTGAGTATTATAGAAAGGAGAGCACGTCTTAAACATATAATTAAACAAATCAACTTGGACTATGCGAATAAAAAAACCTCTCCTTTCGATGAGTCAGGTTCAGAGTTATAAAATCTTAAAATTAAACTACCATACAAATTTGATAATATATAACTGAACACCATGGCAGCCCCACCAACACTTCACTGGAGCTTTCCAACTACTATAACAAAATCCCAAAAGTAATAGGTTAATTAGGCTATTCACAGTCTAAAATGATGAACTTAAGCTCTCATATATCTATTATTTTTCTGTGTAGTCAGAAGGTAGGGGACAAGAAGCTGAAAGGATGTGAAATGATATCAATTTACAATATAAGTATCTAATAATAATTAGAGAGCACGTGCAAAATATGCGCAGCATCAAAACAGTGTAATGAAAATGGACATCATCATTATCATAGAGTAAGATTTTTCTTGGATTCTCTAATAATGCATCTCTTGCTATTGCCAGATCAAACAGAGCAAGAGGTTAACAAACAAAAGGTATCCGGTGAAAAGTCATTGTAATAACTAAAAGTTCAATTTATCAATGCGGAAATCAAAAGAGGTACCACTTTATGCGTGATTTCAGGGTGTAATGCGCTTGCGACAAGCACTTTTCAGTTGTTGCTGAAGGCGAGGAACCCAAGGGTATCCAAGAATCCAAGTGCGGAGTTTGTGGACTTAATCCCAGGACACAGCTCCTTGCAGGCTTGGAACTGATCAACGGCCTTCCCTTTGTTGATTTAACCTGTTTGTTGTTGGTTAAAATGCATAGGAGCTCTGTTGGTCCAAATGGACTGTCTGGTGGTCGGTATTTCCTTTTTTTCTTCAGTAGTTCCCACAATAGCTTCTCATCTTTAGTTTGATCTTCCTCCATATTTAGTAACTTCACAAACAAAACAGAGCAGACAATTCAAATGATAATGCTTTCTTTCTAAGATTATGCCATCTTCAAGAAGGCACGTTGGATAGTGTGATTGAATAATGCACATTACAATACCTACCAAAAAATACTACCCCCGTCACAAAAATAAAATCTAGTTATAAAAGTCAAAAGTTTCAAGGAAAAGTTTGACTTAAATATAATCAATTCAATACGATCACAACTTCATATAGTGTGATGATTTAAAATTGTACTCTCATATTGGACATCCCAAAGAAAGGTCCGGTTGCTTTTCTTATGGTTTGCTTTTCTTCCTCTCCCAAGTTTTTTGGAGGAAAACTTGTTCCTGATCATTAAGCAAAAAATATCATGATTCATTAGCAGAGTAGAAGTGTAAGAAAAATAAATCATGTGTATGACCTATCGGATACTTAATTGCGATTTGTAATGCTAATTACTTCATGAAATGGCACATTATATAGGACATGCCTTGTGTCGAGTATACTGTCCCTTGAGCCCCTTTTTAGCTTCTAAGAAGAATCCTAGCTGCATTTTCATTTTTCTTACTCTTTCCTCTGATTCCTCCAATCTGCTCACAGCCTCAACCTTCCGCTCTTCTGCCCCTCTCGCCTTCATTCTTGCTTCCTCCAATTCTAGCCTTCCATCTTTGATCGCTCCTCCCATCTCTTCAACTATAGCCAACAAGCGTGGGCATGTTCCTGTTGTTATTTCAGCCTTAAGGCCCTTGATATACTCAACCATCGGATTACACATTAGTTGTGCAAGTTCATGCATCAGGTCGTCAACACCTCCCTCTACAGATCCAAGGACATCACACACGTGACCAAATGTGGCTTTGAGGATCTTAAGTGTGACGATAAAGGCATCATGACTTTGACCTGACTGAAAAACAGCAGATATATATGTGATAGCTTTTTGAAAGAATTTGTGCATGGAGGCTTGATGGTCAGAGATGGTCTGAAAAATGTTATTTTGGCTAGAGTTAACTTCAGTTTCAATTTTTCTGAGAAGGTGCACTAATTGTGTTAGCTGCAATCTTTGTTTCTGCATGAGCTCTTTCCCTGCAGTGGTTGCTTTAGTTGTGTAGTCTTCCTGTGGCACTACAAACGTAAGTGACTATATAAAAACAATAATCCAATGAAACAACAGTTCAAGTTTACTAGGATAATAACTTGCTGGATTACAATTTCACGGCATAGTGAAGATACTCTACATTCCAGAGCACTGCGGTTACCAAATTATTCTAGCACTAGACCAACCAGAATGGTAGGCTATATGGCATTAGTTTTCAGTTTCAGATTGGGTTCGTTTATTGGTTGAACAAAAGATTTCAAAAGCAAGAAACACTTGTGTTGGTACTCCACACTATATATTGCATACTTTTTTGATACAAAAGTACAAGCCAAGAAACCTTGATCATTTCGTTTCATTTCCTTTCTGAACATCTTACATCAGTTGAACAAAAAATTAAACTGACATTCTAATCCATGGTTCATTTAGTGCAAACTGTATATGCACAACTTTATATACCTTATTAGTATGCTAGAAGTAACAAATGAAGTCTCGAATTAATATTTAAAAACTTTCGACGCTCCACAAAAAGAGTCTCATGTCCACCACACACAAAAAATCCAATAAAAGAGTCCCATTTTTTCGGTAGTATAAAAAGACACAATATTCTCAGGTTTAATATCACACTTTTATTCTCATGTTATCACTACTAAATTAAACACTCATTAGGGTAAACATGAAATAAAAATGTATTCTTACAATTTGTAAATTTTGCCCATGGTACTCTTTTTATGGAAGAAGAGAGTATTATTTTAACACCCCTAGCATTACTCTATACTAAGTTAATTTATCACCGTAATGATTAATCAAATCCACAAGATTCGGCTAAACTAGTCAAATAACAACCTCTTAAGCATTCAATTAGTTTGCCAGAAATTGTCTTGAGCTTTTATACTGGACAAAGCTAACATATATTTGAGATGTTAACAGCTTCATACTTTTTATTTACTGCTAAAGTAACAAACATAAATGGAAGTTGAATATCTAATTAATAAGCAAAATTAGAGAGACAAAATAATGATATTTACAAATTCAATGACCTAAACTCCTCTGTTAAGCAGCAGAAGTTCATTTTATTTTATCAAACTCAGAAATTACCTGAGAATTAGGAATCTTATGATTATGATCTACTCTCTCGGTCACAGAGGGCGAGCTTGCCGGGGATTGAGTTCTAATTTCGTTCCTCCAACAACTCTGTCATAAAAATATTTGAAGTTAAACCTGATCAGATTAACAAATTAAGTTTCAATTGAAGTTAAACTTGATCACATTAACAAATTAAGTTAAATTTTCACAACATATGTATGAATGATAAATTCAACTAAACAATCACCTGAGCACGTAAATCAGAAGTCATGTAAATAGTGCTGGTTCTTCCTTCTTCAGCCATTTCAACAGCCTTCAAACCAACGAGCTTCGTTAATGGAATCGCAAGTGACCTGAATACATCTTCGGCCTGAATAATCCATTAAACTTCCAAATAAAAAGAGACGAACTCGCAAAAGAAAAGAAAACGAACGAATTCTTTGTATATATACTTATATACCATAGACGGACTAATAGTTAACACATAAGAACATAAATTGAAGTTCTTCTGAGGTTAAATAGTTGATAATTACTTCAAGCAAGCCGTTTTCGATTTGAGATTTCAGCTGATGGAAGGCGACTTTGAGTTGATCGTGATGAGAAACGATTCGCGTCAATTTGAAGCGAAGCTCGGCCATCGACGGAGATTGAGAGTCATGTCATTTGAGACGATTCGCCATTTCTTCTTCTTTCGCGCGAAAACCTTTTCAATTGAAAGGGCATCAATACCTATCTATAACGGGTTAAATGCTTTTTTATCACTAAACTGGCATCCTATTTATATTTTCATTATGAGTCCTAGAAGGGACCGGCCTTTTTCGACCGGGGTAATGACCGGACGGATTTTTTTTATTTTTTTTTTGACTACAAAATAATTAATGTGATTTATTGGAATTGAAATTTTTATAAAATACAGTGATTTAAGTGTCATTTGAATACACCTAAAAAATAGGGTTACGTGTATTCAAATAATACATAAATCACTGCATTTTGTAAAAATTTCAATTCCAATAAATCACATAAATTATTTTGTAGTCAAAAGCAAAAAAAAAAAAAAAAATCACCATTACTACCTCCTTGATCAAAAAGGCCAATCCCCCTAGACTTTTTCTTTCAATTATTGACTATAAATTTTTCAATAATCCTAGGGGACCCGGAAATTCTGACCGCTCTAGGGACAGGTCCAATTTTCTTTTTTCTTGACTCCTAAAAAATATATAATATTTTTTTAAACTTAAATTTGTACATAATTTTATAATTTAGTTGTAATTTGGATACATATAAAAAAATATTGTACAATTTGTGTAACATGAGGTAGTTACCATGAAGTTAATTTTTGTCAATTGATCAATATAATGTCGACACGCATGCGGGAGGTGATTTTTTTCTGTGTGTGTCAGCACTATATTGGTTAATTAACCACCTTACCATGAAGTTAATTTCATGATAATCGGACCCGTTTTGTATACATATTCAAATTACACATAAATTACTGAATTCTGTAAAATTTTCAATTAAAATAAATATTATATTTTTTAAAAATCAAAATAAAAAAAAAAATTTGACCGATCGCTAGACCGGTTGAAAGTTTTCGGTCTCCTTAGAAGGACCGTAAAATTTTTAATAAAAATGAAAAAGACGTCTAACACTATTTTAACGGTGAAGAACATGACAGTGTATATGTGGAAGAATAAATTAAAACAAAACAAACACTAGGCACTTTATTTCAGTTTAAATGTCTAGTTATTCTGGTATTACACATTCACAAAATACAATCCACCCGTAAAAGATTACTCAACCCAAAATATATCCATCTTCTTCATTATGAACGGAAGAACGAAGTTACACCACCGGTGCCACCACTACACCATCACCGTTGAAGCTAAATACAAATAAATAAAATTTAAATATATTTATATCTAATTTTTATGTACAATTTTTATGTTCACATAAAATTTTTGATATTTTTATTCATTGAAAGCTGACAACTCACCTTTCTCTCTCCTAGGTGGCACATATTATTTTTTTTTTGTTAAAAATTAAACTTATCAAACGATTTTTGTAACGTTTTATAAATATAATAGAGTTTAATAAATTAATTATTAAAGATTTCAGTTCAGTGATGCATTAGTAAATCAAGTTCGACTACAATAGAAAAAAATGAATTTAACTTTATCTATAACAAGTCATAAGTCGATTCGTCAAATGAGTTAAATGGGTAATTTAAAAAAAATTTGGTTAAATTATATCGATTGTCGAGTTAACGATTAAAATAAATTAATTTAGTTTTGATCAAAAGTTCAATTATATTAAATATGTTAAAATACTGTTTCGTATGAGTCATAGTGTGGAATTTAGATTGAGAAATCAAATAGCAAATTGTAAAATTAAAGAGTTCCGTACTCTGTTTCTCCCAAAAAAAATTCTTCTCCCTGATTAACATGTATATATTTATACATGCATTGATTTTTACAATCATGACATCACGAGAGAATCATTAAAAAAATCAAGAATGATGAAAATTAGATCTAAAAAAGTGAGAAAGAAGGGGGGAATTATTGATTGAAATTGTTAATAAATGTTGGGATATTTCACATGAATTCCAATATATAGATAGTTAATAAGTATGATAAAATCTCAACCTAATAGGTTAATCTTTTAGGTAAGGAGGTCGTCCAACATACTTATTGAATATTTCATGATTTATATTTAAAATATATTAAAATGTGACATTATGATATTAGAGAAATATAATATAAAAAATATATAAAGAGTAGAAACTCTCACTCTAGTCCGTGTTTAACGTTCAACGAACCTGAGAATGACTAGATAGATGGAGAAGGCATGCATGCCCTTAGGCCTTAAGCAATAAGCATGCGTCTGGTTTTATTTATTTTTCTTTTTCTGAACTTGTTTTTAGTTGGTATGCGTTCTATTCTAGTGTTTACTTTATCTTTTGGATTCTTACCCAAAATACTCCATCCGTTTATAATATTGATCAAAGTTATTTTCCAAAATCAGTAAAAAATTAATTTTATATTCAAAATGGACCTGATTCATTTAACTTTTTTAAACCATGAAATTTGTTGTAATTTTTTTTATCTATCAATCAATTCAAAATATTAAAATATATTAAGAATTAAAACTATAATTTGTTACGAAAGATAAAAATAATTAAAATTGTAATTCTTACAACCAAATAACAAATAATCAAGAAAAGATTCACTCACAACAATAGCTTGCTAAAAATAATTATATTTTAAAAATAACTATAGAATATGCAATAAAATAATAAGTTGGTTTGACAACTTATACTCAAATTTAAAAAGATCTGTTGTCATCAACCAGCATACCAAAAAATTCTTTATAAACGAGAAAAAATAATCTCCAAAATAGATAAACACAAAGGGTGATAATGATAATGTCCAACAAATAAAAATAAATTAATAATCTCATAGAGGAAAAAAAAAGTTTTGCAAATTCTACAAAAAAGGGGAATCGAATAAACTATTATGAAGCATTAAAGCCTAAAAGATCATAGGGAAGGTCTCGAAAGTAGGTGATTCTCCCATGTCTAGTTTTTGGCTACAGAGAAAAGAAAAAAACAATACTGAGATTTAATTTATTTAAAATTTAAAATTTAAAAAATAGTTTTGTTAGTAGCAGATAATTTATAATATTCGTAATATTATTGATTAATACTGAATTCACATTAACACTCTGTTTCTGAGTTTTGAACAGAAAAAAAAAGAATAGAAAACTTAAATTAGAACAGAAAAGAAAATAATAGAAAACTTGAAGTTTTCATTTGTGTTGTTTCTGTATTTTTAATAGAAAATGATAGAAAATTTAAAATTGAGGACATGAGTTGTAATTTAAAATTTATTATATTAAAAATTGAGGATAATTTAGGAATTATAAAAATATTACTTATTCCAATTTCTTTTCTGTCCAAATCAGGCCAATTTTGGATGGAAAACTTTGACAGGAAAAGTGGCCAAGTTTTCTATCCATTTCTTTTCTTTTCCGTTTATTAAAAAACTCATAAACATAAGAATTGGAAAGAAAATTTAAATTTTCCATCAATTTCTTTTTTTTTTGTCCATTCTAAAACTCAAAAACAGAGCGTAAGTTCAAATTTGAAAATATTTATTTTTGATAATCAAAATGCCTTATATATTTTTTCATAAAAGGAAGGGAGTGCCATTTATTTATTAGCTAAGGAAAATAGTTAAAGTAGAAAATGATTAATACACAAGGTGTAAACGAACCGAAATCGATCCGAAAGATTGAAATACTTTCAGATTTGGTTCACAAAATTTATCGAGTATAAAATAAAATAAAGTTTGATTGAGGCTCATTTAGCTACCGAGTCGAGCGCGATTCTGAATTGATCCCGAGCAGTTTGAACTTTTTTAACGAATATGATCCGAGTATAATTAGAAAATTACAATTTGAGAAGGTTCGAGTAATTTATCGAACTTTAAAATATGCTCGTATTTGACTCATTTATATTTCGAGTTGAGCTCGAATCGAATTTTTAAAATTAACGAAATTTAATCGAACCCAAAAGTGTTTTGCTTTCGTTTCTGGCCTTTACACACACACACACCAACAAAATAGAGTAGTTTGGAATGATTCATAACTGGAAAAGTAAAAAAGAAGGGGGTAAATGGATCAGGGAGGGGCCTGTTCGGATCGGGACACATTCCAATTTCCATACCAGATGAGATAGAGGTCATAGGTATTCCGTATTTATGATCCAGCCCATGGGAATCAACCGGCGTAGGTTAGCAGAGCCATAGTACGCTATCTCTCCACTGGGACTGTGGTCTCAAAGTATATCCATAAATAATCCTTTAATTTCACAAATCCTCTGCCTCAAAAAGTCGACTAGTGTGAAGTGCTTCTTAAGATTATATTCACATCTGTGATTTTTCTTCCTGTCCAAAGAGAAAGAGGTAGGGTTTGGGATAGAGATGGAGGCAGCCCAAGAAGCACAGAATCGAGAAGCATTCCGTCAAGCGGTGGTCAACACTCTTGAACGCCGTCTATTTTACATACCCTCCTTCAAGATCTACAGAGGCGTTGCTGGCCTTTACGACTATGGCCCCCCTGGTTGCGCCGTCAAGTCCAATGTCCTCGCCTTCTGGCGTCAGGTCTTTTTTTTAACCCTTTTCGTATCTGTACAGTTGGTAGATTTCACTTCTGTTTCTATTAAGCACCCTGAAGATAGATTTAATACTACTCAATTGAGATGTTATAAATTAAGATGACCGCCCCATCGGGTTGGTCGATTTATTGCGAGTTTGTTACTATTGTAGCTCATCTAGGTCTTTTATGATTTATGTTTAAGAACATGTAATATAGATTATTGCAATTCACGTAAGCAATTATACGGACTACTTATCCCCCCCCTTTTTGGATGTGTGTTAAAGTTGGAATTGATATGTTATACGTTTATATTTCGTGGGCTGGTTTACTTCAAATCAATACCTTTTCATGAGTTGTTCAATGGTATTAACACCAATTAGCTGGGATTGTTGTGATTGGGATTATTTGGTCGCTAGAGCTGAATTGTTGTTTCATTTTGCCATCTTCAAGCAAGATCCTAGAATAATTACTTCGCAATGATATTTATTTTCTCCCTAATAAGCAAACATAACAAACATAACATAGTAATCAAAACTCCCAGAGCTAATTGAGCAACTAGATGTGACATATGATATATGTTAAGTTCACTGGCCAGTTGCTGGCCTCACTCGGTTCAATTGAGAGGCTGTGAGGTATTTTTAATTTTTCATTCCCCAAAAGCCTAAACGTTGCTTCACTTGTTGAGTGCAGCAGTTTTCAACTTCTTTGCAAATGTATGTTTATGTTGGCATATGTCATTAGCAGTGTTTATGACGGGAACATGATTTAGTATCTGGCAACATAAAAAGTAATTACTATGTTGGAGTTGACTATAATGATATCTTTTGATTCACGTCGTTGACTTATTCACTTATTTTAATCAGCTCTTTGGTAGTGTCTCTGTGTACTGCAAATTAGTTCCTCATAAGATCAAAGGAAGTTTTCATGCGACTGGTTGCTCTATTTTTTACACTGTAATATGTTGCTGATTCTCTGATGCTAAATTTCAGCATTTTGTTCTAGAAGAGAACATGTTGGAGGTTGACTGCCCATGTGTGACACCGGAGGTTGTGTTGAAGGCATCTGGACACGTTGATAAGTTCACAGACCTTATGGTGAAGGACGAAAAGACTGGTACTTGTTACCGTGCTGACCATTTGCTCAAGGACTTTTGCAAAGAGAAGCTTGAAAGAGATCCTACCCTCACCAAAGAGAAGTCAGCAGAGTTGAGACATGTTCTTGCTGTATTGGATGATCTTTCTTCCGAAGAACTGGGTGCAAAGATCAAGGAATATGGCATTACTGCTCCGGATACAAAGAACCCCCTCTCTGCTCCCTATCCTTTCAACTTGATGTTTCAGACCTCAATTGGTCCGTCTGGTCTAAGTCCTGGGTAGGATGATCATTGTGATTTTTGAGTATATATATTAAACTTAATTGTTTGGTTAGCTTATGTTATCTAACTGTAGTAAATTAGTTACTACTTTATGGAGTTTAGTTTTTCATAAAGGCTATTTTGTTCCCATGGGCCTTTTAATTGTCTTAATATCTTCAATAACCAGGTATATGCGACCTGAAACTGCACAAGGTATTTTTGTGAACTTCAAGGACTTGTACTATTACAATGGGAGCAAGCTCCCTTTTGCTGCTGCTCAAATTGGTCAAGCTTTTAGGAATGAGGTACCAAATACTCCCCTAATATAATAGATTGCTGTGTGATTGCTTACATGGTCATGTGCTATAAATGTTGGTGGCATTCATTATATATTTGGAATTTTATTTGTTAACCAACTTGCTTAATTTTGGTTATTATTGAGGTGAGTGGATCAGTTGCCTCTATGTTATTGCTACATACAAAAGACCACATAATCATTGGGCTGTCTTTTTCTTATCAGACGCGTTTATATTCTTATTTGCTTTCCTCATTGCTAAGTAGTAGGAGTGGACGGGGTTCACTGATTATGCTAAAGAATAAGATTAGGATCATTGGGTGAGTAGTAGAAGTTGCAATAATTGTAGAACCAGCAGAAGACTAATGTTTTAGCAGAACGTAGACATAGTAGTATTAGCTGCATGGGCCAGTGCCAGGCCACTTATAGAGGTTGTGTGCAAGAGTAGATGGTGGTTAGGGTTGTACATGGTAACCGAAAAATTTGTTTTCGTCCGCATCCGTATTCGAAAAAAAGCGGATATTATTCGTATTCGAAAAAACGGATATATCCGTATTCGGTTTAAATGTATCCGTAAATAAACGGATATATATACGGATATAGGCGCAATGATCGAAAAAGCGATCGAGACGTGCGCCTCGTGGCGAGGCAGGAGTAAACTGTAGTGAGGTTTACGCCTCATAGAGAAATCGAGAGGCATGGGCTTTATTCAATTGAGGCTTACACCTCATAGCCTTGCGCCTCGAGGCTTATTAAGGCTTACGCCTTGATTTGAAACAAAAAAAAACCTAAGTACCGTGCGAGTCAGACAAATCGGGAGTGACTTCAGTTCTTCTTCTTCTCAGTGCGACTGGTTCTTCTCTCTTTACGTGCTACAGATCGTGCGACTTGGTCTTCTCTATTTCTGTGACAGGTTCGTTCTCTCCCTCTGTCTCTCTCTCTTATTCTTATTCGTATTCTCTTTCTCTCTCGTCGTCTCTCTGTTTTTGGAAAAGGAAAGTAGTATCAGATTTGTCTAATATCTTATGGATAATTACAGTTAGGTACCCCATAGTCTTTATAAATTTTTAGTTTAGTCTCAAAGTTTTCTTAAATTTCAAAATAGCCCATAAAATTTTACATATCAACCCCTAAAATTTCATTTTCTTTCATTTCAGTTCTTGAAGTTTCAAAAGTTTCAGTTCAACCCCTATTTCTTTATATTTCCTGCACCAAGTCCCTATAGCGAAAAAAAAAACATTTCTTGTGTTGATAACTCGACGGAGTCGAGTGTTGATAACTGATTTTTTTCTTTCTAAATTATTCATCACCACAAAATTTGTATATATTCAATATTTATCAATAACATATGTTTTCAAATCGAGGGCTTATACTCGCTTATTGAGGCTTACGCCTCCGCCTCACCGTCCAAGAAAAACGTTTAAATATCGCTTTTAGCTTTTTCGAACATTGTATGGGCGTATTCGTATTCGTTTCACATCCGACCGTAAATATATCCGATAAATAGCGGATATCCGGATCCGTATTCGGAATTCGTATCCAAATAACTTATATATATATTAATTATTATATAATAAGCAAAATAATTTTTTTTAAAGTGGTATTCCTTATATAGTAATTAGTTTTCACTATCATACGAAAATTATTTTAAAAATATATCATTTCACTTCTAAAAAAAGTATGAAATAACACTTTTATTCTAATATTAATAAACCAAATAAATTGATTTAAGTATAGTTAATAGATTTTTACTATTATAATGTTAAAATATCTAAAATGTATCATTTACTAAGAAAATTATATACTAGAAGAACAAAACTATAGTTATTAGCTTATTATAAGTTTTTTACTTTCAAAATTTACTTGCAATTTTAGGAGGCGGGAACAATAAACAATATAATTTTATTGTTAAAATGTGTTAAGTCCGAATTAATTTAGAATTAATCTAGAAGGGGGTTGAATAATTAATTCATGTTTATGAATTTTCGGGAGGTGAGTATTTATCACTTTCAGTTGCCCAATTATTTAAAAATTAGAAGTCCAAATATTTAAAGTAAGTTCAAAGTAAATTTTAGATCAAGTTGGATTAACTAGTTGTTAATTGTCACATATACATTATAACTCGCACCCTCCATAAATATAATGAAATAAAATAAACTTTTTATAACTATGTAAATTGTAATCCATGTATTGAGGATAAATTATAAATAAAAGTTCTCATAAATATATTATTAAAGTTTTAATCAAGTATTTGAGAAAAAATAATTAAATATTCAATAAATCTAATTATAAATTATAAATATTCATAGTTCATACACACTATAGTATTACTTCACATACATAAAATGGATATCTAAACATTAATAAGTACGAACATTCATTTTGAAATTTAAGATTTTAAAATGATGAAAACTTATTTGAATTGTAATTTAGAACATTGATTATTGTATTTAAATATTTATTAAAATAAATAAATAAACATTCATTCATTAATAAACTATATTTTAAAACTCATATTTTTTTTTCTAATCATAGTTAATGTTGTAAATGGTAACCGGAAAATTCATATATTCGTCCGCATCCGTATTCGGGAAAAAACGGATATTATTCGTATTCGAAAAAAGCGGATATTATCCGTATTCGGTTTAAAGCAAATAAACGGATACGGATACTACTATATCCGAATCTGTATATATCCGTTTACACCCCTAATGGTGGTGATTGTTAATGAGTTAATGTGCTATTGGACAGCCTAAAAAAGACTATGGAAAACAAAAATATAATGTTTCTAGGTAAGAAAAATAGGAATAAAACAGCGAAATGATATTTTGTGTTAATAAATCAAAAGCCCTTACTGCAAGGGGAAAAAATAATATTAAAAATTCCTCTGTTGTGATTGTACCCCCCGGCTCTACTTGGGGCTGTAATGGTATGTTCTGGATGCCGTTTTATGTCATCCTAAATCGACCTCTGTAGTTCATTTCTCACCTAAAGATTTTGAAGTAGATTGTTTTAGTTTCACTTCTATGGCCAAATGTTCCATCTTGTTTTAGATTATATTTAGTGTTGGAGGTTATATGTTGTTTAAGCATGCTTTTCAAACTAGAAATAAAGCATTGATCTTGATTTGAAAAATTGCAAATTGTAGATATCTCCGCGCCAAGGTCTTCTAAGGGTTCGTGAGTTTACACTGGCTGAGATTGAACATTTTGTTGATCCTGAAGACAAGTCCCATCCAAAATTTCCTGAAGTTGCAAATTTGGAGTTCTTGATGTTTCCAAGGGAAGATCAGGTGTCTGGACAATCAGCAAGGAGAATCCTCCTAGGTGAAGCAGTTTCCCAGGTTCGTTCAAGTTATCCAATTTGGTATAGTATCTCTCCTCACCTTTGGTGTCTGCGTATATTTAGAAACGTATACAATATGTCTGTGTTTTTGAGTACATGTTTATTGTGTTCATATTCTATCTGAACTTATCAGTTATACTCTGTTTTGCAGGGGATTGTCAACAATGCAACATTAGGGTACTTCATAGGGAGAGTATATCTGTTCCTGACTCATCTTGGAATTGATAAAGACCGGTTACGTTTCCGACAGCATCTGGCAAATGAGATGGCACACTATGCTGCAGACTGTTGGGATGCTGAGATTGAATCTTCGTATGGCTGGATTGAATGTGTTGGTATCGCTGACAGATCTGCATATGATTTGCGTGCTCACACGGTGAGAGTTTTCTTAAAGTTTCAGGGAAATTTATTTAGAAATCCAAATTCTTAATCTTGATTTATACGCATGCAGAGGGTGAGGAATTTTGTTGATGTTTGGGCTACTTACAACCTATAATTTATGTAGTACTATAAAACAAGTAAATTAAAATCGGAGCAGAACAATGGTTATGCTATTTGTACTGGTTTTATACCAAGAAGATCGTATAAATTCTGCTTTAGTTACTCAGCTGAAGTTTTTACCCCGTTACAGGATAAAAGTGGCGTACCTCTTGTGGCTCATGAAAAATTTGCAGAACCTAGAGAAGTGGAGGTCTCTCTTTCTCTCTCTCTATATATATATTGATTTATGTTGTTCTAATAGTGTTTTTTACTTTGTTGCTCACGCCGTTGTATTTTTTCAGAAACTTGTTATATCTCCAGTGAAGAAGGAGCTGGGCCTTGCATTTAAGGGTAAACAGAAGATGGTGGTTGAAGCATTGGAGGTAGACTAATTTTTGATACGTTATTCATTTATATATATATATATATATATATATATATTTTTAAAAAGATTTGTGTTTTTTTTGTTGGGGGGGGGGGGGGGGGTTGGGGTTCTTTTATCCTCTAGTATTTAATAAGGTGCTTGTATGGAACTATTCTCCCTTTCTTTTTTTTATTGGGTACACGGGTATGGAGGTGTTCTACTGTAGGATCAAAAATCCCAGATTCATTGAAAAGAATGAAATGTAGACATACAAATGAAGATAGTGTATTCATCTGTGCATTTGTGGATAAAAGATGTTATAGTTTTGCAACGATTAATAGAGGGAAGAGAGGCACAGAGAGAGAGAGAATGTTTTACTTTTCTTTAGCTGATCAAATCTCTGCTTTTCTCAAAGATCCATAGATTTCTCATTAATGTTTTTATATAGGCCATGGGGGAAAAAGAAGCTATGGAAATGAAAGCTGCTTTGGAGTCCAAGGGAGAGACGAATTTTCATGTTTGCACTCTTGAGAAAGATGTCACTATAAAGATGAACATGTTAACAATCTCCAAGGAAAAGAAAAAAGAACACCACAGGGTTTTCACGCCTTCAGTGATTGAACCATCTTTTGGCATTGGAAGGATAATTTATTGTCTATACGAGCATTCTTTCTATACAAGACCCAGTAGAGATGGGGATGAGCAAATGAATGTTTTTCGTTTTCCGCCACTGGTAGCACCTATCAAATGCACTGTTTTCCCTTTGGTTCAGAATCAACAATATGAAGAAGTTGCCAAACGCATTGCCAGATCATTGACTGCTGCTGGGATATCTTATAAGATTGATATAACAGGTACGGGCTTTTAAAAATATGCAAGGATATTGATCCCCGTCTTTGGTTACATGTTTTGCGTGTAGCAAGTCCTAGTGGACTGATTGTTTCTTATCATTTTCATGAATAATTTAAAATTTATTTTCTCAAGTTGTGGGATAACTCAAATTGTGAATTGCCCGACTGTTTGGATCAGTTGCCCGGATATATCCAATACAACATATTTATCCACTTGAAGTATAACTTTTGGGGTTAGTAATAACCAGTCTTGTTTGCCTGCACATTCTGCCATATGAAGAAACAATAGTTTATGAAATGAGCTCACGTGGTATCTGATTACCATTGCCATCTGCTGGTTCTCGATAGGGTTCCACATACCCTTGTCCTCTGTGCTATGGATTAGTGTATTGTTTTATCGTTGAGATATTGATTCCAACTGGTTCAAAAACATCTGCACAACTGAACATTTGTACATCTTTATGTTGCAGGCACATCAATAGGTAAGCGATATGCAAGAACAGATGAACTAGGTGTTCCCCTTGCCATTACAGTGGATTCAACAACCTCGGTGACAATTCGGGAGAGGGACAGCAAGCAGCAGATTCGCGTGAGCGTAGAAGAGGTTTCATCGGTAGTGATGGATGTGACTGATGGTCTGAGCACATGGGGTGATGTGTTGTGGAGATATCCCACTCATTCATCTTGATCTTGTAAAACCAGGGGTTTGGAAATCTTTTTCTTTTTTGATATGGCTAACTTGATAATTTTTTTTTCTTTAAGAAATTTATGAACTTTATTCAGATAAGGTACAACTTTGGACTCCCTTGTTTTAAAGAATAGTCCTTGTTATGACCCCTTATTTTTATAAATATGGGGATTAAAAACAATCGCAAGTCTTTAACAAATATTAAGGTGGTGTTTGTTTATCTTTAAATACTTCTTAACAGTTCCACACTTTGATTTGATAAGAGAGTAAAGTTGTTTGTTAAAATTTTGTTTGTTATTTATCTTAAATCATTAAGAGCGGTCTTTTAATAAAAATTTAAAGCTATGAAAGTTATATAAATATTGTATTCTTTTATATTTTTTAGTTTCTCAATAATTTTTTAAATCCAAATACTTAAAAAGGTGGATGGTTTTTCATTTAAATAATTTATTAACTATTCAAATATTAATTAACCACTCACTTGCGTCAAGTTATTATTTGGGGTTGAACAGATCTTAATTTAACAATCGGTTACGTGAAGTTATTATTTGGATCTGGCCTAATGCATGCCACACCCAAAACCTGTCCTTACAAAGTTGCAGTATGAGGTCAGCCTCTGGTACCACCGAATAAGGGAAAATGTACTCTTATTATTAGTATTATTTTGGTTGTAATTATTATTTCTCATCCATTTAAATTAATTACATTTGAAAAACTTGTTCAAAAGGCCTGCATAGCTAATTTACTAATGTAAATAAATTAATATTAGAATCACAAATGTGAACTAAACGCATCTATATATCATATCATATAATATAATAAAGAAAGAGTTGATGCAAGCCGAATTTAAAAACAGTAGAGTTAAAACAGCAAAGGCTCGTGGAGATCCCACAACCCTTAGAAAGGCAGATGATGATCACTCCCAACAGTGACAGAGGTGGTAGCTGCAGCAGCACAGCTGCGCTCGGCATGGCAAAGTTGGCGAAGCTTGGTGGGGACGTACCAGATAGAAAGGCGGGGGTGTGTGTTGAAGATGACATCAATATCCCAACTTTGTCGTGCAGCTATGGCCACTAGGGGCTTGTAGCAAGCCTGCCTCCACGCCCCAACGTTCTCTCCTCTTTCTTTGTATGCTCTCCTTAGTACGTTAGACGCCTCCTCATCCAGGCAATGCAGTGCGTAGCAGTGTACGTAATGTCTCATTTTGGGTTTGTTGATGTAGCTTGCGCCGGCCTTCTTCGCATACCTAAACACTTGGTTTGTCACCTGCATTTTGAATGACAGAGTCGCATTTGGCAATATAAACATAAATCTCTCTGGGAAACATATAATATATGGACATTTTAGCATGTGAAGTAATCATGAAAAAACCTACTGATCAACGAATTTACTTGTGCTTCTAAGTACGTACAGTGTCTGATGGCTTGCTCCATAAAAATGAAGTAAATATGTTATTTGAAGAAGATAAAGGGAGATGATCAGATTATCCCAGAATATATAAAAGTATTGTGCGAAAAATATTTTTTATATTTCAAGTGCAACTTTGTTCTATACAAAATATATAGAGAAAAAAAAAAGGGTTGTACCCATATTTTTTTCTGAATAAATTAAAACATCTTGTCTCTATATCTTTATTAGTGAGATACACATTGCTTATTGTTTTATCAGAGAATCTAAGATAAGATAAATGCAGGCACGGATAGAGAAGCATAGGACTAAAAACTTTAATGAAGTGTCCCTTTAAATTCCAGGCCACAAGACAGGCCTCCTAAACGTACAGGGAGCCAGCTGGTTGCACCCTGACGACCCAATTTGATCAAATCATCAGCTCCCTGCCTCCCTCCCCTTAGCATCATGTTACATCCAAAGGAATACCCAAGCGGTCGGGTCAACAGTAAAAAGTGTATTCGACGGTTATTGAGGTAGTTAAAAATTGAAATTCTACTATACTAGTACTAGTACTGGGTACGAGTGGGTGCAGTATATTAATTTTAATTTAATGTTTTTTTACCTTTGTGGGGCATTTTTCACCTCTCTCCTTGGCAATATTTTGAACTTGGACCAAGAAATCACGGCATTGTTCGTATAGGTGGAATAGGTAATCGAGGCCGTTCTTTTTCCCACGCGCCACCTCCCCTGGCTCCGTCACAATGAAGGGGTGCTCTCTTTGCCTCTCACTACCACCACCACCACCACCACCATTAGCATTTTCATCAAAGTCATCAGCAGCTTGATCACTGTCGCCGTAGCCATCGTCATCATCCTCCTCCATGGACGTCCCCATTAATCTTGACTGCACCTTTTTCCGCCGTTGCTTCTTCTTTCCGCCACACATAACCACCGCTTCCCAAGTCCCTCCGCCACCACTCCCTGCTGCTTCCTTCTCTTGTTGTTGCACATGCTCCTCTGATAGCCCTTCACATGATTATTAATAGTTATGGAAATTAATACCTAAATAATTTAAAAATAGAAAACTTTATGAAAAAAGAATTAGGGTGGAGACTAAAAGGCGATTGCCATCTGTCTTTCCGGCCACCCTTTATGAGCAAAACTTTAGTCCGTCTTCCAAGTTCAAATTAAGAGAAGTCGAGAGGGTTCTTAAAAAGGAAAAGCCTTAACCTAGCTAGCTACTTACGCAAGTGTTAAAAACCTTTTCTACATCTACAATACAATCGATTGAAAAGGATAAAAATTGAGTTGAATGGGAAGACATCTACTAGGGAAGCCGAAATTTTGAAGCTTATAATCATTGATTTAACAATATTATAATTGAGTCATGACAGCCACATATAGCATTAGCTCTATATATGTATATACATATATATATATATATATATATATATATATATATATATATATATATATCATTCTTGTTGGGTCTGTTTTTACTTGTTTCTCGCTTGATAGAATAGTTGAGTATCATCTTGACCACTGTCATATTATTCACGTACCATTAGAAGACTGTAATCATTATGTACTTGTATTTTTGCGTTGCATGTTTTCTTTCTCTTTCTATACATATAATAATTCCTCTATTATGATAATAGGGATATATTTCTAAAATGACAATTTTTTATAAATTTATTTTTTCAAACATCTTAGTAACAGAACACGACTAAGATTTTAGTAACGTATGCGAGTACAAATTAAGACTAAGATTAGTAGATTACTAACAGATAAGGAATTTCATCTCATTTTATAGTCCAAAAATATTTTTATCTTAGATTTTTGAATTTGCGCACAAAATTAAAAAACTTGTATCTTTAATTTTGACGAATGAATGATAGATTTCTTTTTTTTTGGAATACAAATATCGTTTTAATTTTGTTACTCAAATTAGTACGACTATTTCATTAGTTAATTCAGTTTAGATATTAAAGAATGAGAAATATAGTATGTATATATGTTAAAGTAATTAACCTTCTTGAGAGAGTGCATCGAGGGTATTGGCAGTATGATCATGAAGATGGCGGTCATCCAGGCGACGGCGCTCGGCTCTGACGGCAGATTTGATGCCATATCTCTCACCAACGAGGAGATCCCACCGGAAAATCTGGCAGAGGCTATTCATCATCTCATCAAGCTCCTCATCCTTCATGTCCAAAAGGGTGTTTACTGTAAACCCTAGCTCCGCTATCTTGGCCGCGGTGTAGTACCGAATGCCATAAGCTTGAAACAACTCCTCCAATCCTCCCACCTCTCTAATTGACCGGACCACTGAAAACGCCGCCGGCTGCGGCGGTGGCGGCGCCATCCCTTCAAACAGCCGGTTCTGCTGTGGTGGTGGTGGTGGTGGAAGAACATGATGATGACCTCTTGGGTCCCACTTGAACAAGTTTGCCGAGAATGCATCAGCAGGATCCATGATCAAATTATTTCACTGTCTAGGTCGCTGTCCTCTATATATGTATTATGAAATGTAACAGAGAGAGAGAGGGAGAGACACTTGGTGCATTGGGGAGATGGAATGGAAGTGCTAGCTTTTATTTATGTGGCTGATAAAGTCACGTCAATATATAATAATGTAAAATTTTAATGCACATAAGTATATATAATTATATATATTAAGTTGAATTCTATAAAGTTCTCACTCTCAAAGATATTTTTAATTTTTTTTTTTACATTCTTAAAGCAAAAATTATTTTCACTATTTTTGTCATTTAACGATTTTTTGTGAATGTAACATTTGTTATAATAAATAAAAAAATATTTATAAAATTTAATACAATAACGATATGAACACTTAACAAAATCTGGATCCAATTATATATGTAAAATCATATATGCAATATTAATTTGTTGCAACACAAATTGAAAATATTTGTGAGTTAAATAAGTTATATTTTGATAAATAAAAATTAATTCACAAGTTTTAAGATATTATAAAAGTCCCAAAAACTCTAAATTGAAACCCTAAAATTGGTGAAGCAAGAGCATTAACGAACAGGCTCTTAATTTACAATGCATACATCCAGTCCAGTCCAGTCCATTCCATTCCATTCCAATACTGATTGTTGTATTGGGGTATGGGAATTGGCCATGTCGATATTGTGGTAATCGTAAGAAAGAAAGATACAGTAATACTACTACTACTATTACAGATTAACGTACTAGTACTATTCACTACTTTTTACTTGCTTTTTAGCTGCTGCTTACAGCTTACACATGTAATGAAGTGTGTTATTGTTATATAGATATGTATGGCATATGCAGTAGGAGGTACGTACACGAAGTGCAACCAAACTGTTGTATTGATTTGGGGACCGGTCAGGTGATCATGTTCGGTTCAGACTAGGAACTCGATCGTATATTAATACCTAGTTCTAACCAAACCAGAAATATATATATATATATATATATATATATATATATATATATATATATATATATCATTGTCTCTAGCTATACGGAGTACCTAAACACTGGCAATATGATATACTAACACACACGAACATATATATATATATATATATATATATATATATATATATATATATATATATTAATGTTTGTCATTGGTATATGTACTTAAATAAATTTAATCTCCCAAATTACGTCCGGTGGGTAGAAAGAATCCATGCACCAAACCGACTTAAGGTTTGAATAAGTGCATGCAGATTGCAGGGTAATATTAATGTTTTTAGTATATATCATTAATTATTTTAATGACGCTTGTTGACTCCAGTGTTAGTAGGCAGATCGAATGTATGAAAGAAATTACTTATACAAGAAGTCGTATAAAATGTTATTATATATGTTCTCCATCGTCAAGTTGAACAACAAAATTTCGCAGTCATTGTATTGTATGACTACTAAATTAAACACTTACTATATATATATAAATGGATAAACATAAAAGAAAAATAAAAGAGAGTAGTCTCGTTCCGATCGAACAGATTGATCAGTAACCATTCTATGGTTAGATGAATAGATGATTATACGGTATACGAGGTATATACTTTCTTGGCTGAGTTATTTATATACTGCGATACGGTTAATTTATTTTTACTTTGATTCCATTCACGAAATCCAGTAATTAAAATGATGGAATGCTCATTAATTGTCATGATATGCATGCATGTTCAAAATAATCACACGTACCTAAATTCAAAAGCATTCCTAGCTAATTAATTATGCTCGTTAATTTAACCCCCAAATAAAATTACAAAGGGAAAAAGAGTTAAAAACAACTTTGAAAGCATTTTTTAATTTTTCTCTTTCAAAAAATCAAATAATATATATATATATATATATATATGTCATCTTTTTTATCTTGATTAATTCTCTCCAGTCTCCCTCCATAGAGAAGGTGAAGATTGTGAATGACAGTACTATTCAAAATTATGAAAAGCTAGGAGGAAGAGCTTTGGTTGAAGGGTAGGATAGGATATGCACAAGTCACGTTGCAGTAATATCTGGTAACTTGAATTAGTTGCAGCAGCAGCAGCAGCAGCAGGCGCCAGGCCCAGGCGGAAAGAAAGAATTGAAGAGAAGCTAAGGTACAACATAATAATATCTACTTACAAAACTTTTCCAACTGGGCGACAGATAAATTAAAGACATTGATTTTATTTAGTAGACAAAAATGAAAAAGAGAAAGACGGATACTTAATTTAAGAAAGTATCTGTATAATATATATATATATATGTATATATTATTTCCGTTTCAAAATATAAGCATTAATAAAGATTTTTAAAAAAAATAATTTTCAGACATTTTAAATTAGAAACCAACATCATTATTTTTTACGTTTTTTTGAACAATAAATGTCCTAGTAAATAATACTAATACTTTTTATATAATTTATAATATGTATTGTTGTATTACTAAGAATTAATTAAGTATATTCATAATAATTTGACATTAAAATAATTTTCGGATATTTTTTTTTTATTTTGCATTTTAGAATGCAGAAAATAGTAATATTTTTACTTGGCGATTAACGTGAAAGACAGTGAAAGTACAGAAAATGGTCAGATGTTTTCAGCAATTGCAAAAGAGAAACTGAGATAGAGAGAAAGAAAGATCGAGGTGAAAGCCTAGCCTAATCTCTCTTTCTGAATTAAGGCTGCTTTTTTATACTACTATACTTGAATTCTTTTTCATCGCACTTCTTCTACAGCCTTTGATCGATTACAGTGCCACACTCAGCTCCATCTCATCTACGTACTCTGCTTGCTTGTTTCATAGTCAATCTATTTATATGAATCTTGCTCGAATTTCAAATTAAACTTAACAAAAATTAAAAACTTAAATTACAATAAAATGTTAGGTAATAATTTTAATATTATTAATATAAATATTATAAATACTAATATTACAAAATATTAATATTAATATTAACATGCCGCTACAACATGTCCCTTTTAATTGTACTAACTGCTACAAGTTATAGTGACATGACTTTTTTGTTGTTGCCCCCATCAACCGATTGTCATTGATGCACCATAAATATATATATATATATATATATATATATATATATATATATATATATATATATATATATATATAAAAGATAATTCACAATACGTATTTGTTATGAATTTTTATAGAGAATTATACACTATCTCTATCATTCATTTTAAACACTAACGGACAAAATTAAAAAAAATAAAAACAGTCGACTGCTACTAATAGTAGCGAACGATTAAAAAAACACATAATTTGTTACTAATAGTAGTGGGCGCTAATCAGAATAAATGTTTATCTTTATTAATTAAAATTTATGTTTATTACCTAGAGTTTAGGGTTTATTAATTAGGATTATGAGTTTATTTACTAGTATTAAGAGTTTGTTAACCAGAGTTTAAGACTTATTAGCCATAGGTTAATAAACTCTAAATTCTAGTTAAAAAATGAGATAATACTTTAAATCTTGATTAATAAACCTCAAATTTTGGCTAATAAACTTTAAACCCTAGTTAATAAATACTAAACCCTGGTTAATAAAGTCAAACCCTTATTCTGATCAGTAAATAATATGTGGTTTTTAAATTTTTTATTTATTTTTAATGATATAGATTATGTGTGCCAGTTTTAGGTCTGTAACAATTACTTGCTAATTGTTCTCTATTGATTAAATTTTTATTTTTTTAAAATTAATTAGAAACATTTTATAATAAATATTGTAATCAGTGGTCAACAATATCTCAAAAATTGATTTCAAAATATTAATATTAACCCTATGTTTTGAGGAGCGGAAGAAATATATGGTATATATATGTAAGACCCCAACTTTTATAAATAAAGATGAATTTTTTATAAATATTATTTTTGAATATTATAGAGTAAATTTGATATAATGTTATAGTTGTGGGTAATATTTATAAATTTTGCAAAAGTAAGCAAGTTGTTATAAAATATTCGTTTGGTCGAAATATTCTTTTTTTCGGAAATATTCGTGCGACGGCACAATCATTAATGGTCTCCTAACGAAATTATTATCCGGATTGAGAAAAACGACAAAATATTTTTTATGAAAATAACTATGGAGGTGTTACTGAATTAAAACTGTTGAACTACCCTTAGTAGTAAAAAGTACGATGTCGGCGTGGTTGCATAGTAAGAAGACACTATTGATTATTAATGCTTACGTGAGAAGTCACTCACCTATACTCAATTATTGCTACGATAATTGTTTGATCATATCTCTTATATTATTGATTTAATTATTGTCACAAGATCATCTCAGATAATATGTTATATTATTAAATCAATAATTGAGACGACAAGTTATAAATGATTAATAATTGTTGAAAGATTAAATATGTGTTGATTAAAAATAAAATAATTTGTAGTAATATTTATTCAATCCTTGATGTATATAAAGAGTCTATTATTAGACGTTTGTGGCAAGTTTGGTTATTTTATGGGGGGGGGGGGCCCATATGTCATCATCTAAGAGTCTCTTCGTCAATAGTAATTACCTTTACCAGACGTCAAACCACTTGCCGTTTCATATTACAGGCGTCGAACCAATTGTCGTTTCACATTACAGGTGTTAAACCACTTGGTGTTTCACATTACAGGCGTCAAACCACTTTTCTTTTCACATCACAAGTCGTCAAGCCACTTGCCTTCTCACATTTCAAGTGCTAAACTAGAAATCTTCTATAAATAGAGGCCTAGTGCTTCATTATTTTTCACGAATTCATTCAAGCTATAGAGAGAGAAAGTATAGAGAGAATAAGAGAGAAAGAAGAAGAGTATTCTGTTACTACACTACTGCAGTATTCAATCTCCTACTAATGTAAGGGGTGTTATTCTTTCTTATTCATGAAGAGAATTGTTGTTATTTCATTGCTTATTATTCTCGTTGGAATAACCTCGTATAATGCTAGCTTACCCTACCTATACTTGGTGACATTCTTCTATTATTCTCATTGGAACATCCCATCATGTTTTTACACCGACCGGTTCCGCTCTTTATTATTATTATTCATGGAACATCCTCGTATGTGTTTTTTACCGGACCGGTTCCGCTCTTTATTATTCTCATTGGAACATCCAGCGCTTGCAAATTTTGCCTCTGATTCCGATTATTATTATTATTCTGCTGGAATAACTTGTTTATCTGCAATCACCGCGCATGCACGGTGATTTCTTTTGTTATTCCATTCTTTATTATACTCAAATTGGTTAAAGTTTTGACTTCTATACTCCATGAAATTAGTAGAATATCCTCGATATTTGTGCTTCATCCAATATCTTTTCATGAAAATATTCTTCTTATCATTCTTGAATTTTACTCTACAAAGCAAAGATCATGTTGACAATTTGGACATTATTAGTTCTCGGATAAATTAATTCTTGAACTTGTTTTATTGAATTCTTATATCATTGTCATCATCCTCATGTTTATATTATGTTGAAAGTCATCTGTGGCACAGAAGGCATAGATGGACTTGGTATGATTATGACTAGGGATTATTCGATGTAATCATGATCGTAATGTTACAAATAATGTGGTAAAATTATCATTGGCCCGTAGTGCATTGATGGGCGACATTGTTGGAATGATCATGACCATTAATGAATACACGAATGTCCTCGGTCAGAAGTGCATGAATAATTTGTGGTCGTGATACTAAAGAATATCCTCGGTAGTAGTGCATGGGTGATTCGATGATGTGAATTATTTATTAAAATCGAGTCCCAACGATAAAAGTCATGAAAAAACCTTTTAAATCATAAAAGATAGTAGATTTTATTCTCTACTTGACTCTTTTAATGGATTGCTTGTTCACCGCAGCTTAAACTTGATGTTGTTATATTTTATCGCTTAACATCATTGAAGGCTAACGATAATTTATTCTCGCATTATCTTAGTCATAATATTTCTTCTTGGGCTAGTTGAGCTCACCTTTTTCTTTCACCGTTTCTCTTGTAAAATGAGAACATAACAGGACTACTATCGGGAACGCGAGTGACGGTCCAGAGGATAGCATTAGTAGTCTTCACTATTCTGTGAAATAGTATGTTAATAATTGTAATGAGGACTCCTTTTGAGTTTGTATAATCTTTAGTAGACAATAATTTTATTCAAACTCACAATTATGTTTTGTCGTATTGTACACGATAGTTGTATTAGTAAGTTGTATTTGAATTTTGTACCATGTATTTGACGACCCAAGATGGGTGATGTATACTGTAATACCTGGTAAAAATTAATAAATAAATATTAAATAATAAAAGATTATTTTGTTTTATAAACATATTAATTGGACTTTGTCATTTATTTGGGTCAAACTAGTATTTAATTTATATGGGCTAATAAATATTAATAAGTGTGGATAAATTAATTGGTAAAATTGGGCTTAAAACTAAGTGGGTCTAATTTATAATTATGTAATTTTAAAATCCTATTAAATTAGGAGAGTTAGTAAAATATATTAATTAATAAAATTTGTTAATAAATAAACATATAATAAAACCTAATTCTACTTTCTTATACGAATCAGAGAAAAAGAAAAGGGGGTAGCGATTAAGAGGACGAAACAAGGGCCGCAAGAGATCAACCCATTTCAATTGCTAAGAATTTTCTGGTAAGTGATGACAGTCATGATAGTTTATATATATAGATATATATAGTTTAGCTGCTTTATATATATAGATGTATATATATAGTTGAATTGCAGGATATGGAACGAAGTGTACATGAGTACTTTATTAAATAGAAACCCTTTTTGCAATATATAGATCACGTGTATCAAGTACTGATATTTTGTTTTGTACTAAATATATGAATTGATGATTGCCTTCTTCCAAAAAAAAAAAAAAAAAAAATCGTTACATCACGCATTGAAAATTTGCTGTACTTTGGTAAGGTAGTAAACTTTTATTTTATAAATATATATAGTATATATATATATATAATTGTTGGTACAGTAATATATATATATATATATATATATATATATATATATATATATATACATTGTTTACATTATATTAATTAACTTGTGTTATTTATAAATTTCAATTGAAAATTTCAGATACTTATTAATTATTCTAATGATAAAATTATAAATTTACTTAATAATAAATTAAATAATATTATGTTAGAGATTGTTATATTTGTAATAAAATTGTATTTTATTTTACTTAGATTAAACGGGAAGAGTCCAAACGAGTTTTTGAAATATATTTTGGGTATTACGTTTGCTCAATCCAGGTACGAATTCCGTACACTTTCAGCGAGACTCTTTTGTTTTTAATTTGTTCGTTTCGTTATTTGTTTCGAAATTTAGAATTGCCTCTTATAATTATTCCTTTATGAAATTCATTGTGATAGTTCGTTTTGGGCGTTCATAGTTAGAACTCCTATTTGTACTTTTTTTAGACTAGTGTATCATCATATCTCGTAAATTTATTTTGATATTGTAGTAATGTACATGTTAGTATATTTTTGGAGACGTGTGATGATGATTTGTTTCAGCTTTAACATATACATGTTAGAACCCTTTTGTTGTGTCGCATGTGTTGTGACATTATATTTTGTTAGAATACCGTAGGGTATACCGAAATATAACCACTGTGGGGTACCACAAGCATGTCCTCTTGGCACCGAGGCATGACACCTTCCGCCAAGCGGTGTGATCATCCCACACGGCGTCTCCGCTTTGTACTTCGTTAGGAGTTGGCCATTTGGTGTTTTGTTGTGGGAGGCGTATGGGTCGACCCTAGTTTTTTCGCTTACGCTACTGCAGATTGGTGATGTTTGTGCCAAACACGCCATCCCATTTTATCACGCATTGATTCGCGGTCCATGTGTGTGACTTACCCGTGGGCATTATTTGACTTGCCATGTGGCATAATTTAACTCACCGTGCGGCAAGGTATATTTCTTTATTCTCGAGCTCGGTATGAAATAATACCCAGCCATTTGATTCAACCTATTATTTCGTTGTGTTAGATTTATTCGTTTCGTTTCAGTTCGTTTCGTCTCTTTTCATTTAATTGAGTTAGTTATTTCGGTTCATTATTTGTATTCTATATCCGTACTGGGTGTAAGACCCCAAATAATTAATAAATGAAATTTATTTTCCTCTATTTATTATTTTGAAATAGTAAGGGTTGATTTGATTAATGTGGTTAGTTATGGGTAAAATGCTAAATATTTTAAATAAAGCAATGGTTATAAAATATGCGTTTGCCTGGGGAATATTCTTACTTGTCAGGGATATTCGTATGCGGCACAAGACCTTATTATGTGGGCCCCATAACCGAAAAGCGATTGGATGAAGAAAACGACAAATATAAGTTGTTTAAAAATAACGACGTAGTTGTTACTGAATTTACATCGTTGGAATACCCTAATTGGTTAAAAAAACACGAATACGCGTTGTTGCCTACAAGATGACACACCAGTATTGCACCAATTATTGATTCTTACTTAAGAAGGCACTTTACTCAATAATTGTTATAGTAGTTCTCGCTTCAATATTTTATTTTATTGATTCAATAATTGTTGCGTTGATATTTTATATTATCGTTGTTTCAATAATTGTCACTACACAAGATTTTCCATTATCGAAGCAATAATTCATATTATCCTGAATAATATTATTAGAAAACATTATTGGCAATGTCTAGAAAGTTCTCGTATAAGGAGAGGTTTGGTCACCTAATTGCGGGCACCAAGTAGAGAGAAATTCTTATTGGAAAGCCCCTCTTTCGAACTACCAGTTCTTTAATCTTTGTGATTTTGTAATATTATTTATGAATAATTAATTATTGATTTATATGATGAGGAAAATATTCATTTTATGTGGATATAGATGGAAAAAATTTTTAAAGTGACAATTGTTGAAAATCGATATTTTATCTTTTGTGATAAAATAATATTTTATTATATTATTATAATATAATAATGATGATATTTTTACAATGAATGTGGGATATATGAGTATATGAGGAGGAAGAGTATTTTTTGTTGTAAAGTTATTTAAAACATGTTAAACATGTCTCAGGGCCCATTTCTTGACCGAAATTTGATTATAGCACAATAAAATCGCTTTCTTTATGGATTTCGGTCAAATTCGCTTTGGAATTTGGAAAAACTTTCTTCTATGAAAGTTGTAGAGAATTGAATTTCCTATAAAAGTCGCGAGATTTGAATTTTCTGACAAAAGGGCTATTTATTATGAATTATTGAAGTTCCAAAGTTCCGAAATAATTGATTTTTAGAAGTTTTAATTGTTTTAATTAACAAAACGTTTTTTGTGTTTGGTTAGCCTCATTAAACACATGCAAGTTCTTTGAATTCAGATGGTTCTAGGTGCGTAGACAAATTTATATATATATATATATATATATATATATATATATATTATTATATTAAATTTTCTATTTTGGTTCTAAAGCATTTTCCTATAAATAGGTGCTTAGGGTTAAATTAAAATCACACCGTAAACTCAAGTTTTCTCTCTATATTATCTAGCTTATTCTTGTGAGTATTTTGAGTATACTTTGAGTCTTTGTTCTTATATCTGATGCAAAGTTCAAGTCATAGCTTATATCCTGTGTTTCAACTAAAATCTTCATCTTTGTGAGGTAAGGGATATTTTTTTTTTTTCAGTAATGATATTATTTCTTCAATATCATTATCTTCAAATATTGATCCGAAGTTTTATCAAATTTGGAACTTTTGGTGTCTGAGTTACTTATTCACGATACTCGGCCTTTATTCACGATATCGACACTATTCATCTAAAAATGAAAATTTTCCCTTTTAAATCTAAAATATCTATTGTGGATACTAGCTTTGATTG
Source organism: Panax ginseng (assembly GCA_020205605.1). Classification (NCBI taxonomy): domain Eukaryota; kingdom Viridiplantae; phylum Streptophyta; class Magnoliopsida; order Apiales; family Araliaceae; genus Panax; species Panax ginseng. The sequence continues at coordinate 4,777,637 of CM035145.1, read as the reverse complement.
TATCCATGTTTTGATCATTCTTGAATTTTACACCACTATGATTATTTTTGAGGTATTTTTGGACATGGATAAAACAAAGTACTAATCCTTAATCCTTAATCCTTGTCATTTTGTTTTACCGGATTCGCTTTTTTAAAAATATTTTTCATCATCCTCGGTCTTAAATGATGATATTATTGAATATATTTGGCACTGTAGTGCAAAGATGAATGATTTCGATGAATATCTTTGGCCGTAGTGCAAAAGATGAACAGTGTTTAGATGAACATGACCAATCGATGAATATCTTTGGCTGTAGTAGTGCAAAGATGAATATTTAATTTCGGATATATATTGATTGATGTTACGGGGGATAAAAGATAGACGATGAACTTTTAAATTCATACATAGAAGATAGTAGTTTGCATTCTCTACTTAACTCTTCTAATGAATTATTATTTCATTGCGAATATTGATTTAAAACTTGTTATCTATTGTATTCTATTAGATTTTTCCTCGTTGAAGACTAACGATAATTTGTTGTATATTATCTTAGTCATAATATTCTTCTTTGGGCTAGTTGAGCTCACCCTTTTCCTTTTTGTTCCATTTTTCTTCTTAAGAGGCGAGAATATAAGCGAGTACGCAGCCGGGGTATGGAATGAAGGTTCTAGAGAGAGTTGTTTAGTAGTCCTCACCATTTTTGTAAAATAATGTATCAATAAATGTGATGAGGATTTATTTGAGTATAGATATTGTCTGAAGATAATATTTGTATTCAAACTCACGCTTTCTTGTTGTAATAATAAAGTTGTAGTTGTTTTTGTACCATGTATTGACAACTCGTAATGGGTTATGTATACCTATTTTGGGGGCGTCACAGGTTGGTATCGAGCTTAGGGATATGATCTCCATGGCGGAGATCGGGAATAGAATCTGTTAGAGTTTATGCCCTGAGGGCCAATTATTTGATATAATTGCTAACGTTTTGATATTATATTTGATTGAATAAATATATGATTTTATTATGGTTTTATTTATCGCGTAATATAATTGTTAACATAATAAAATTCCTTAGAATAGTGATACAAATTATATAGTTTCAAGTATGTGACTTGAACATGAGATTATATATTACCATTAGTATCGGTGTTCTTAAATGTCCTTAATCGAGTATCATTGTTGATGGGACAACAATGATGCATTGAGACTAAGATGTGGATCGATCATGACCAAACCTCACCGGGTCATAAATATATGAGATATTAAGTCAATGCATAGGTACATGTTAGAGAAATCGATGTCTTTGATGGACCCACCATGAGAATTCTATATGGAGCATTATGCGAAGTGTCATTAGCAATTCTCATAAAGGACAATGATGTAATGGTCCTCTCATCTCCGAAATCGCTATATTACTACACGAGAATTTATGTACTTTGATATCATCAAATGTCACCTTTAATAGGGTGGACTATAAAGGTGATTATTGGGTTCATCATTAATCGTGTGAGAAATATGAGTGATCTAGATGGAATTTAACCATCCTATATATTATGGGTGATATCCATAGGCCTCTTGATTGAGTAGGACTATGAAATGCATAGCCATGCTCAAATAGTGATTTGTTTCACATAGTCTACTCATTGATCAAGAAAACTCGATTAAATTATGAAGAGTATGACACATTCCATGACTCGAGTTTAATCTAGATATTAAGGTTAAAAGGATTAAATTACATTGAAACATTGGTCACGAAAAAAGGTTGCATCGAATCATCGATCTTATTATTACTTGGGTAGCGATGATGCATTACTAGATGCATTCACGCTTATAATTTTATAATATGATTTTAAAATTATTGCCAACGTAATAATAACCTATATGGTCACACACACATGTAACGTTATTTAAAAGGAATTAATTTAAATTTTAAGGATTTAAATATATTAATATGATTAATAGTATTTAAATCACTTAATTTAAATTAAAAGGATAATTGTATATATGTATATTAATTAAGTAAGACTTAATTAAGATATATATATATATAAATTCGGATTTAATAAAATTAGGTTTTGATTTGATTAATTCCTTTTAACTACTATATATATGATATATATGCTACTACTTAGGGTAAGATATCATAATTGAAATACCCTAGCCATTTCTTAGAGAGAGAGACTAGAAAAAACAATTTCAAAATCCATTCCTTTTGGTGGCTAGTACCATGAAGTCCTTCTTATTGCGAGAATCGTTCGACGGTTCGTGCGGCGTTCGTGTGAATACTGAGAGCAATTAATCGGTTTGTATTAAGTTGGAGATTCGACGAGGCGCATGGGTTTGATTCTCGTTTTTGTTTATATCTGGTATAATCTCTAAACCTCTGAATTAATTGATTTTCGCATGGATCCTGTTTTTAGGGTTTCGGAAATTGCTTTAAAATTTTAATTTCATTGTGTCGCTTCGTGTCAAGCCCAACAAGAACTAGGAGGGAGAGACGAGTAAATCCTTCACTAGTGTGTCCTACCTAAGCTTATTTGTTAGTTGATCAGTATATAGGGATATTATGTGATATATTGATTTCCTTAATGGTCCATTTCAAATTCTTGACCGAGTAGGAAATGTAGCCTATAGACTCGCGTTACCTCCGAGTATGTCTCGTGTTCATAATGTGTTTCACATATCTGTACTTCGTAAATATGTGAAAGACCCGAACCACGTTATAGAGTTAGAACCGGACGAGATAGCCGAAGATTTAACGTACGAAGAGGTACCTGTCAAGATCTTGGATAGGAAGAAGCATGTCCTACGTACGAAGGTCATACCACAAGTTAAATTTTTGTGGAGGAAGCATGCTATAGAGGAAATGACCTGGGAGTTGGAAACGGAAATGAAAGCAAGGTATCCTCATCTTTTCGAAACACCAGGTACGTACGTCAATTTCGAGGATGAAATTTCATAAGAAGGGGAGGTTGTAAGGCCCCAAATAATTAATAAATAAAATTTATTTTCGTCTATTTATTATTTTGAAATAGTAAGGGTTGATTTGATTAATGTGGTTAGTTATGGGTAAAATGCGCAAATATTTTAAATAAGCAGGTGGTTATAAAATATTCGTTTGGTCGGGAAATATTCTTACTGTCGGGGAATATTCGTACGACGGCGCAGCCTTGTGTGGGCCCCATAACGGAAAGCGATTGGATGAAGAAAACGACAAATATAAGTTGTTTAAAAATAACGACGTAGTTATTCTGCTACACCTTGTTGGAATACCCGCCATTAAAACACAATACGCTGGCGTTGTTGCACAAGAAGACACGCAGATTGCACCAATTATTGATTCTTACTTAAGAAGGCACTACTCAATAATTGTTACATGAATTCTTCGCTCAGATTTTATTTTATTGATTCAATAATTGTTGCGTTGATATTTTATATTATATTGTTGTTTCAATAATTATCACTACACAATTTTTTCCATTATCGAAGCAATAATTCATATTATCTGAATAATATTATTAGAAAACATTATTGGCAATGTCTAGAAAGTTCTGTATAAGGAGAGGTTTGGTCACCTAATTGCTTGTAAGAAGGAGAAATTCTTATTGGAGCCTCTTTCCGAACTACACAGTTGCCGAAGATCATGTGATTTTGTAATATTATTTGTGAATAATTAATTATTGATTTATATGATGAGGAAAATATTCATTTTATGTGGATATAGATGGAGAAAAATTTTAAAGTGACAATTGTTGAAAATCGATATTTTATCTTTTGTGATAAAATAATATTTTATTATATTATTATAATATAATAATGATGATATTTTTACAATGAATGTGGGATATATGAGTATATGAGGAGGAAGAGTATTTTTGTTTCAAAAGTTATTTAAAACATGTTAAACATGTCTGTGGGCCCATTTCTTGACTGAAATTTGATTATAGCCTGTAAAATCGCCCGTTTATGGATTTCGGTCAAATTCTGTTTGGAATTTGGAAAAACTTTCTTCTGCAAAGTTGTAGAGAATTGAATTTCCTATAAAAGTCGCGAGATTTGAATTTTCTGACAAAAGGGCTATTTATTATAAATTATTGAAATTCCGAAGTTCCGAAATAATTGATTTTTAGAAGTTTTAATTGTTTTAATTAACAAAAACGTTTTTTGTGTTTGGTTAGCCTCATTAAACACATGCAAGTTCTTTGAATTCGAGATGGTTCTAGAGTGCGTAGACAAATTTGTATATATATATATATATATATATATATATTATTATATTAAATTTTCTATTTTGTGTTTCTAAGCATTTTCCTATAAATAGGGTGCTTAGGTTATAATTGAAAATCACACCGTAAACTCGAAGTTTTCTCTCTATATTATCTAAATAGTATTCTTGTGAGTATTTTGAGTATACTTTGAGTCTTTGTTGCTATATCTGTGCAAGTTCAAGTCATAAACTATATCCTGTGTTTCAACTAAAATCTTGTCTTTGTGAGGTAAGGGATATTTTTTTTTCGTAATGATATTATTTCTTCAATATCATTATCTTTGAAATATTGATCCGAAGTTTTTATCAAATTTGGAACTTTTGGTGTCTGAGTTACTTATTCACGATACGGCCTTTATTCACGTATATACTACACTATTCACGAATACTAAGACTTTATTCATCGAAAAATAAAAATTTTCCTTTTCGTCTAAAATATCTATTGTGGATACTAGCTTTGATTGTATCCATGTTTTGATCATTCTTGAATTTTACACCACTATGATTATTTTTGAGGTATTTTTGGACATGGATAAAACAAAGTACGAATCCTTAATCCTTAATCCTTGTCATTTTGTTTTACTGGATTCGTTTCTTTAAAAATATTTTTCATCATCCTCAGTCTTAAATGATGATATTATTGAATATCTTTGGCCTGTAGTGCAAAGATGAATGATTTCTGATGAATATCTTTGGCCCGTAGTGCAAAGATGAACAGGTGTTTAGATGAACATGACCAACTGATGAATATCTTTGGCTGTGTAGGCAAAGATGAATATTTAATTTCGGATATATATTGATTGATGTTACAGGATAAAAGATGAGATTTATGAACTTTTAAATTCATACATAGAAGATAGTAGTTTGCATTCTCTACTTAACTCTTCTAATGAATTATTATTTCATTGCGAATATTGATTTAAAACTTGTTGTCTATTGTATTCTATTAGATTTTTCCTGTTGAAGACTAACGATAATTTGTTGTATATTATCTTAGTCATAATATTCTTTATTGGGCTAGTTGAGCTCACCTTTTCCTTTTTGTTCCATTTTTCTTCTTAAGAGGCGAGAATATAAGCGAGTGCAGCCTCAATTATGGAATGAAGGTTCTGAGAGAGTTGTTTAGTAGTCCTCACCATTTTGTAAAATAATGTATCAATAAATGTGATGAGGATTTATTTGAGTATAGATATTGTCTAGAAGATAATATTTGTATTCAAACTCACAGCTTCTTGTTGTAATAATAATAAAGTAGTTGTTTTTTGTACCATGTATTGACAACTCGAATGGGTTATGTATACTATTTTTGGGGCGCCACGGTTGGTATCGAGCTTAGGATATGATCTCCTCATGTTTATATTATGTTGAAAGTCATCATGGCTCAGAAGTGCATAGATGGACTTGGTATGATTATGACTAGGGATTATTCGATTATGTCATGGTATAATGTTACAAATAATGTGGTAAAAATTATCATTGGCCGTAGTGCATTGATGGACGATTGTTGGAATGATCATGACCATTAATGAATACACGAATGTCCTTGGTCAGTAGTGCATGAATAATTTGTGGTCGTGATACTAAAAGAATATCCTTGGTCGTAGTGCATGGGTGATTCGATGATGTGAATTATTTATTAAAATTTGAGTCCCAACGATAAAAGTCATGAAAAACCTTTTAAATCATAAAAGATAGTAGATTTTATTCTCTACTTGACTCTTTTTTAATGGATTGCTTGTTCACCGCAGCTTAAACTTGATGTTGTTATATTTTATCGCTTTAACATCATTTGAAGGCTAACGATAATTTATTCTCGCATTATCTTAGTCATAATATTTCTTCTTTGGGCTAGTTGAGCTCACCTTTTCTTTCACCGTATTCTTCTGAAAAATGAGAACATAACGAGGACTAGTCGGGAACGGAGTGACGGTCCGAAGGATAGCATTAGTAGTCTTCACTATTCTACGTGAAATAGTATGTTAATAATTGTAATGAGGACTCCTTTTGAGTTTGTATAATCTTTAGTAGACAATAATTTTATTCAAACTCACAATTATGTTTTATTAAGTATTATACTGATAGTTGTATTAGTAAGTTGTATTTGAATTTTGTACCATGTATTTGACGACCCAAGATGGGTGATGTATACTGTAATACCTGGTAAAAATTAATAAATAAATATTAAATAATAAAAGATTATTTTGTTTTATAAACATATTAATTGGACTTTGTCATTTATTTGGGTCAAACTAGTATTTAATTTATATGGGCTAATAAATATTAATAAGTGTGGATAAATTAATTGGTAAAATTGGGCTTAAAACTAAGTGGGTCTAATTTATAATTATGTAATTTTAAAATCCTATTAAATTAGGAGAGTTAGTAAAATATATTAATTAATAAAATTTGTTAATAAATAAACATATAATAAAACCTAATTCTACTTTCTTATACGAATCAGAGAAAAAGAAAAGGGGGTAGCGATTAAGAGGACGAAACAAGGGCCGCAAGAGATCAACCCATTTCAATTGCTAAGAATTTTCTGGTAAGTGATGACAGTCATGATAGTTTATATATATAGATATATATAGTTTAATTTACTTTATATATATAGATGTATATATATAGTTGAATTGCAGGATATGGAACGAAGTGTACATGAGTACTTTATTAAATAGAAACCCTTTTTGCAATATATAGATCACGTGTATCAAGTACTGATATTTTGTTTTGTACTAAATATATGAATTGATGATTGCCTTTCTTCCAAAAAAAAAAAAAAAAAATCGTTACATCACGCATTGAAAATTTCTTTGTACTTTGGTAAGGTAGTAAACTTTTATTTTATAAATATATATAGTATATATATATATATAATTGTTGGTACTAATATATATATATATATATATATATATATATATATATATATATATATACATTGTTTACATTATATTAATTAACTTGTGTTATTTATAAATTTCAATTGAAAATTACAGATACTATTAATTATTCTAATGATAAAATTATAAATTTACTTAATAATAAATTAAATAATATTATGTTAGAGATTGTTATATTTGTAATAAAATTGTATTTTATTTTACTTAGATTAAACGGGAAGAGTCCAAACGAGTTTTTGAAATATATTTTGGGTATTACGTTTGCTCAATCCAGGTACGAATTCCGTACACTTTCAGCGAGACTCTTTTGTTTTTAATTTGTTCGTTTCGTTATTTGTTTCGAAATTTAGAATTGCCTCTTATAATTATTCCTTTATGAAATTCATTGTGATAGTTCGTTTTGGGCGTTCATAGTTAGAACTCCTATTTGTACTCTTTAGACTAGTGTATCATGTCTGTAAATTTATTTTGATATTGTAGTAATGTACATGTTAGTATATTTTTGGAGACGTGTGATGATGATTTGTTTCAGTTTAACATATACATGTTAGAACCCTTTTGTTGTGTCGCATGTGTTGTGACATTATATTTTGTTAGAATACCGTAGGGTATACCTGAGCTATAACCACTTGTGGGGGTACCACAAGCATGTCCTCTTGGCACCGAGGCATGACACCTTCCGTGGCGGTGTGATCACCCACTGCGTCTCGCTTTGTACTCGTTAGAGAGTTGGCCATTTGGTGTTTTGTTGTGGGAGGCGTATGGGTCGACCCTAGTTTTTCTGTTCTGTTCTGTTCTGCAGATTGGTGATGTTTGTGCCAAACACGCCATCCCATTTTACATGCATTGGATTCGCGGTCCAGTGTGTGTGACTTACCTGTGTGGCATTATTTGACTTGCCTATGTGGCATAATTTAACTTGCCTGTGTGGCAAGGTATATTTCTGTTTTATTCTGAGCTCGGTATGAAATAATACCCAGCCATTTGATTCAACCTATTATTTCGTTGTGTTAGATTTATTCGTTTCGTTTCAGTTCGTTTCGTCTCTTTTCATTTAATTGAGTTAGTTATTTCGGTTCATTATTTGTATTCTATATCCGTACTGGGTGTAAGACCCCAAATAATTAATAAATGAAATTTATTTTCCTCTATTTATTATTTTGAAATAGTAAGGGTTGATTTGATTAATGTGGTTAGTTATGGGTAAAATCTTGCAAATATTTTAAATAAAGCGGTGGTTATAAAATATGCGTTTGGTCGAGGGAATATTCTTCTTGTTCTGAATATTCGTAAATGACGGCCAAGACCTTAATGTGGGCCCATAACTGAAAGCGATTGGATGAAGAAACGACAAATATAAGTTGTTTAAAAATAACGACGTAGTTATTCTGCTTTTACTCGCTTGGAATACCCATGGTTAAAACACGATGTCTGGCGTTGTTGCCGCGATGGCGCTGCAGTATTGCACCAATTATTGATTCTTACTTAAGAAGGCACTACTCAATAATTGTTATAGTAGTTTCTTGCTCAAGATATTTTATTTTATTGATTCAATAATTGTTGCGTTGATATTTTATATTCTTTGTTGTTTCAAATAATCATCACTACACAATATTTTCCATTATCGAAGCAATAATTCATATTATCTGAATAATATTATTAGAAAACATTATTGGCAATGTCTAGAAAGTTCTGTATAAGGAGAGGTTTGGTCACCTAATTGCGCGCCAGTAAGGAGAAATTCTTATTGGAAAGCCCCTCTTTCTCCTGAACTACCAGTTCTTTAATCTTTGTGATTTTGTAATATTATTTATGAATAATTAATTATTGATTTATATGATGAGGAAAATATTCATTTTATGTGGATATAGATGGAAAAAATTTTTAAAGTGACAATTGTTGAAAATCGATATTTTATCTTTTGTGATAAAATAATATTTTATTATATTATTATAATATAATAATGATGATATTTTACAATGAATGTGGGATATATGAGTATATGAGGAGGAAGAGTATTTTTGTTGTAAAGTTATTTAAAACATGTTAAACATGTCTCAGGCCCATTTCTTGACCAAAATTTGATTATAGCACAGAAAATCGCCTGCTTATGGATTTCGGTCCAAATTACATTTGGAATTTGGAAAAACTTTCTTCTAAAGTTGTAGAGAATTGAATTTCCTATAAAAGTCGCGATTTGAATTTTTTCGACAAAAGGGCTATTTATTATGAATTATTGAAGTTCCAAAGTTCAAATAATTGATTTTTAGAAGTTTTAATTGTTTTAATTAACAAAAACGTTTTTTGTGTTTGGTTAGCCTCATTAAACACATGCAAGTTCTTTGAATTCGAGATGGTTCTAGATGCGTAGACAAATTTATATATATATATATATATATATATATATATATATATATTATTATATTAAATTTTCTATTTTGGTGTTAAAGCATTTTCCTATAAATAGGGTGCTTAGGTTAGAATTAAAAATCACACCGTAAACCGAAGTTTTCTCTCTATATTATCTAGCTTATTCTTGTGAGTATTTTGAGTATACTTTGAGTACTGTTGCTATACGGTGCAAGTTCAAGTCATAGCTTATATCCGGTGTTTCAACTAGAAGTACTGTCTTTGTGAGGTAAGGGATATTTTTTTTTAATGATATTATTTCTTCAATATCATTATCTTTGAAATATTGATCCAAGTTTTTATCAAATTTGGAACTTTTGGTGTCGAGATTCTTATTCACGATATCTGATTTATTCACGATATCGACAATTATTCATCGAAAAATGAAAATTTTCCTTTTCGCCTAAAAATATCTATTGTGGATACTAGCTTTGATTGTATCTATGTTTTGATCATTCTTGAATTTTACACCACTATGATTATTTTTGAGGTATTTTTTGGACATGGATAAAACAAAGTACGAATCCTTAATCCTTAATCCTTGTCATTTTGTTTCACTGGATTCGTTTCTTTAAAAATATTTTTCATCATCCTCAGTCTTAAATGATGATATTATTGAATATATTTGGCCTGTAGTGCAAAGATGAATGATTTCTGATGAATATCTTTGGCCCGTAGTGCAAAGATGAACAGGTGTTTAGATGAACATGACCAACTGATGAATATCTTTGGCCTGTAGTGCAAAGATGAATATTTAATTTCAGATATATATTGATTGATGTTACAGGGATAAAAGATAGACGATGAACTTTTAAATTCATACATAGAAGATAGTAGTTTGCATTCTCTACTTAACTCTTCTAATGAATTATTATTTCATTACGAATATTGATTTAAAACTTGTTGTCTATTGTATTCTATTAGATTTTTCCTGTTGAAGACTAACGATAATTTGTTGTATATTATCTTAGTCATAATATTCTTTCTCGGGCTAGTTGAGCTCACCCTTTTCCTTTTTGTTCCATTTTTCTTCTTAAGAGCGAGAATATAAGCGAGTACGAGTGGGGGTATGGAATGAAGGTTCTAGAGAGAGTTGTTTAGTAGTCCTCACCATTTTGTAAAATAATGTATCAATAAATGTGATGAGGATTTATTTGAGTATAGATATTGTCTGAAGATAATATTTGTATTCAAACTCACGCTTTCTTGTTGTAATAATAAAGTTGTAGTTGTTTTTGTACCATGTATTGACAACTCGAATGGGTGATGTATACCTATTTTGGGGCGCCACGGTTGGTATCGAGCTTAGGGATATGATCTCTCCATGGAGATTGGGGAATAAGCTGTTAGAGTTTATGCCTGAGAGGCCAATTATTTGATATAATTGCTAACGTTTTGATATTATATTTGATTGAATAAATATATGATTTTATTATGGTTTTATTTATTGCGTAATATAATTGTTAACATAATAAAATTCCTTAGAATAGTGATACAAATTATATAGTTTCAAGTATGTGACTTGAACATGAGATTATATATTACCATTAGTATCGTTGTTCTTAAATGTCCTTAATGAGTCATATCATTGTTGATGGGACAACAATGATGCATTGAGACTAAGATGTGGATCGATTTGATGACCAAACCTCATCTAGTGATGCATTATTAGATGTCATCAACGCTTATAATTTTATAATATGATTTTAAAATTATTGCCAACGTAATAATAACCTATATAGGTCACACACATGTAACGTTATTTAAAAAGGGAATTAATTTAAATTTTAAGGATTTAAATATATTAATATGATTAATAGTATTTAAATCACAATTTAAATTAAAAGGATAATTTGTATATATGTATATTAATTAAGTAAGACTTAATTAAGATATATATATATATATATATATATATATATAAATTCGGATTTAATAAAATTAGGTTTTGATTTGATTAATTCCTTTTAACTACTATATATATGATATATAGCAGCCTACTTAGGTAAGATATCATAATTGAAAAACCCTAGCCGCTTCTTAGAGAGAGACTAGAGAAAAAAGCAGCTTCAAAATCCATTCCTTTTGGTGGCTAATCTCATGAAGTCCTTCTTATTGCGAGAATCGTTCGACGGTTAAATGCGGCGTTAAATGTGAATATCTTGTAGGCGCTGAATCAGGTTTGTATTAAGTTGGAGATTCGAGGCGATCGGTTTGATTCTCGCTTTTGTTTATATCTGGTATAATCTCTAAACCTCTGAATTAATTGATTTTCGCATGGATCCTGTTTTAGGGTTTCGGAAATTGCTTTAAAATTTTAATTTCCGCTGTGCGTTTCTGTGCCGAAGCCCAACAAGAACTAGGAGGGGAGAGACGAGTAAATCCTTCACTAGTGTGTCCTACCTAAGCTTATTTGTTAGTTGATCAGTATATAGGGATATTATGTGATATATTGATTTCCTTAATTAACCCTTGTTTTATACGATGATTGAGAATGTCGATCGAGAATATTAACATGGAAATGAGGCCGTGGAGACGCGTCTGTAGTCACCAACAAGGAGAACGTGCAATAGGCTGGCAATGTTCCTCCTGTGAAAAACACCAATGGTTGCGATGATGAACGAGGGGATGTTTAGAAGCTTTTTGCGATTCATGCAAAATCGAGACGAGAAACTCGTGTTCAAAATACAGGAGAAAATGATAACAATTCACGGGTTATTCACAAGCAGCGCTTCAAAGAGTTGGGACCACCGAAGTCTTGGGATGCACGGAAGAACGATGAGGTTCCATTCGCCACCTTTATGTTCCGTGACGAAGCGGACTCATTGGTGTGGGAGTCTCATGGCGTACCCATCAAACCAAGACTCAACATATCTTGGGAGACGTTTGAAACTATTTAATGACAAATACTTTCCGAAAGTGTTTGTCATATGAAGAAGTGGAGTTCATCGATTAGAACAAAACAACACGTGGCGGTGTCTCGAGACGAGGCAAAATTTGCATAGTTATCCAGGTTTGCACCTCATTTGGTGGAGAATGAGGAACGTATGACTCGGATGTTTTTGAGAGGTTTGAAACCCGTGATACGACAATATCTTATGTCTCATAAATTTTTTCTCTATTCAGATGTTGTAAAAATGGGGCTCAATTATTAGAAATGAGATAACGAGTACGGTCAACCGAGGGACCACAATCGAGGATCATCTAGGAGATAGCGATCAACAAAACAACGATAACCAACGGAGAAAGAAAAGACGGACAAAAATGGTAACCACTCGATGGTAATCATGGCCATGAAAATAGAAGAAGCGAGTCGGAGAGGAGATTTTAAAAAGAGGAGATTTAACAATGACCATGTGAAGACGACGAAGGTCTTAAAAGAACGTGTGTTAAGGGAGGAGAACGACCACCGGTCATATGCTTTATAAATCACGGAAAGAGGGACATATCATCTGGTCAAACCGCCCACAACAGTTCAAGGTACGCTTATAATTGTGGAAAGGAAGGACATATCGCTTCGAGATTGTCTGCAGAGCGAAACTTAGTTCAATGAGGACGGTGACTCAAAAGACATCTAGAAAAGTCAAAGTCAATCGGTTCCTAGAAGAGCATTTATTGTGGATCGGTCAAAATGCGAGAACCCAAACGAGGTGATCACGGTAAGCTATTTATAAATTCTTGCGAAGTTTATACCTTACTTGATACTGGGTCTTACCCATTCATTTATCTCTTCTCGCTTGTGCTCAACGTTTAAACTTGACTCGGGATAAATTTGACCTTGACCTATCTGTGGAAACTCCGTTAGAGAAACTTTCTTCACATCCACTGTTTATAAATCTTGTTTGATTCAAGTTGGCACCATCACCTTACTTGTTGACCTTATCTCTTTAAAGATATTTGCTTTTGATGTGATTTTAGGGATTGATTGGTTAACTACTCATCATGCCAAAATTGATTGTTTTAAATAAGGTTGTTAGCTTTCATATTCCTAAACAACCTGTTATGCAATTCAAAGCAACTAAACCATTAAAATCAATCAACCGTCATATCTAATCATAAAGCTATTCGTTTATTGAAAAATGGATGTCAAGCTTTCTTAGCCCATGTTATGGATTTGAATAAAGACACGTCAAATTTGAATAATATTCTTGTTGTTATTGACTTTCCTGACGTATTTCCTGAAGAACTTCCCGGTCTACCCCAAGATATAACCCGGTAAAGAGCATCTAGTATCCATAGTTTCGGATCGTGACCCAAGATTCACTTCAAGATTTTGGGTTAGCTTGTAAAGAGCTATGGGCACGAATTTACGATTCAGTTCGGCATTCCATCCTCAAACGGACGGACAATCAGAGAGGACTATTCAAACTCTTGAAGATTTATTACGACTCGTGTCCTGACTTCAAGGGCGGTTAGGATAAGTATTTACCATTGGTGGAATTCTCCTACAACAACAAATTATCGAGCAAGTATAGGTGTGGCTCCATTTGAAGCATTATATGGACGAAAGTGTCACTCTCCAATATGTTGGGATGAGGTGGGTGAAGCAACATTGTTGGGACCCGAGTTAAGACGTATGACTCACCGAAAAGATCCAAATGATTCGATAACGATATACAAACGGCACAAGATTGACAAAATAGTTATGCGGATCTTCATCGAAAGGGACGTGGAATTTAGTATATAGGGATCATGTATTGTTGCGAGTTGCTCCATGGAAGAGAGAGTTACAAGATTTGGGAAGAGAGGAAAGCTCAATCCACGATTTATTGGTCCATTTCAAATTCTTGACCGAGTAGGAAATGTAGCCTATAGACTCGCGTTACCTCCAAGTATGTCTCGTGTTCATAATGTGTTTCATATATCCGCTTTTAAAATATGTGAAAGACCCGAACCACGTTATAGAGTTAGAACCCGAGACGAGATAGCCAAGACTTAACGTCTGAAGAGGTACTGTCAAGATCTTGGATAGGAAGGAGCATGTCCCTACGCACAAAAGGTCATACCACAAGTTAAAGTTCTCGTGGAGGAATCATGTTATAGAGGAAATGACACAGGAATTGAAAGCGGAAATGAAAGCGAGGTATCCTCACCTTTTCGAAACACCAGGTACGTACGTCAATTTCGAGGACAAAATTTCATAAGGAGGGGAAGTTATAAGACCCCAACTTATTATTAATGAAATTTAATTTTCTATATTTATTATTTTGAAATAGTAAGGGTTGATTTGATTAATGTAGATAGTTATGGGTAGAATACGCAAATATTTTAAAATAAGCAAATGGTTATAAAATATTCATTGTTGTCGGGGAATATTCGTTTGGTCGTGAAATATTCGTATTGTCGGGGAATATTCGTATGCTGACGACCAAGAACCATGTGTGAGCCCCATAACTTGAAAGCGATTGGATGAAGAAAACGACAAATATAAGTTGTTTAAAAATAACGGCGTAGTTATTACTGAAGTTATCTTTGTTAAAATACTCTAATGGGTTAAAACACAAGAAGCACTGCAGGTATTGCACCAATTATTGATTCTTACGTGAAGAAGGCACTACTCAATAATGGTTACAATAATTACTATTCAATATTTTATTTTATTGATTTAATAATTGCTTTACGTTGATATTTTATATTCTTTGTTGTTTCAATAATTGTCATTACAAAGTATTTTTCATTATCGAAGCAATAATTCATATTATCTCAATAATATTATTAGATAACATTATTGGCAATGTCTAGAAAGTTACATCAAGGAGAGGTTTGGTCACCTAATCATTGCTTGTGGCTTAGTAGAAATTCTTATTGAAAGTCAGAAGATCCCAAATAATTAATAAATGAAAATTAATTTCCTCTAATTATTATTTTGAAATAGTAAGGGTTGATGTGATTAATGTGGATAGTTATGGGTAAAATACGCAAATATTTCAAAATAAGCAAGTGGTTATAAAATATTCATTGTTGTTTGGGAATATTCGTTTGGTCGTGAAATATTCAATCGCTGTCGGGAATATTCGTATGACGACAAGTAGCGACCATGTGTGGGCCCCATAACGAAAAAGCGATTGGAGGAAGAAAATGACAAATATAAGTTGTTTAAAAATAACGGCGTAGTTATTCACAATTACATCGTTTGAATACCGTTAGGTTAAAACACGATGTCTGCCGTTGTTGCTTGCAGAAGACACCAGTATTGCACCAATTATTGACTCTTACATAAGAAGGCACTACTCAATAATGGTTACAGTGATTATCGCTCATTGGTTTTTTATTTATTTATTCAATAATTCTTTGCGTTGATATTTTATATTCTTTGTTGTTTTAATAATTGTCATTACACAAGATTTTTCATTATCGAAGCAATAATTCATATTATCTGAATAATATTATTAGATAACATTATTGGCAATGTCTAGAAAGTTACATCTGGAGAGAGGTTTGGTCACCTAATTGCAGCCAAAGAGGAGAAATTCTTATTGGAAAGCCTCTCTTCCTGGTGAGGCTGCCTCGGTTTATCGATATTGTGATTCTCATAATATTATTTGTGAATAATTAATTATTGATTCATATGATGAGGAAAATATTGATTTTATGTGGATATAGATGGAGAAAATTTTTAATGTGACAATTGTTGAAAATTGAAATTTTATCTTTTTCTGATAAAATAATTCATTTAAATATATATAATATTATATTTTAATAATATAATAATGGTGATATTTTTATAACGAATGTGGGATATATGAGTATACGAGGAGGAAGAGTATTTTTGTTGCAATAAATGTTTAAAACATGTTAAACATGTCGGTGGACCCCATTTATTGACTGAAATTTGATTATAGCCTCTAAAATCGCCCGTTTATGGATTTCGATCAATTTCTATTTGGAATTTGGAAAAACTTTCATCTGCAAAGTTGTAGAGAATTGAATTTCCTATAAAAACTCGCGAGATTCGAATTTTCTGACAAAAGGGCTATTTATTATGAATTATTGAAGTTCAAGTTCAAATAATTGATTTTTGGAAGTTTTAATTATTTATTTTATGAAAAACGTTTTTTTACTTCTTCTAGAAGGGGAGCATGTGGTTTGTATTCAGATTTTCAGATTCTAAGAATGGGCGTAGAAAATTTTTATATATATTATTATTATAATAAATTTTCTCGCTTTGGTGTTCTAAAGCAATTTCCTATAAATAGGTCTTAGGTTAGAATTGAAAATCACACCGTAAATGTAAGTTTTCCTCTCTATATTATCGAGCGTATTCTTGTGAGTATTTTGAGTATACTTTGAGTATTGCTATACGGTGAAAGTTCAAGATATACTTTATATCCAAAGATTCCAGCTTAAGACCGATCTTTCGAGGTAAGAGATATTATTTTTTTCAGAATGATATTATTTCTTCAATATCATTATCTTTGAAATATTAATCAAGTTTTTATCAAATTTGGAACTTTTGGTGTCGAGTTACTTATTCACGTGATCTGTTGACCTATTCACGATACTGATCTTATTCACGAATCGACATTATTCATCGAAAAATGAAAATTTTTCTTTTCGTCCAAAATATCTATTGTGGATACTAGTTTTGATTGTATCCATGTTTTGATCATTCTTGAATTTTACACCACTATGATTATTTTTGAGGTATTTTTGGACGTGGATAAAACAAAGTACGAATCCTAAATCCTTAATCCTTGTCATTTTGTTTCACCGGATTCGCTTTTTTAAAAAATATTTTCATCATCCTCGGTCTTAAATGATGATATTATTGAATATCTTTGGCACAGTAGTGCAAAGATGAATGATTTATGATGAATATCTTTGGCACAGTAGTGCAAAGATGAATGATTTATGATGAATATCTTTGGCCATGAAATGCAAAAGATGAATGATTTCGATGAATATCTTTGGCCGTAGTGCAAAGATGAATGATTTCGATGAATATCTTTGGCCCGTAGTGCAAAGATGAACAGTGTTTAGATGAACATGACCAATCGGTGAATGTCCTCGGCCGTAGTGTGCAAGGATGAATATTTGATCCCGATATATATTGATTGATGTTACAGGGATAAAATAGACGATGAACTTTAAAATTCATACATAGTAAGATAGTAGTTTGCATTCTCTACTTAACTCTTCTAATGAATTATTATTTCACTGCGAATATGGATTTAAAACTTGTTGTCTATTGTATTCTATTATATTTTTCCTCGTTGAAGACTAACGATAATTTTGTTGTATATTATCTTAGTCATAATATTCTTTTTGCTCGGGCTAATCGAGCTCTCGCCTTTTTCCTTTTTGTTCCATTTTTCTTCTCGGGAGGCGAGAATATAAATGAGTACGAGTCGGGGTATGGAATGAAAGTTCTAGGGAGAGTTGTTTAGTAGTCCTCACCATTGTTGTAAAATAATGTATCAATAATTATGATGAGGATTTATTTGTATGTGGATATTGTTTGTATGGCAATATCGTATTTAAACTCACGCTTTACTATTGTAATAATAAAGTTGTGGTTGTTTCTCATCTGCAGTGTATTGACAACTCGTAATGGGGGATGTAGACCTATTTTGGGGTGTCACAGTTGGTATCGTAGCTTAGGATATGATCTCCATGAGATCGGGGAATAGAACTAGGAGGGAGAGACGTAAATCCTTCGCTAAAGTGTCCTACCTAAGCTTATTTGATAGTTAGTCAAGATATAGGGATATTATGTGATATATTGATTTCCTTAATTAACCCTTGTTTTATGAAGATTTGAGAATGTCGACCGAGAGAATATTAACAATGGAAATGAGACCAGTGGAGACGCTTTGTACTCACCAACGAGGAGAATCGCATAACAGCTTCAAGAATGTTCCTCCCGTGAACAACACCACCGAAAGCGATGATGAACGAGGGATATTTAGAAGCTTTTTACGATTCATGCAAAATCGATTTGGGAGACTCGTGTTCAAAACATGGGAGAAATGATAGCAATTCACCAGGTTGTCACAAATGCAAGCGATTCAAAGAGTCGGGACCACTAGAATTTAAGGGAAAGCCGATCCGATCATGGCGTAAAACATGGGTCAAGCAAATTACCAAGATATTCGATGTCTTGGGATGCACAGAGAATGAAGGTTCCATTCGCCACCTTTATGTTTCGTGGCGAAGCGATTCATCGGTGGGAGTCTCATGAGGCGTACCCATCCACCAAGACTCAAGATGTCTTGGGAGACGTTTGAAACTATTTAATGACAAATACTTTCCTCGAAAGTGTTCATCATATGAAGGAAGTGGAGTTTATTAGATCGGAAAGCGAGAACAACACGACGGTGTCTCCAAAGATGAGGCGAAGTTTGCGAAATTATCCAGGTTTGACCTCATTTGGTGGAGAATGAGGAACGTATTTATGACACGGATGTTTCGAGAGGTTCAAACCCGTACGCCAAGATCTCATCTCTCATAAATTTTCTCTCTATTCAGATGTTGTTAATGTGGCTCAATTGTTAGAAATGAGATAACGAAATACGGCCAACCGAGGTACCACAATCGAGGATCATACCGAGAGATAAAGAAACAACAAAACAACAATAACCAAAGGAGAAAGAAAAGGCGGACAAAAATGGTAACCACTCGGGTGGTAATCATGGCCATGAAAATAGAAGAAGCGAGTCGGGAGAGGAGATTTTAAAAAGAGGAGATTCAACAACGACCGTGAAGACGATAAAGCGAAAGAAAGAATCGGTTCCAAGGGAGAAAACGACCACCGGTCATATGCTTATAAATGCGGAAAGAGGGACATATCACCAAACCGCCCACAATTCCTGTGTATGCTATAATTGTGGAAAGGAAGGACATATCGCTTCGAGATCGCACGCAGAATAAAACCTAGTTCAATGGGGGACGGTGACTCAAAAGATCGTCCCTGAAAAAGTCAAAGTCAATCGGTTCGGAAGAAGCGTTTGTTGTGATCGGTCAAAATGCGAGGAACCCAAACGACGTGATCACGGGTAAGCTATTTATAAATTCTTGTGAAGTTTATACTTTACTAGATACCTGGGTCTACCCATTCATTTATCTCTCCCGCTTGTGCTCAACGCTTAAACTTGACTCTGGAGAAATTAGACTTTGACCTATCTCGTGGAAACTCCGTTAGAGAAACTTTCATCACATCCACTCGCTTATAAATCTTGTCTAATCCATGTTGGCACCCTTATCTTACCTGTTGACCTTATCTCTTTAAAGATACTTGCTTTTGATGTGATTTTAGGAATTGATTGGTTAACTACTCATCATGCCAAAATTGATTGTTTTCGTAAGGTTGTTAGCTTTCATATTCCTAAACAACTCCGTTATTCAATTCAAGCAACTAAACCATTAAAATCAATCACATCATATCTAATCATAAAGCTATTCGTTTATTAAAAAACGGATGTCAAGCTTTCTTAGCCCATGTTATGGATTTGAATAAAGACACGTCAAAATTGAATAATATTCCCATTGTTATTAACTTTCCGACGATTTCTGAAGAACTTCCTGTCTACCCCGTAACGTGAAGTTGAATTCTTTATTGACCTTGAACTCGCATAAAAGCCCATTTCTAAAATCCCATATCGAATGGCTCCTATTGAACTTCGTGAGTTAAAGGTCCAACTACGGAGTTGTTGGACATTGGTTTCATTCGGCCCCAAGACATCTCCTCGGGTGCTCTGCTTTTATTTATAAAGAAGAAAGACGGAGTATGCGACTTTGTATTGACTATCGGAATTGAACCATGTCACTATCAAGAGTAGGTATCCTCTACCTCGTATTGATGACTTGTTTGACCAATTGCAAGGAGCACAATTCTTTTCAAAATCGATCTTCGCTTACGGATATCATCACCAAGATTAGAATCGAGGATATTCCAAAGACGCGCTTTTTAGAACTCTGAAGACGGCATTATAATTTCTTAGTTATGTCTTTCGGATTGACTAATGCTCCTCATGCGCTTTCATGGATATGATGAACCGAGTATTCAAAGAGTATTTGGATCGGTTCGTTGTTGTCTTTATTGATGACATCCTCATATATTCCAAAAAGCGCGTGAAGATCATGAGCACCATTTGAGGCAGTACTCCAAAGGCTTCGTGAAAACAAGCTTTATGCCAAGTTAAAGAAATGCGAGTTCGGCTTGAGGAAGTAGCATTTCTTGGGCATGTGGTGTCAAAACATAGAGTATCTGTTGACCGGTGAAGATTGAAGCAATACAAAGTTGGAGCAACCAAGTCTAAAGTGGTCAAGACGTAGCTTTTGGGCTTATTTGGTTATTATCGGAGATTCGTGGGAAGGGTTTTCTCGAATCGCTATCTCGCTAACTCATCTAACTCTTAAGGATACAAAATTCGCTTGGAGCGAAGAATGCGAGAAGAGTTTCCAAGAGCTTAAGAGAGAGACTAATTTCGGCACTGTTCTAACAATACCATCCGGTTCGATGGATTTGTTATCTCACAAACGATGCTTCGGCAAAGGGTTAGGATGTGTTCTCATGCAACGTGGAAAGTCATAGCCTATGCCTCATGACAACTTAAAGAATATGAGAGGAATTATCCTACTCATGATCTAGAGTTAGCGGCAATGCTTTTCAAGGCTTAAAGATCCGGAGGCACTATCTATATGGGGAGAAAGTGGAGATATATTCATACCATAAAAGCCTTAAATATTTATTCACTCAAAAAGAACTCAACATGCGGCAGCGACGTTGGCTCGAGCTATTGAAAGACTACGACCACACTATTCAATACCATCTTGGAAAAGCGAACGTGGTAGTTGACGTGTTGAGTAGAAGATCATATGCAGGAATGAGGGCGATGATGTCAAGTATATGCATAGAGCCAACTTTAATAGAAAAAGTTAAGGTTGCTCAAGCCACCGACCCGGAGCTGATGCATATGAAGAAGAAAGTACAAGAAGGAGCTATTCCTAAGCGAGAATTGATGAAGAAGGAATACTTGAGTCCACTCTGGACTTTGTGTTCCTAACGATTCGATTTGAAGTACAAGATTATGATGGAGGCACACAATACACCATTTGCAATCCATCTCGGGAAGTACTAAAATGTATCGTGATCTTCTACATACATTTTGGTGGAACAATATGAAGAGAGAGATTGCAAAGTTTATCTCAACATGTTTAACTTGTCAACGTGTAAAAGGCGGAGCATCAAGTGCCTAAGGACCATTGCAACCACTGAGATTTCCGAAATGGAAGTGGGAACACATTACCATGGATTTCATTCGAGACTTCCCACGGTTTCTCAAGGCATAAATGCTATTTGGGTTATTGTTGATAGATTAACCAAGTCTCGCTCATTTCTTGCCGACACGGAGACTTATTCCTCGAACGTCTTGCTCAAATGTATGTAAATGAGATTGTGAGATTGCATGGCATGTCAAGATCCATAGTTTGGATCGTGACCCAAGATTCACTTCAAGATTTTGGGTTAGCTTGCAAAAAGCTATGGGTACGGATTTAAGATTCGATTCGGCATACCATCCTCAAACCAGACGGACAATCGAGAGAGGACTATTCAAACTTTTGAAGATTTATTAAGACTCGTGTCCTGAACTTCAAGGGAAGTTGGGATAAGTATTTACCATCGGTGGAATTCTCCTACAACAACAAAGCTTATCGAGCAAGAAGTATAGGTGTGGCCCCATTCAAGCATTATATGGACGAAAGTGTCGCTCTCCAATATGTTGGGATGAGGTGGGTGAAGCAACATTGTTGGGACCCGAAGTTAAGACGTATGACTCCGAAAAGATCCAAATGATTCGATAACGATACAAACCAAGACACAAGATCGACAAAAGAGTTATACGGATCTTCATCGAAAGGATGTGGAATTTAGTATAGGGGATCATGTATTATTACATGTTGCCCGTGGAAGGGAGTTACAAGATTCTGGAAGAGAGAAAAGCTCAATCCATGATTTATTGGTCCATTTCAAATTCTTGACCGGAAGTAGAAATGTAGCCTATAGACTCACGTTACCTCCAAGTATGTCTCGTGTTCATAATGTGTTTCACATATCCATGACTTCGTAAATATGTGAAAGACCAATCACGTTATTGAGTTAGAACCGGACGAGATAGCCAAGACTTAACGTGTGAGAAAGTACTGCCAAGATCTTGGATAGGAAGGAGCATGTCCCACGCTTGACGAAGGTCATACCACAAGTTAAAGTCTTGTGGAGAAACCATGCTATAGAGAAAATGACCGGGAGTTGGAACGAAATGAAAGCGAGGTATCCTCATCTTTTGAAACACTGTGTACGTACGTCCAATTTCGAGGACGAAATTTTATAAGGAGGGAGGTTGTAAGGTCCCAAATAATTAATAAATGAAATTTAATTTCCTCTAATTATTATTTTGAAATAGTAAGGGTTGATGTGATTAATGTGGATAGATATGGGTAAAATACGCAAATATTTCAAAATAAGCAAGTGGTTATAAAATATTCATTGTTGTTTGGGAATATTCGTTTGGTCGTGAAATATTCAGATCTTGTTGGGAATATTCGTATTTGACGACAGTAGCAAAACCATGTGTGGGCCCCATAACGAAAAAGCGATTGGAGGAAGAAAATGACAAATATAAGTTGTTTAAAAATAATCACGTAGTTATTACTGCTTTACATCGTTGGAATACCCGGTGGTTAAAACACGATGTCGCTATTGTTGCTTGCAGAAGATTACTTCAGTATTGCACCAATTATTGACTCTTACATAAGAAGGCACTACTCAATAATGGTTACATAATTATCGCTCAAAGGTTTTATTTTATTGATTCAATAATTGCTGCGTTGATATTTTATATTGTTTGTTGTTTTAATAATTGTCATTACACAAGATTTTTTCATTATCGAAGCAATAATTCATATTATCCGATAATATTATTAGATAACATTATTGGCAATGTCTAGAAAGTTCGCGTCTAAAGAGAGGTTTAGTCACCTAATTGCGCGCCAAGAAGAGAGAAATTCTTATTGAAAGCCCTCTTCTCCTGAACCTACCTGGTTTTCAATATTGTGATTCTGTAATATTATTTGTGAATAATTAATTATTGATTCATATGATGAGGAAAATATTGATTTTATGTGGATATAGATGGAGAAAATTTTAATGTGACAATTGTTGAAAATTGAAATTTTATCTTTTTCTCGATAAAATAATTCATTTAAATATATATAATATTATATTTTAATAATATAATAATGGTGATATTTTTACAACGAATGTGGGATATATGAGTATACGAGGAGGAAGAGTATTTTATTGCAATAAATGTTTAAAACATGTTAAACATGCTCAATGGGACCCCATTTATTAACCGAAATTTGATTATAAATTTCTAAAATCGCCTGCTTTATGGATTTCGGTCAATTTCTGTTTGGAATTTGGAAAACTTTCTTCTGCAAAGTTGTAGAGAATTAAATTTCCTATAAAAACTCAAGAGATTCGAATTTTTCTGACAAAAGGGCTATTTATTATGAATTATTGAAGTTCAAGTCTCAAATAATTGATTTTGGAAGTTTTAATTATTTATTTTATGAAAAACGTTTTTTTACTTCTTCTAGAAGGGAGCATGTGGTTTGTATTCAGATTTTCAGATTCTAAGAATGGGCGAGAAAATTTTTATATATATTATTATTATAATAAATTTTCGCTTTGCTGTTCTAAAGCAATTTCCTATAAATAGAGTCTTATGTTAGAATTGAAAATCACACCGTAAATCAAGTTTTCTCTCTATATTATCGAGCGTATTCTTGTGAGTATTTTGAGTATACTTTGAGTATTGCTATACTACGGTGAAAGTTCAAGATATACTTATATCCAAAGATTCCAGTTAAATCTTGATCTTTCGAGGTAAGGGATATTATTTTTCCGTAATGATATTATTTCTTCAATATCATTATCTTTGAAATATTAATCAAGTTTTATCAAATTTAGAACTTTTGGTGTCTGAGTTACTATTCACGATACTCTGTTACTATTCACGATATCTGACACTTATTCACGAAATACGGACTATTCATCGAAAAATGAAAATTTTCTTTTCGTCTAAAATATCTATTGTGGATACTAGCTTTGATTGTATCCATGTTTTGATCATTCTTGAATTTTACACCACTATGATTATTTTTGAGGTATTTTTGGACATGGATAAAACAAAAAGTACTAATCCTTAATCCTTAATCCTTGTCATTTTGTTTTCTTCGGATTCGCTTTTTTAAAATATTTTCATCATCCTCGGTCTTAAATGATGATATTATTGAATATCTTTGGCTGTAGTGCAAAAGATGAATGATTTCGATGAATATCTTTGCCCGTAGTGCAAAGATGAACAGTGTTTAGATGAACATGACTAATCGATGAATATCTTTGGCCAGTAGTGCAAAGATGAATATAATATAATAGCACGAGTCGGGGTATGGAATGAAAGTTCTAGGGAGAGTTGTTTAGTAGTCCTCACCATTGTTGTAAAATAATGTATCAATAATTATGATGAGGATTTATTTGTATGTGGATATTGTTTGATGGCAATATCTCGTATTTAAACTCACAGCTTTACTATTATAATAATAAAGTTGTGGTTGTTTCGCACGTGTATTGACAACTCGTAAATGGGGGGATGTAGACCTATTTTGGGGGTGTCACAAAAGCCCCCTCTTTCTTGGGAACTGCCTAGTTGTCAATATTGTGATTCTGTAATATTATTTGTGAATAATTAATTATTGATTCATATGATGAGAAAAATATTGATTTTATGTGGATATAGATGGAGAAAATTTTTAATGTGACAATTGTTGAAAATTGAAATTTTATTTTTTCTGATAAAATAATTCATTTAAATATATTATTATATTTTAATAATATAATAATGATGATATTTTTACGATGAATGTGGGATATATGAGTATATGTGGAGGAGGAGTATTTTTGTTACCAAAAATATTTAAAGCATGTTTTATGTGTCGGTGGACCCCATTTCTCGATCGAAATTTGATTATAAATTTAAAAATTGTCCGTTTGTGGATTTCAACCAATTTCATTTGGAATTTGGAAAAACTTTCTTCCGCAAAGTTGTAGAGAATTGAATTTCCTATAAAAACACGCAAGATTTGAATTTTCTGATAAAAGGGCTATTTATTATGAATTATTGAAGTTCTGAAGCTCCGAAATAATTAATTTTTGGAAGTTTAAAATAATTTAAATAAGAAAAACGTTTTTTTGTGTTTGGTGGGCATCTTTAACATGTGCTAGAGATTAAATTCAGATGCTTGGATGCGTAAGAAGATGTGGAAAAATAAATAATATTAATTTATTAAATTTTTTACTTTGGTGTTCTAAGCATTTTCCTATAAATAGGTGCTTAGGTTAGAATTGAAAATCACACCGTAAATCAAGTTTTCTCTCTATATTATCGAGCGTATTCTTGTGAGTATTTTGAGTATACTTTGAGTACTGTTGCTATACGATGCAAGTTCAAGTCATAGCTTATATCTGGTGTTTCAACTAGAAGTACTGTCTTTGTGAGGTAAGGGATATTTTTGTTTTCGTAATGATATTATTTTTTCAATATCATTATGCTGAAATATTGATCTGAAGTTTTTATCAAATTTGGAACTTTTGGTGTTGGATTTACTATTCACGTATACGGCACTATTCACGTATACGACACTATTCACGAATACGGCACTATTCATCGAAAAATAAAAATTTTCCCTTTTCGTCTAAATATCTATTGTGGATACTAGCTTTGATTGTATCCATGTTTTGATCATTCTTAAATTTTACACCACTATGATTATTTTTGAGGTATTTTTGGACATGGATAAAACAAAGTACGAATCCTTAATCCTTAATCCTTGTCATTTTATTTCACTGAATTCGTTTCTTTAAAAATAAGTTTCATCATCCTCGGTCTTAAATGATGATATTATTGAATATCTTTGGCCATGTGCAAAGATGAATGATTTCGATGAATATCTTTGGCCCGTAGTGCAAAGATGAACAGTGTTTAGATGAACATGATCAATCGATGAATATCTTTGGCTCAGTAGTGCAAAGATGAATATTTGATTTTAGATATATATTGATTGATGTTACAGGGGATAAAAGATAGATCGATGAACTTTTAAATTCATACATAGAAGATAGTAGTTTGCGATTACGTGATTTACCCCAAAATAGGTCCATTCCATCCAACCTATTCTCGAAATGCCAAATACATGGTACTAAAATAACTACAACTTTATTACAACAATTGTCGTGGAAAATACAACAACACATATGCTGTGAGTTTGGATAAAAATATATATCAACTGTGACTCATGTCCCAAACCGTGGATAACACCTCATAATGACACCTTACATAAAGGTATAGTCGAAAACTGTTTTAGAAATTAAAATCTTTGGGAAGTGCTCCAGAAACCTTCGTATACTGGAGGCCATGCGCATTAGGTTATGGTAGATATCATATGGCCACAGAATTATCCTTGGTTGACCCAATAGACCTCAAAGAAAAACGAGAAGATTACTATCATATTCTTCCCAATGATGAGTCTTCTCGACATATCATTATCTCCACTGCTCTAATTGGGAATTAAACTCCAAACAAACACCAAGATTATATAGGTAGTGCTTGTAAATATACTCAAGAAAGTGGATGAAGCACAACTCTGCTCTTATGATGACACGAGGTTGTATGTCATTAGACATCTTATATGATAGTGGCAAAACACCTTCCAAGTTAAATTCACCTCACCTTCAACATCTATGACCCACCGCTTCTATTCCCTTGTTATTCCCCGCTTCGACCCAAATTACACTTTTTATTACCCCGAAAGGAATTGTGAAGCAAAAGGGTGAAAGACAACTAACTTCAATAAAGAATATCATGACTAAAGATAAATAAATTATCAATAGCCTTCAACAGTAATAAATAAGAGATTTAGAACATATGGTAGATGATAAAACTTTTCAATCATAGTTGCAGCGGAACGAGCAATCCATTAGAAGAGTCAAATAGACTATAAAGTCTATTATCTTCTCCATGTTAAAAGTCCACTAACAATGTTTTATCCATGTGACACCAATCAACAATTCTTGTCCACAATCACATGTATAACTCATAATCGTAATTATAGTTCTAAATTCCTTTTCTCATCCAGGACAAAGATAATTTTCATCACCTGAAACATCAAAGATTATGGTTATACCAAATCACAGTTTATGTTCATAATCCTACTAATAAATTCATCTTTGCACTACGGCCAAAGATATTCATCAACAAGTCATCTTTCCACTACAGGCCAAAGATATTCATCAACAAGTCATCTTTGCACTACAGGCCAAAGATATTCATCAACGGTTCATCTTTGCACTACAGGCCAAAGATATTCATCCACAATTCATCTTTGCACTACAGGCCAAAGATATTCTTCAACAGTTCATATTTGCATTACAGACCAAATATATTAATATCTCAAAGAAATATATAATCATTTCAGAATTTATATAAACAATAATTATAACCATGTTGATCAATTCACCTTTGCACTTAAGCTAATGATATTCAATTATAAATTCAATGGTCACGATCATAGCAATCCACAATTCAACTTTTCACTATCGCCAAAAGAGAACCCTAGTCATGATCATACCAATAATCTACCCATCTTTACACTCCAAAGAAAGAGAATTTCAACATCGTGGTTATAAAATGTTATATATGATAATAAAATCAATATAATCAATATATAGTTTTAATCTCCAGAGTAACATTCATAAATCAACTATAATTTGGTTAGAAAAAAATAATAATTTTGTCATGAATAGTAACTCATGAATAGTAACTCATGAATAGTA
This sequence comes from Panax ginseng, assembly GCA_020205605.1. NCBI lineage: Eukaryota > Viridiplantae > Streptophyta > Magnoliopsida > Apiales > Araliaceae > Panax > Panax ginseng. The sequence continues at coordinate 4,749,184 of CM035145.1, read as the reverse complement.
ATTATAAGAAAAATTAAATACTTTTATTTCATAAAATTCGGGGTCTTACACATTCTCTACTTGACTCTTCTAATGAATTATTATTTCCGCTGCGAATATTGATTTAAAACTTGTTGTCTATTGTATTCTATTAGATTTTTCCTGTTGAAGACTAACGATAATTTGTTGTATATTATCTTAGTCATAATATTCTTTTCTTCGGGCTAGTTGAGCTCACTCTTTTTCCTTTTTTCTTCTATTTTTTTTTCTCGGAGGCTAAAATATATAAATAGTGCGAGGCCTGGGTATGGAATGAAGGATCTAGAGAGAGTTGTTTAGTAGTCCTCACCATTTTTATAAAATAATGTATCAATAAATGTGATGAGGATTTATTTGAGTATAAATATTGTCTGAAGATAATATTTGTATTCAAACTCACAGTTTTACTGTTGTAATAATAAAGTTGTAGTTGTTTCTGTACCATTTATTGACAACTCAGAATGGGTGATGTATACGTATTTTGGGGGCGTCACAAAACTAGTATTTAATTTTTATGGGCTAATAAATATTAATAAGTGTGGATAAATTAATTGGTAAAATTGAGCTTAAAACTAAGTGGGTCTAATTTATAATTATGTAACTTTAAAATCCTATTAAATTAAGTAAAATATATTAATTAATAAAATTTGTTAATAAATAAACATATAATAAAATCTAATTCTACTTTCTTATACGAATCAGAGAAAAAGAAAAGGGGGTAGCGACTAAGAGAACGAAACAAGGGTCGCAAGAGATCAACCCATTTCAATTGCTAAGAATTTTCTGGTAAGTGATGACAGTCATGATAGTTTATATATATAGATATATATAGTTTGGTTGCTTTATATATATATATATATATATATATATATATATATATATATATATATATATATATATAGTTGAATTACAGGATATGGAACGAAGTGTACATGAGTACTTTGTTTAATAGAAACCTTTTTTGCAATATATAGATCACGTGTATCAAGTACTGATATTTTGTTTTGTACTAAATATATGAATTGATGATTGTCTTCTTCCAAAAAAAAAATCATTACATCACGTATTGAAAATTTGTTGTATTTTGTAAGGTAGAACTTTTATTTTATAAATATATATAGTATATATATATATAATTGTTGGTACTTTGCATATATATATATATATATATATATATATATATATATATTATATTGTTTATATTATATTAATTAACTTGTGTTATTTATAAATTTCAATTGAAAATTATGTATACTATTAATTATTCTAATGATAAAATTATAAATTTACTTAATAATAAATTAAATAATATTATGTTAGAGATTGTTAAATTTGTAATAAAATTGTATTTTATTTTACTTAGATTAAACGGGAAGAGTCCAAACGAGTTTTTGAAATATATTTTGGGTATTATGTTTGTTCAATCCAGATACGGATTCCGTACATTTTCAGCGAGACTCTTTTGTTTTTAATTTGTTTGTTTCGTTATTCGTTTCGAAATTTAGAATTGTCTCTTATAATTATTCCTTTATCAAATTCATTGTGATAGTTCGTTTTGGGCGTTCATAGTTGGAACTTCTATTTGTACTTTTTTTAGACTAGTGTATCATGTCTATAAATTTATTTTGATATTGTAGTAATGTATATGTTAGTATATTTTTTGGAGGCGACGGGATGATGATTTCTTTCAGCTTTAACATGTACTGTTAGAACCCCTTTGTTGTGTCGCATGTGTTGTGACATTATATTTTGTTAGAATACCGTAGGGTATACCGAGCTATAACCACCACGTGGGGGTACCACAAGCATGTCTCTTGGCACCGAGGCATGACACCTTCCGTAATGGCGGTGTGATCACCCACTGCTGCGTCTCCTTTTGTGCTCCGGCTGGAGTTGGCCATTTGGTGTTTTGTTGTGGGAGGCGTATGGGTCGACCCTAGTTTTTCTCGCTCGCTCGCGGATTGGTGATGTTTGTGCCAAACACGCCCGATTTTACATGCATTGATTCATGGTTCAATGGCGTGTGTGACTTTCCGTGTGGCATTATTTGACTTCTCATGTGTGGTAAGGTATATTTCGCTTTTATTCGAGCTTCGGTATGAAATAACACCCAACCATTTGATTCAAATTTATTATTATTTCGTGTGTTAGATTTGTTCGCTTTGTTTCATTCGTTTAAATCTCTTTTCATTTCATTGAGTTAGTTATTTCGGTTCATTATTTGTATTCTATATCCGTACTGGGTATTTGGCTCATGCTGTGTTTTCTTCTGGCAGGTAATCAGGGGAATCAAGGGCAAATGTGATAAGAGCTCCATTCATTCCAATGATTTAGAAATATTCTGTTTAGACTTGATGTGTCAGTTTACTTGGAATTGTAATAATTATTTTAGATTGTGGTTTGAGACAGTTGGAGATTTATTATGGTTGACTTGTGGTATTTATCAGTTATTAAGACTATTTTTTTGTGGCTTTGAGCAGCCTTGCTATTAAATTTATTAGTTTCGTTGTGTTTTGAGTAACTTCTCTTTCTATTTTGGAAAGGGGTGTTACATATACCTAATTTTGGGGGCGTCACAATATACATATATGATTAAAATATTTTTAAATGAATTAAGTTGATATGGTTATCATGTGTTAATTGATCAATACAGTATTAAAACGTAGAAAGTGATATCTCTTCTCAATTTGCGTGTCGATATTATATTAACCAATTGACCAAAAATAATTAGAAACTTTCCGATTAAGCTCTACCTGTACAGCTTGTATTCACCATTCATCTACCTAGCTAGCGCTAGCTAGGCAGCAGCGCACAGTTACTACTGCCAACCAAACGTCAACTGTACATTTGATTTTTCAATCTATCCTTAATTTTAAATCTACTTAATTCATCATTCATTTAATTTGTTGGTAGGTTAAATATTTAGACTTTAGAGTATGTTTTGGACCCCGGCCCCCCCCCCCAACCCCAACCCCTCCCCCCCCTCCCCCTCCCCCCAGCCCTCTTTCTATTCTGTATTTAAGAAATTATGATAATAAAGTTAAAAAAACTGATAATTGGGGTTATTTTTTTAGAACAAATTGTGGAGCTGATAAATTATTAATTAATATTCTCTCCGTATCATACGATATAAGATTATTATTGATTTTTAAAAATTAATTTGATAAATTTTTAAATTTAAAATTGAGATAATTCATTAAAAACTATGAAACAATAAATTTTACAATAACTAATACAATACTTTTTAAATAGTTTAAAATGTTAATCAGTATACGGATTAAAATTAAAAAATTCATGTCAAATTTCAATTTAAAAAATAATTTTAAACAGACGACTTTTAAAATGAACAAGGATATTATGTTCTGGATCAGGGTATTAACTTTCGTGCAAGTAAATGAATAAAAAATTAGAATAATATTATTATCACATAAAATTGTTTATATACATTTATATACATATTAATATGACCCATATAATTTACTTTGCACGTGAATGTGAATCATATTAAAATACGTAAGTGAGTGTATGCGAATAGTTTTTAGGTGATAGTAGACTAATAAAAAAAATTACTACTACTAGTGTTTCTAAATTTCTAATAGTACGTAGTATATGATTAGAATGCAATTAAGAGGCCCAATAAGAGGTCGACACGTCCTAGAAACGCAGAGTACGGGCGCTGAGAATTTTGTGGCATGTCTGACTTAATTACTCGTGCGAGGGAAGGGGAAGGTGAAGGGGAAGGGGAGGGTGTTGATGAGTTCCTGACTCACTTCCAATCAAACACCGCTTTACACATTGTTTTGCAGTTCCGCCATTTATCCGATAGCTAATACTTATTTATGGATTATGGAGAGAGCAGCTGACCCTTTTTGGTTTTCCTACTGCAACATTTTTTTTTATTTAAAATAAAATCTTTTACTTTGTTTTTCTTTTCTTTAACTTGAATTGGAATGATTATAATGTGCCAAAAAATCATACCAAAAAAAGAATTGGGATGATTATTCATTCATCTTAATCAGTACTCCCAAGGGTTGGGGCGGTCCGGTACGCTTAACGATCGGTACAGTTTATAGTGTTTTTTAAATAAAAAATATATTTTTTTTATAATTTTTTGTTCAAACTTGCTCTATTATTTTTTATTTTTTATTTTTTATTATCATAATTGTAGTTAAAAAAAAAAAAATTGCACCGAACGTACCAGTCGTTAACATCACCGGACGCCCCCCAACCCCAAATCCCACCCCCAACCCCAACCCCAACCCCAACCCCAATTTTACTCGGAACTACAATACGTAATACTACTACTTCTCCCTCCCAAAATTAAATGTTCAGAGTTGACTTTTTAAAATTAATTTGATTATTTTTTAAATTAATTTTTTATAAAATATAAGTAATGAGATTATAACTAAGAAAAAAATATATACAATTTACTGCTAATTAACTCCAGTTTTTATAGTATTTTCTAAAATATTTATAAAAAAGATCAAAATCCAACAACACTAGTATTAGTTTGTGCCTATGTATAATTCATATATAATTTAAATGGAGATTTGCAAAAACCTGATAATTAATTTAGTCCAAGTACACCACCTTGGTGCCCGTTTAATAGGGTTTAAAATATTTGCAATTTCAAAAATATGGAATTTCTAAGTATCTGGTATCGTAACAAAAGTGACACAGAGAAGGGATTAAGTATTTTCTTAAGAAATTTGCAAGCTTGTTTCCCAAAAAGTCTTAACCATGCATGTCTTTTGCCCAGTTGTGAGATAAAACAACAATCTAATCAAGTCAGTCTTGAAATGTCTTAATGGGACAAAAGTTGTTATTCCTTATTTTTGGCTAGTATATCATTAACAACTATAATTATGGAGTGATTCTTGGGGCGACCGTGTACGGGGACCGGACTTGGCGACCGGTCCAAATTTTATTTTATTTTATTTTATTTTAAATTGTCTTCCAAATAATTTATAAAATTTACTGGAACTGGAATTTTTATATAAAAAAGTATTTTGGATGTCATTTGGATACATATAAAAAATTTGATTGGTTGCGATTGTAATAGATTAAAATATTTTTATTTCTCTCAAATTTATGAATTTTATTCTTTGAGGGAGAGAGGGTATGAAATAATTCATTAATTTCAACTACTAGAATGAATAGAATAAATCATTCCATTCTTTCGATCCATCCAAATGTAACATAAGCATATGAATGAACTAGGAAATGAGGTTAAAATGTAAAAGACAACTGTAGTTTACAGCCTTTTTAAATACTTTCTCAAGTTCTAAAATTTAACAGAGATACGATTTTTAATTAAAATGAACCATTTTTTAAAATAAATTTATTTTTTCACATTCTTAACATTTATTAGAAATGTTATAGTTATGAAATAATAATACTCAAAAATCATCTGGACCGTTCAAAAATTGGGACCGTCCATGTAATGTCGGAGAGGCAATATATATGGGGCAAGATCCAGTCCGGACGTCCCGATGGAGCTAAAGTCGGGATTTTTTTTTTTTTTTAAAACAACTAAAAATAAATAAATAAATAATTATGGAATTGAAAATTTTTTATAATACAGTGTTTTGGGTGTGATTTGGGTACGTATAACAAAACATGTATGTATTATCTGTCAAGCATGTCGCACCATTTTTTTTTGGTATAGGTATTCAAAACACGCCTAAAAATATTATATTATGGAAAATTTCAGCCCATAAAATATTAAATATTTTTTTAGTTGTTTAAAAAAAAAAAAAAAAAAAAAGATAATCTATTTTTGATCGGGTCCCACTCCGGACCGATCCATTATATATATATATATATATATATATATATATATATATATAGGTGTATTGGGTAAATTATTTGGGTTTTACTTCAAATATTTATATTTCTCTAGCCTAAGGCCTTCAGGCCCAAATTTATCGTCCTTCGGCCTTGATAATATGACCTGGCACATTCCATGGACACGGAGCTCTTGCTATGGCGACAAGGCGACAGTGTTTTACGATCCCTCTCCATCTTAGTGCAATTTGACAAACTATGAGATATATATTACATATATATGTATATATATATATATATCTGAAGATGATTAGACTTGGTGAGAAGAGGGTCAGTTCTTCTTTACTTTGGCGTTCGAACCAAACAGCAACAATGGCTAGCAGTGATACAGGTTACTACTTCTTCTCTCCTTTTCTCCTTCCGCTAAAGTTGATTAATTTCGTCTCTTTTTTATGTGATTATAATGGTATCTTTCTTCATTAACTAATGATGTGGTAAAAGCTATTTCATTATTTGCCCTCAATTTAAATACCTATTTGGTATTTACTGCTGCCAATTATTCTTTAGAATCATTGCTACTATAGGAGTTCTTGATTTCTACCTTATGTGAACAATAAAGGAAAAACTTTTCTGTTCCCGGAGGACTTTGTTTTTCGGTCTTGATATCACATTATGGCAGTTCTGTGCTAGTAATAGTATTTCATTTCTGTCTTCTATTATCCTTAGGCTGCGTTTGTTAGCAAAAGTAATGGATGGAATAAGACTAATTGAACTATTTAACACCATAAGACTATGTTTGTTTGCAAAGATTACATTTAGTATAGGACTATTAATTTCAAGTCACTTGTTTGTTTTCAAATTTGGACTTGGGACTATTAGTCCAAGAATTATAAAATGACTCCCTACTATTTAATATCATGGCTAGCTAGGTATTATAATCCCATCATATGTGATTAAAAATTTATGGACAAAACTAACATTTATAAATAATGAGGTACTGACTTTCTATATAACTTATTTCGGCAAAAATGAGGTACTGTAATCCCATCATGTGATTTCTTATAAATGAGGTACTGTAATCCCATCATGTCTATATAGGAACCTTTATAAATGAGGTACTATAATCCCATCAGGTCTATCTTTTGGCAATTTAATGCTAAATTTTGGAATTAAAATTCAAAATGAAATAACCTTTGTAATTTCTTAAAATAAAAAATTAATTATAATTTGGCACTCAGTTATTGTTAAACATAACTTTTGTGAAAAGTGGTAGGAAAAATTAATTATTCTCATAACTTTTTTATTAGAATAAATACTTATTTTGAAAATAAATCTACATTTACTATTAAAAAGTTTATTATTTATTTTTCTTAAAATAATTTTTTCATGACGAGCTTCATCATAATTGTCACTAAACTCTAGTATGTACAGGTGATATATTTAATTTTTTTTTTTATTTATAGGCGCCTTTTTGATGTATAAACAATAAATTATAATTTAAAATGTTATTATTGGTAAGGGTATAATAGTAAATGATAATTTTTATCCAATCATTTAATTAATCTTATAAAAAAAAACATATCATGAGATTATTTCAAGTTATCCCATGAATAATCCCATAAAAAACAAACATGTGAGTATGACTATTTAATCCTAGTATTAATAGTCTTGGAATTATAATTTCATGGATTATAATCATTGCAAACAAACATGGCCTAAGGGAGTATTTTATCCCAGAATTAGTCCTTGGTTTAAACCTAAAATTAGCACTTTATCTAATCCCATGGACTATTTTTTAACATTCCTAAGGTCATTTGATATCTCAGAAGGGATTATATAATACAAATTTTTCACTAGGGATTATAATCCATCATCAAATGACAAATCACAAAATATAGTCCATAGATTAAATAAATGACTAATCATGAAATAAAATAATCCGTAGTGGTATTAAATCGGTACAAATAGTTCTATCCCACACATCATTTTTAAAAACAATCATAGATTTAGAGTTTCTAAAAGGCCTTAATCTGCAGCAACAATAAATAATAAGAAATTTTTTCATTTGCTTGTCTGTATATAAGGTGGAGGTAGTAAGGTTTAGTTTATCAATGTGATATGATATTGTGAAGCATTCCTTAGTTCATTCGTTGTTTCTTTTATTACAATTTTTGGTCAACTTATACTATGAGTGTTGTGTCTTGTTGCTGTATTTATGATATTTTCTTATCTTTAGCTTGTATCTTTGCATGTTATCTTTTTATTCACTTTAATTTGTCATAACATCTATGTTAATGCCTATATATCTTTGGCATCTATAAAAACTTGAAGTCTAACATTGTGTGGTGAGGCGAGAAGCACCTGCTGAAAAGTCGTTTGCCTCTTTTGTGAGTATTATGCATCTGCTTGTATCATGACTATCTACAATTTCTTTATCAGGTAAATATTTTGATTGTTTCATGTCTCACCTGGTTGCTACGAATGATTTGTATGAGCTAGTATCATGATGTAGCTTTACACAAGAATGGCCTGACAACTAGTTTAAATTATATTTTCATTTTTATGACCTTAACTTATCTTTGGCTCTCTGCACTATAACCTAGCATCAGCAATAGCTTGTAGAGCTGCAGTATAATCCTTGGTATGCATTTTAATTATCCAGATCAGTGTATGATGATTTCCAGTCATTGTTACTCTTGTAAAAAGTTTTAAATATTTTTGCATCATATACTTGAACTATTTTGTTTATATTGTATTCTGTTGGAGGTTTCTCTCATCTTTAAGTTTATTCGTATTTGTAAATATTCCTTTCAGATCATTGGACACTCCTCAGTGTTCTTAAAGCATGCAGAATCTCCCCCAACATAATAACTGCTAATAAGGCTCACACTAGAATCATTAAACTTGGGTATGAGACATGCCCTTCTCTCATATCACTGTTGGTATCCGTGTATATATCTTGTGATTGCCACAATAATTCTCGTCAAGTGCTTAATGAAGTTGAATGCCGGGATTTTGGCCTGGTCTCTGCCAATTTGATCATTGCAAGTTTCATGAAGATAGGGGAATTTGATGTTGCAAAGAGGGTATTTAAAAAATTACCCACCCCAGATCTGGTCTCATGGAACTCAATAATCGGAGGTTGTGTGAGAAATGCCCGCTATGAGGAGGCATTCAGTTACTTCCGAGAGATGTTGAGTTCAAAATTTGAACCTGATGGGTTTACATTTGCATCCGTTATATCTGGATGTGCGCGAATTGGAGCTCTTGACCATGCCAAGTGGATACATGGTTTAATGATTGAGAAAAAAATTGAACTAAATTACATTCTGTCTTCTGCACTAGTAGACATGTACTCAAAATGTGGAAGAATTGAAACAGCTAAGGAAATTTTTGACAGTGTTCAAAGGAATGATGTTTCAGTTTGGAATGCAATGATTAATGGGTTGGCAATTCATGGGCTTGCTTTAGATGCAATTGCACTATTTTCAATGCTGGAGGTGGAAAATATTTCGCCGGATCCTATTACTTTCATAGGAATTCTAACAGCATGTAGCCACTCTGGTTTGGTTGAACAAGGTCGCAAGTTTTTTGATCTAATGGGAAGCCGTTACTTGGTTCAGCCACAACTAGAGCATTATGGAGCAATGGTTGATTTATTAGGCCGAGTTGGGCTTTTGGAAGAAGCATATGGAGTAATTAAGAAAATGCCAATGGAGCCTGATGGTGTTATATGGAGGGCATTTCTTGGTGCTTGTAGAACACACAGAAATTCTGAGTTTGGGGAAGTTGCTGTTGAGAAGATATCACATCTTTGCAGTGGAGATTACGTCTTGCTATCAAACATCTACAGCTCGCTAAGAGAATGGGATAGTGCAGAGAGAGTGAGACATGTCATGAAAAAGAAAGGTGTTCATAAAAATAGTGGCAAGAGTTGGGTTGAATCTGGTGGAGCTATCCACCAATTCAAGGCTGGTGATCGTTCACATCCTGAGAAAGAGGCAATATACATGGTGTTGGATAGATTGATATGTAGAACCAGAATGGAGGGATTTATCCCTAGGACAGAGTTGGTTTTGATGGATATATCCGAGGAGGAAAAGGAGAGAAATCTAAATTATCACAGTGAAAAGTTGGCATTGACCTATGCAATCCTAAAATCAAGCCCAGGAACTGAAGTTCGAGTGTCAAAGAACCTCCGAACTTGTACTGATTGCCACTCTTGGATGAAAATGGTGTCAAGAGTATTAAATAGGGTGATAATTATGAGGGACCGGATTCGGTTTCACCAGTTTGAAGGTGGTTTATGTACTTGTGGAGATTATTGGTAGTGCCTATTCATGATTCATACAATAATAATTAGGTTGGTACCATAGCATAGTCAGTCATAAACGGCACCGGCAGACTAGTAGGTTGCATGATATATGATTAGCAGTTGTTCAAGTGTATGCATAATCGAGATGTACGCATGCATTGTCAGTTGTCTAGTGATTATTCTGTTAAATATAATGTATGTATATCTAATTCTCTTATTATTCTGATGTGATGTCCCCTAATAACCTAAACTCTAGTAGACTAATTTCTACACTTGCCTGCCTTTTGAATGGTTTATTTATCAAATGTTGAATTTTCTAATTCTCTTGTTGCCTTTTGAATTACTTATTTTTCAAATGTTAAACCCAAGATAATTTCTATACTTATCGTTTACTTCAAATGGAAAGTGAATGGTCAAATGTGTGCTATTATTATTTGTCAAATGTCTCTATATATGCTCAAGTCTCAACTGAGGCTTAATGTTATTTTATACACTTGAAACGAGTGTTGAATTATTGTGTAGGACTTGGTCTTGGTCTTGGCTTGGGAGTATTGTGAAGCTAAAACTTGAGAGTTGACATATATATATATATATATATATATATATATATATATATATATATATATATATCGCACATGTTTGATTTATAATTAAAATAGAGGAAAGAATAATAACATTAGAAGAAGGAAGAAACAAAGGGGGAGAAGAGAAAGAATATACGAAGCTTATTCAGATTTACAATACAAAATTCTTCATATTCAGATTTACAATACATAATACAATTTCTAGATGCAAATCCTAATTAAGCTACCAACTTTTTATATTCTCAAGTAGACCAAAAACAAACAGAAGAAAAGTTGTAAAAGCGCTAGCTTAATGTTGCTTGTCCAATTAGCTTATTAGCTATATATCTTGGATAGGAATTAGTGGCAGCTTGCCACCATAAATCTCTGGAAGCTGGCTCTCCACAATGTCTTCTAGCAGAGTTTCTTTCAATCGCTTATTTTCCACAAATGCAATCTGTAAGATTAGTCAACATGGGTGGGTGTACATGCAATTATTAACTAACGATGTTGTACGTACATGCTTTAATCGTGCGTGCTTAGTGCTTACTAATATATACTAGTATATATGTATATGTACTCGGAACTGCTGGAAATTAACACACAGTAAGTAATTTCTGATCATACCTTCTTCTTCGTATTGTTGTCTATAAATTGATACACTATCTTCCATACTTTCATAAATATGTAAGGCACGTGTAGGATAAATAATTTCCCTAGTCTTTCCGGGTAGTAATCCTGCCATTAAGTACTGAGTTATATATATATAATCGCATCAAATGTGATTAATTTGTAGTTTGTCATGCTAGCTAGCTCTTATGATATATATATATATATATATATATATATATATATATATATATATATATTAAACTAGAAACCGATTCCAAAAAGACATAATACAGAGGTAAATCAATCAAACCTGCAAGATGGAGAGAGCACCAAGCATTCCGCGGATATCACTATTTGAATATCCCCACCCTTTTAGATCTGCGATGACAACAAACTTTTCCTGTCCTGTTGGCATACTGATGATGCGCCAAAGGCGGCGTTATTTAAGTATAATCTTCACAAAACTATATGCGTGAGAGATTAATTATCAATGTAAAGAATATAATAATACCTGGAGCATAATTTGTCGAGCGCAAAAACTACAAAACCTGTGATTCCAAGGGGATATATATATATATATATACTTCAATTTAACTAGAGAATACGAAACAAGTCTTGTTAGAAATGGTTTTAGCTAGGGAAAGAATTAACATACGCTTTAACTCATCTACACCTCCTTTCTTGTTGTAGAAATGTTTACTGCCAAGTAGAACCGTAATCGGTCGTCCTTGTTTATCTGACCCCTGCATAAATTGCTTATTCTGTGCTATTTCGTTTGGGATTTCTTGTTCAGAAATGTAACCCTTTGGGACGAATGATCGTTTCCATGTCAGGTATTTCAGAAACATAGCAGAAGCTTTATCTATGTCCTGATCACGGGCTCGTAGAAACCTTCTCAGCATCGAGTTGTCTACCTCCTGTAAGCCAATTCATTAACGCATGACAATAGTATATGGGCTGCATACATTTCATTTGAAGCTCTAAATGACTGTTTATGTTGCTTCCTTTCAATCTTATACAAGGATTTTTAGCATCAGAAATACGAGAATCAAACCTTTGAAGACGGGTCATGCTTTTCAACAAAGTCTCTCATGCAAAGAATTTTGTGTTGCTCCTCCTTATTGCTTTGACCAATATATTGCGCAACTCTTTTTGCTTCTTCTTCTTCCTGTCCTTGCTTTTTCATTTTTTCTTCAGAGTTAAACCCATTTCTATGCTCCATCACTGCCTTGCCCCCGGCGGCCCGGCCCGTTATTTATTTCTACAAAACTTTCTCTAGCTCTATTATGTATACTGGAAAAATGTGTTCACACTCGGAAAAATTTTTGTAACTTAAGTTTGGTACTCGGTATACATAGAAGAGAGAGATCTAGCTAGGAGAAAGAGAATTGATGACAACACAAACTTAAATGAATAAAGATAGCTACCAAGGTTGTATGACTGATAAACAAATACTTGCTTTAAATAAGACAAGAATGGCTTACATGAGGGTTGAATAAAAGCACTCCCTATTATGTAATAAATAAATATCAACCCTTAAATATATTGTAGCCGGATCATTTGTCAAAAAAAAAGAAAAAAAAAGAGGCCAAATCATTATTTTTAATTTTCTCAATATATGTAGCTGCCAGTTTTGAATTTCAAAGGCATTTGGCCCATTTATTATTTTTGTGGTGGCAGTTCACGACTTATAGTCAATTGGGAAAAAACGAAAAGGAAATTAGTAATTAGGTGTTTGTAAGTTAGTGTGCATGAACTGGTAAGTTGGGAGTGATTTGCTGCCAACGGAAGAGTTGACATTGACCATATGGCTATTGGCACACGTGTTCCCCTATAAATAAATAAATAATCTTTCTCTCCGTCTCCAAAATAATTCTTTCAATTTTGACTTTTTTTAGTCAAATTTATTTATTTTTAAATTAATAATTAAGCGTATATAAATATATTTCTAAAATTATAAAAATTAGGATTAGTAATAAATTGTATATACTTTCTTTTGGTTATAATCTCTTCACCTATATTTTAGCAAAAAAAGTAAAAGATTAGTTTTAAAATGGTCAATTTGATTTGACTTTAAAAAAAGTCAAAACCAAAGAATTAATTTGAGATTTTAGGAGTAGTAGTTGATTAAAACAAAAACAGGTAAATAAAGAAAAACATACAGCGTGTTTCAATTGGTTTTATTTTTGTTATTGATTTTGTGATAATGGTGCACAACATATGATCAGAAGAGTCCAACAGTAACAGAAGAAGGGATCAATGCCTACAATTCTAAGTTACTCTGTATATAATTTGGGTCATCACATATCTGCTGGTTTCCTAGATCTTGCTTGATTTTTTCTTGCAATATAGCTGACAATTAAATTTATGGCCATTGATCCGTAATTTGTGGCCGTTTAGATCAGTCAACTAGCTAGTTATTTGCTGGAGCTACACAGATGGGACAGGATATATATTTCTTCTATATATTTATTCAAACGTATTCGGTATTATTAGCTAGCACATGCATGGTTTTGAATAACCAGAAGAGAAATATTTTTACTTGGAAATTAAGTTGAATACAACATCCAATGTCAAATAGTATGCCAAATGCAACAGTCCTATACACAATTTATCTATTTGCGTTTATTGCTTAACCAACATTTACTAGTAATATATATATATATATATATATATATATATGGATCTCCATCCATACTAAACCTATTGTTTTGTTGGGAACCAATTACTTTTTAGCCACAACTCTGTAGCCATGTGGCTTATAAAAAAAAAAACTAAATGTAATGTTCGCTACAGGTTGAAGCCAATTTACTAAAAGGAAATTCTTTCCCAACAACCTATTTGTTGTGGATGGATACCCATATATATATATATATATATATATATGTGTGTGTGTCCAAATAGTTGATCGGCCGATAACGGTTTGACGGACTGTTGGCTACACGGTATATGTATATGGTAAGTTTGGATAGCTAATCAAAGAGACCTGCAAAATGGAGAGAGCAGCAAGGTATCCGCGAATGTCACTATTTGAAAAACCCCATCCTTGAAGATCTCCTATCACTACAAACTTTTCCTGTCCTGGTGGCATACTGTGATCCACACATACATACCCCAACGTCTATGCTTAGTATACTATTAGTCTTCACTTTTTATTTTGTGTGTGACCAAGATTGTAGTTACTAGTTATAGAATAAAAATAAATAAATAAATACCTTGAGCATAATTTGCCGAGGGCAAAAACTACAAAACCTGTAATTTAATTTCAAGAGGTTAAATTAATTATATGCATGCGACCAGATGCATGTGAGGAAGTGGGATTAATACTACGACTACTACTGCTGCTGCTGTAGTAATTATATATATATATATATATATATATATATATATATATATATATATATATATACACACACACATACGCTTGAATTCGTCAACACCTCCTATGTTGTTGGAAAAATGTCTACCGCCAAAGACAACAGTGATGGGTCGTCCTTGTTTATCTAATCCCTGCAGAAACTGCTTGTTCTGTGCCAAATGATTTGGGATTTCTGATGCATCTATGTAACCTTTGGGCATGAATGTTCGTTTCCATTTAAGGTATTTTAGAAACATGGCACAAGCTTTTTCTATGTCTTGATCCCGTGCCCGAAGAAACCTTCTCAGCGTCAACTTGTCTACTTCCTGCTGCAGCATCAAATGCAATTATATACTGAACACGCATGCTACGGATCTTCTATCGTAACAACAATTTAATGAACTTCATATCACTAGTTAGAATTAAAATTCATGTATGTATATAGCATACGTACCAGATTAGAAAATATATAGTATAAAGACTATAATTAATTTATTTTTATTTTTCAGGTCAAAATCAAGAAGATGAGAGAGAGAGAGAGGTGATCTAGCTAGTTAGGATAAAAACAGAACCTTAGCTGAGGGGTCTTCCTTCTCAACCAAGTCTCTCATTAGAACAACTTTGCGTTGCTCCTCTTCATTGGTTTGACCACAACCTCCTCCTTTTTCTTGCTTTTTCATTGTTTCTTCCGAGTGCTTTCCATTTCTTTGTTCCATCACCACCATCCCCTCTAACTAGCTATATATAAATATCTTTATTTTTATGTTTGTGTACCGGTGTATCACAATAGTATAAAATCACACAATATCTTTAAATATAATTTTATAATCATCTAAGTGCTTCATCCGAAGCATGGACTATTTTTTAACTACAATTTTAATTTTTAATTTATTTTATTATACGGTGATTATAAAATATAATTTTTAAAATTTTAATTAACTTGCTACTATTTAATACATATTCCCTCATTTCCTAATTATTATCCATTATTAATTATTACAAAAGTCAACTCTTAAGTTAGCTAGCTAGATGTAGTATTTATTTTAATAAATTTTTTTTAAAAATATAATATTTTAAATGTAATTTGAATAAATTAAAAGAGTATATATTGTTATCTCCCCTTAATTTCTCCTCCCCATCGATCGTGTGTGTGTGGTGTCGATGACCGTGACAATATATACTCCCTCCATATACTAAAAAAGAAAAAAGAGCTATATATTTTTATTTAATTATATTAAATATGTATTTTTATTTTATATTGGTAATTAAAAGATGAATGCCTAGCCCTATAATTATTACTACTATCTATCTATCTAGATATCAGTAGGGTCCGTCGCTGTTACCCCAAAAAATTTGAAAAGGTCCATTATTGCTCAATTAATTTTAGCATTAATTAATCTACCATATTAATTGTGGCACTCACCTCCCTTGTCCTTCATACATGATACATCAAATTACTCCAATACTATCAATTTCAAAATCAGTCTATATATACACACACGTATTTAATTGTGTGGCCAAAAAAAAATCAAAATCCAGCCTTCTTCTAACCATCCATTCATTCATAGAAAGTAATAACATATTCCCTCATTTAATTAATTAATTACTGATAGTTTTATTATTTCACCAATTTTATTAATTTAATTTTTATTATTAATTAACATTCCGTCGTTGAGCTGTTTCAACTACACCCACCTTTCCCCTACTATACGTCCGTGCGTCAGAAATTGCCTTAATCCAATTTTCTTTTATTTATTCATTAAAAGAATTTGTCCTACACATTTAAATGCGTTGTCTTTCTCCTTTTTCTTAAAAATGTCTTTATTTTAAAAATTAGCATTAATTGCAAATAAATGCCATAATCAATCAATATTTTATAATCTCATCGGTAAGTAACCGATGAGAATACAAGCTCCACAATAAGATAGTTAAGAAAAATTATAATAAAAAATAAATCATTCTCCTTCCGTGTCAAAATTATTTAAATCTTAGAAGAGTTAACTTTTAATAAGGGTACCAAATCATATTCCATCCGTTTCAAAATTAAAGATATAATTTGACTTTTTAGATCAAACAATAATATATTATATTTTAAATTAATATGAATTTATTTAATTTTAATTGATACAATTATTATAATTATAAAATATAAAAAAAAAACTATTAATTATAAAATTTATTTTATTATATAAACTTTTATAAATCGTATTAATTTTAAAATTTGATATACTACCGTTTAATTTTATAAATTAAATTATATTTTTAATTTTGAAACGAAAAAAATATCACATATAATTAAAGAGTGCCGTATCAACTCAACTCAACTCAACTCAATACATTATCAATATTACCGACTCGACTCAATCATTATCAAATTGACCCTAAGTTTTGGCCATCTTGAAACCATATTACGAGTATGAGTTCATGTGCATAAATTAAAAAAAATATTTAATATTATTATTTAATAATTAAAATTTATGTAAAAATTTATCATTATTTTTTTTATGACAAGTTAAAATTATTTATATAAGAGAGAAAATTTTAAAATAAAAAATAAATAAATAATGATATTATTATTAGGCTATTTATTGTTTTCACCAAACAGAAATTAAATGCAAGTCTTTGTCAAGAAATATTAAACCAAATGGGTAGTTGTATTCCTAACCGCAATAAATCATCCCAACAAACTCCTTTAATTCTTCATTTCCACGTGTCAAAAAAGAAGAAGAAAAAGAAGTCAAATACTTATCTTTTAATAATTTACGATGGTATAACTGACATAATATTTTTAATTTTACCATCACAAATTCATATAATTATTAACTAAACACCCATTAAATTTAAAGATAAATATGAATCAAACATTTGTTTACAATAAAAAAATGCACCTTTTTTTCGTTTTTCTTTCTTTTTTGTCAGTTTCAGTAACAGTGATTTATTCGTACGTAGTACACATTTTACTATTCTTTTTTTTCATATATTATATATTATAATAAAAAAAGTATTGAATTTTTTTCCCTCTTTTTGTCCCTGCAAATTAAATTAAATTAAATTATTTTCTTGTCCTTTTCAATGTCGTACTATTTTGGCATCCAAATTTAAAAGTATAAAACTTGTTCTTATACTAACATAATTCACTTATATTCATCTGTGACGACTAACATACATACATAGATAGGACAAAATCAGAATCAATAAATAATATTAAAAATATAATAAAATATGTAATTGATCCATTAATTATTACTAGTACAAATTTGTTACTATTGGGCTAATAAGGCTCAATTGGATAACGCACTACTAATGTATGAATTGGATCAAGAGTAATGCGGTCCGATACGTATGGGGGCTGAGGACTCAAGTAAGCCATCAAAGCTATTGCTTGTTATACCCAATTAAGTTGCTGACAGCCCAATGGGTTGAAGTCGTATTAACCAACATATGGATCCAGTCCAGTATTTAGAAAACGTAACCCACTACTATAATTATTTATTTTTATTAATAATAATAATAATAATAATAATAATAATAATAATACCTTAATTGGTTAGAAAAAAGAGAAAAGAGAAATCTTTCAATGCAATTAACTTTTTTCAGAATAGACGGGACATGCTAATGCTATAATATGTTGCTATAAACTAATTTTACTTATAATAATCTATCTATTATCTATTAATAAAATAGTCTTCTACATAAATTAGCCGGCGCGTGAATTTAGTGACTGCCGGAGCAGAAAATAACAGCGAAACGGCTTTGACTATGGAATTTGAGCTTACTCTGCTTTACTGAGATCGACTTCTCATCAACCCACAAAATATTCTCCCCACCATTTCCATCTCTCTGAATATATATATATATATATATATATATATATATATATATATATATATATATATATATTGACAGCTTGAAAACCAAATCAGACCAAACCTAACCAAACTTGCTCTTCCTCCCTGTTTCTTCAAGCAATTAAACGTACCCATTTTTCTATTAATTCCACTGAATTAGACATTTCTTGATTTATTCCATCCATTCCTGTTGTTTTGAATCCCAATCTGAAAGATATCAACTACTTTCTCTGATGACATCCCAACTATCTCTCTCTCTTCTTCCTGTTAAATAAACTTCCCTCTTTCTCTTTCTATTCGTCTCTGGGGCATACATACACCCCAAGACTTCTGAGATTGTCTTTTAGACTCAATTTGTACCGATTCTTGCGAATTAACAAAAAAAAAAATGAGGAACTGGAGTTGGGGTTTTGTAGTGCTTCTCTATTCTGCTATTATTTTGGGGATTGGTGCTGTGCAGCACCGCCGGGCTCAACAAACTGAACGAATTTCAGGTATTTTTCACTATCTCCTCAGAATTTAATGTCCATTGCGATTCATAGCCTCCTTTTGATTTACTGCTATGTTGATTTTATTTGGGATTTATCTGGATAATATGGTGCCTTTTCTTGGAGTATTAATTTGGGCAAAACTTTTAAGCTGTGATGTATGTGACATAATTGCTGTGAGTTTTATGTGATCTGGGCACCTACTGAGTTTCCTTCTAGTGTTATATGTTGAGCTGATTCTCACAAATCTATTACTATAAAAAAAAAGTGGAAGACTTTTGGACAATTGTGGTGGCAGCCTTGGGAATCAAAGTCCAAGCAGTTGTATTACGCTCTGTTCTGGATGTTCCAGCATTTCTCTAGTCTAAATTGGAATATATGGATACATCCGAGCTGTTAGGTCTATAAATATTTGCCTTTCAAGCAGCATAAACGTGATAGCATTCTTGAAGGTTTTATTTGGTGGAGGATACATCTTTATTTTAGTCAGCTTGCTTATACAACTTTTAATCCGTTTCTGTTCCTTTCTTGATCAATTATACCAGAAACTATGAAATAAGATTCCTAACCATGATGCAAACTAAATATTTAATTTTCTGCAGTTACAGTATTATCTTTCCTGTCTTTAACATGATCAAGTAATCTGTACATTTATCGTGAATGATTTCGACTCTATCACTGAATTAAAGTTGTTTCCCAATTGATTACTACCTAGAATGATTCCAAAAAAAAAACAGAGAATAAGACCAAGTAAAATGGATGGTTACATATCATAGAATCAATCAACATCTTGAACCAACCATGACCAAAGCCTATTCAGTATGGTTATCTGGAGGGTTTTACTTAAAACACAATCTGTTATATGTTAATCTGTTAAAACAAATCACATAGAAACTCTGTTAATTTGACAGAGTCCATATTAGTATGAGTTTACCTCACGCAAAGCATTAGACAACCGTTAAAGTAGACGGCTGCATCTGCTTTCTCCAAATGTGTAAAACATTATGATATGGCTTACTGTGAGGTATGCCAATTAAAATGGTGGAACTGAAAGAAGGGATTTCTTAATTAAGAGAAAAGTCACAAAGAAGAATGTATTTGACGGAGTATGGTGGACTCAAAACATTAACATTATGTCATCATATTGTTTAACCCTAAGCCCTTCCATGGGCAAATCTAGCCTTGGGGCAGAGGGGTCAATTGATCCCATTGAATTTAAAGGAGTCAGTTTTTTTTTTTTTAACTTTATAAGGTATTTAGTGAAAATAAAAAAATTAGACTAAAAAACTATTAAATGTCTCAAATTTCTACCAACACCAACACTCTTTTATATTGTTTAGTAACTTACATTGAACATGATATTTTTGCAACTATTGAAATGAGGCTATCATTGCAACAGATCTTGAAAAATGTTATTATAAATAATATTTTAGCAATATTATTTAGTTTTATAATTTATTTTAGAGGGCATAAGAGGTGAGGGACACTTCACGTTCTTGCGTAAGGTGTCTCTTATAATAACAATGTTTTAAAAAATTATAAAACATCCTTTTGTACGTAACATGAGAGGAAGTGTATTCAATTACATAAAATGAAATCGGTTTTATACGATAGCTAACACAATTATTTGCAATGTTCTTCACATCCTTTTTTGCCTTTATTTTGTTATATTTTATTTCTTTATAGATTTTTGTTTTAAAAAAACTGACCCCACTGAACTAAGGGGCCGTCTCTGAGCCCTTCGTTAAAGGGACCCAGAAATCTGATCTCAGATGAGGCTTAACGAGATTTATATGAGATTTTGTAATGAGAAACTCAAAGCATTGGAGATAATTGAGCAAAAGGCCATAACCTAGTTTTTGTAGGTAGTGGTTTAATTAGGACCATAGTATGATTCAGATATCCGTTGATAGAAATAACTTGAAATAGGGAAAATGAAGAGCCTCTTTTCTGCCTTTTCAGGTTTGTTAAAGTGTTAGGGTCTGCTCTAATCGTTACACAGTCCAAGCTATCCTTAATAGCACTTGGCATAGCTCTGAGGCGTATATTTAAGCCACATATCTTACCTGCCGCAAGAACCATTGCATTTTTGTTATTTTTTAACAAGTATTCAAGGACCATAACATACTACGTATCACTTATTGTGGGAACAAGTGGGATACAACAACTGGAACAAAAAATGATAAGGTTGTTTCTTCTTTTCCTGATCATTGTGAATGATTGAAGTGTGTTGTTTGCGGGCATCAATAATTATAATTTCTTTGATATTTGGACTATGACTCATGCTTTCTAAACTACATTCGTTGCAGCTCATTATTACTGGAAAGTGCAAATTCGCTTCTTTTAGTTATCCCTATTAGCTTGTAATGACTAATGAGTGGGTAGAATGAAAAATAATTAAGAATGTATCTGGATGAGTGCATTGGCAGATAAAATTAACACTACGAGTGAAAAATGATGTTTTGTAATGAATTTACTTTGTTAATAGATATTTAGTATAATAAGTAGAACTAGGAGTTGGAACAAGTTTGTTACACTTCTTTTGGTCATATTGGCTTGTCTGGTGTAGTTTTGACTAATTGCTTGTGACTTGCGACTCTAAAGTTTGCATGCCATAGGATATGTCCATTATTGAAGTATACATTTTGTATTACTCCAAATAGTGTGTTTTTTAAAAAAATAAAATAAAGAAACCATAGGGTTTCTTGCCTGTTGCAGTGGTAAAATCCTATGTGCTTGTCATGCATTAAAAAAACCAGTTTTAAATACGAATGCAGCCACTTGTACATCCTACCTCGACCTTCTAACAGTGGATACTCTATAATGCAACTAGAGTTTTCTTGTTTTCTTCTTTTATGGATTTTAAATTGTCCTATTAAGAGTCGAACAGTTTATACTTCTAGAAATACCAATCTTCAATTTGTTTGTGATTCAAATTGTCTCTGACTGTGCTTGCATTTGTACAATTTAGGTAGTGCTGGTGATGTCTTGGAAGATGATCCAGTAGGAAGATTAAAAGTTTTTGTTTATGAGCTTCCAAGCAAGTATAACAAAAAGATTCTTCAGAAGGACCCACGATGCCTCACCCACATGTTTGCTGCGGAGATCTATATGCATCGGTTCCTCTTATCTAGCCCCGTTCGAACTCTCAATCCTGAGGAAGCTGATTGGTTCTATACCCCTGTGTATACCACTTGTGACTTGACACCAAATGGTCTCCCTTTGCCTTTCAAATCGCCACGTATGATGAGAAGTGCGATACAACTTATTTCTTCTAATTGGCCTTATTGGAATAGATCAGAAGGGGCTGATCATTTCTTCATAACCCCACATGACTTTGGAGCATGCTTCCATTATCAAGTAATCTCTCTCTCTCTCTCTCTCTCTCTCTTTCTCTCTCTCTGTGTGATTGTCTTCCCAAAATTTACCTCATATATAATTTTTTTTGTCTGAATCATTTGTATTATTGCAGGAAGAAAAAGCTATTGAAAGAGGGATTCTTACGTTGCTGCAGCGTGCTACCTTAGTTCAAACTTTTGGACAACGAAATCATGTTTGCTTAAAGGAGGGTTCTATCACAGTTCCTCCATACGCTCCTCCCCAGAAAATGCAATCTCACTTGATCCCTCCAAACACTCCTCGGTCCATCTTTGTTTATTTCAGAGGTTTGTTTTATGATGTGGGAAACGACCCAGAGGGTGGTTATTATGCAAGGTACATATTATTAAGTCTGCCCTAGGGTGATCTGAGTGCAAGGGAATCAAATTCTTCCAAAATTCTGTTTTCATATAATTTGGATGAGCATCAGTATACTTCTGGTGCTCTTCACCCAAGCTGATAATCAATGTAATCCAGCTTATTGAAACTTTGTATATTACCACATATATAGGTGATAGGACAGAAAAGTTTCTCAGAGTAAGCTATTATAATAAAATACAGACACATGGACAGATATATGTTTAAGATATATAGGTACATATAAATTATGAAGGTAAAGTGAGAATAGAAAAGAAAAGATACATGTGATTATTATCCAATCACACTATGCTAAACACAAAGGTGGGGTTTGATTTTCATGATTTCCGAGTGGGATAGTCACTAATGCTAGGGGTCTCAAATTATGGTTCTCAAATACACGTCATCGTTACATTACTTGTTCAACATTGTGGTCTATTATAGACCCTAGTAGCATTATTCTTTAGGAGTGAGACCTTAATTATGATAAGTTTATTGCCTTAATCTAACTTTGTTTCTCCTATTTTAAAGAGGTGCACGAGCAGCAGTATGGGAGAACTTCAAGGACAATCCACTTTTTGACATCTCGACAGAGCACCCGACAACCTACTATGAAGACATGCAACGAGCAGTTTTTTGCTTGTGCCCGCTTGGTTGGGCCCCGTGGAGTCCTAGACTAGTTGAAGCAGTGATCTTTGGGTGCATCCCTGTTATTATTGCAGATGACATTGTTTTGCCTTTTGCGGATGCAATCCCATGGGAAGAAATTGGGGTGTATGTACCGGAGAAGGATGTTCCCAATTTGGACACGATGCTTACATCTATTTCCCCAGATGTAATATTGAAAAAACAGAGATTGCTTGCCAACCCTTCAATGAAGCAGGCAATGTTATTCCCACAACCTGCTCAACCTGGGGATGCTTTCCATCAAATCTTGAACGGGCTTGCTCGAAAGCTGCCTCACGACAGGAGCGTCTTCCTGAAGCCAGGAGAGAAAATCTTAAACTGGACCACAGGCCCTGTGGGAGACCTCAAACCATGGTAGTGGTCGGGTGGGTCATTGCATTTGGCCTAAAGGTGTTAGCTTTAGGCTATTCTGCTGCTGTATTTGACTATGAGGAGACTGTAAGTGGCTCCAAAAGCTATTGATGGTGGTTCAAAATTTTTATGTTACTCATACAGATTTTGATTGATGGAGCAATTTTGCTATGAAAGAGTCTGCCTTTTGTTATAAGTTCATTTAATCGACCGTACGTACTTTTGATGGTATGTTGATATGCCTTGAATGCTTTTTAATGAAATATTCTTCCGACCTTAAAAAAAATGTTCTGTATTTTTTTGGTTGGAAAATTTATTTCACTTGCAAAAAGAAAATCCAAATGTTTGGATTTGGAATGGAAATATCTTTTAGAGAATTATATTTCTAGGCATTAAAATTCCATGTTGGATATTTATTCAACTTTTATTAGGCGTCGCCTTGTTTTTCCTACATAAAATTAATTAGGCCACTAACTAACAAACAAAATTATGTAATTTTGAAACAAAATAAAATGTATTTGGATTTAGAGTATAAGAACCTGCTGCTGTTGAGAAGAACGCTAATAATATCAAGAATAATGCTACACACAACTTATTCTATAACTATTTTACAAATGTGACATACTCCACCTCATCTTTTATGTGAGACCAAAGACTACATTAAAATAATATGCTGAGGTGAAGTATGTTATATCAACAAATTGTAAAATAGTTATAAAATAAGTTGTCTCTAGCATTACTTTAATATCAATAGTGCAAGAGATGGTAGAAAAACAAGGAATGCAGACCTCCGGTTGATTCCCCCAAAATCCAATAATTGAGGACTTTTTCTTTTAATCTTTTTGTATGATCGATCATGTAATAATCTACTCGAGTAAATAAATAATTTGAAACATCTTTTAGGTTCACATAGCAAATGCCATCAGGTATAGCCTGCCTGCCTGCCTGCCTCCTGCAATTGAAACATATTTCTGCCAACAACTTATTTGAATGGCAGAGGCATTTACCATACTGATACACATAAAATGAATATACAAACATTAATCATGAGATATATTATTTTGAAAAATGAAGTTGAAATTTACATTTTGTGGTCAACTGGTCATTCCTGTAGGACAAAAGAACCCTGGATCCTTTTCTCCATAGGCTGAGGAGGAAAATTTAAAGGAGACAGCATGTCAACAAAACTTGAGGCAGGTGCGGGTTTAAACTCGTATGGACCCCCCTTCACTCCCCAGACCTACAATGCATAGTTAGTAAAACAAAAATGTCATAAACTGGTTTTTGGCTTAATTTTGCATACTAGTGATAGTTAATCAAAAACTACTTTGCAATGAAAGTAAGGGCGTTAACCAACTTCATTTCCATCATCATCATAACCCCTATCCCAGGAATGTATTTCATTGTTCTTTAAGACTGCAAGTTCTGATCTGCAGTATGTCGCTCCATTCTGTAAGAAAATAAAACAAAACACCATAAGCATATGTAACTGGGTCAAAAAAGTGTCGTTACTTGTCTCACTTCTATTAAGGACAGAACGTTGAAAACCTCACTTCAGCTTCTGCACTAGATAACGCACATTCAAGAGGAAGAAAATTATATAATAATAAAACAAAAGACATGGGCATCAACAGCACATACCCATGAATTTGGGAATCCGTCTGGTGGTGTTGAACCTTCATATAAGCAGTTTTTTCCTCGGTCACAGCGTTTGAGATGTATGGTGGTCAAATGTTCCGCAATATCCTGCATATGATGCCATAAATTAACATTACCTGAACTTTAAATCAAAAGAAGCACCAAAACCATCACTATATACTTTGAAGTGCATGTTTGGGATGAAATTGATTTCAATAAAATGAATGCATTCCAAATGTCATCACTCTTGAGTATATGATAGGTATGATCTAATACATAACAACAATCAATTAATTTATGTTTTGATATATATAGACAATTTAAATATTTGATGTATTTTTATTTATTAATTAGGATAGTCTAGTAGGTTTAATTATTTCTGGGTCCGTTTATGTTTTGGGCTTAATTTTAAGCTTATTGGATTTTATTTATTTTTAGGGTATAGATAGTATAAATAGTCTTAGGGTTATTATTATTCTGTTCTACAGTCTTTTATCTCTCCTTTGTGAATTCATGTGATCGCAAAGTACCAGATTCAATTCATGTAATTGTTTCTTTTGTTTACCATTGCGGTCGTGGTCTGACATAATGATGGGAATGGTGGTGGTCTGACATAATGATGGGAATTGTGATGATAACAATAAAAGTGGAGTAATAGATGTGGATGATATTTACAAAAAATTTCTGGGGTAGGTGTGACAGTGTTGTTGCGGTTCCAAAGTCATGTAAATGGCGGAGGTAATGGAGACAACAGTAGTATGTTGTAACTTGTCACGGTGTATTCAGGGTAGGTAGGCTGTAGTGTAGTGGCAATGTGGCATATTGGTGGTAGCAGAAAAAGTAGCAACAAAAACTTGTAGTGGTGGGAGGAAACGACAGCGTAATCCACATAAACAATAAAGTATAGCCAGTCAACTTATTGTGGGATGGATATCTACATTAACACCCCTTTAGATGCTATTCAGGTGAGGGATTTGGGCTGCATAACATTTTTCGCTTTTTACTCTGTCGCACAGGGCTTGCAGAGATCGCTCCAACACAACCATTTCCTCCGAAGTCCAAATTTTAGCAACTTGGAGAGTTTTTAACATTTCTTAAAATAGTTATCCATATAAACAGCTAAAATTACGGGGCTATTTCAACATCCAAACTTTATGAATCCAACGGACTTCTAACCTTTGGATGTTTCTTTAATGTCTTCACTTATGCACCCATAAAAAAAAGTACAAAAAAGACAATAAGAATCCCTTTCTTCACCCTTTTCATATGCTTAACTTGATATCTGAAAATGTAACTTGCAAAAATTGACTACCATTTCAAGAAGAAAAAGGTACTAGTTACTATAATCTACAACCAACAATCCTCCTATAGCTGATTTGAGGCCTTTGAAATAATTAACTTCCTTGGAACCAAATATGGGGTCTTTCATTTTATATTTTCTATGAGTAGTAAAAAGTCCACTAAATGCGCCAAAGGGGTGAAACCCATGTACACGCATTACATTATACTATTCGGGGGAAGGTATAACTATGCCCTAGACAAACCAAAACCCCATCCTATACAAAGAACCTCCCAAAAAATATCAACATTAGGTTCCTAAAGTGGTATCCTCTATTTTTATCTTTTATGGACACAAATTATAATTTGTTATAATAAAATCTATGAACCACCGACTCGGACACGGGACACGGACATGACGCGCGACAAGGGATACAACATTTTCCAAAAAAACAGGACACGGAACGTTGTGGACACGTCCAATTTTATATATATATATATACATATGTTTGTTTAATAATATAAATATATTTGTTACAATAAATAAATTTAATTATTAATAGAGCATGATATAAAATTAAACAAATTTATAACATAACTATTTCAGACAACCCACATGGTACATATACAAATTTTTAACATATGCAACCCACATGGTACCGATTTGAAAGAATTAGGTTTAAAAAGTACCAATTGCATATGAGTACCCTCAATTAACTTTTATCTTGCAATGTAAGTACTGGAACTTTTATTTTTATTTTTATTTTTTACCCCTAGTGTGTCCTTGGCGTGTCAAAGGCGAGTCGGGACATGTCCATGGCGTGTCCGAGTTTAAAAAAAAGAAAAAAGGGAAGCTCACGGACACGTGTCGGGTGCATGTCGGAAGCATGTCGAAGCGAATTCGTGTCCGACACGTGTACACGAATTCGTGGGCTTTCATGCCGTGTCCGTTCTTCCCAGACTGAAATCAATTTTCCCGACACATTCAGTATATACAGCTTGTACGACGTATGCAGTATCTTCAAAGCCCAAAAAGAAATTAGAAATCCAAGTATACACATTTGGATAGACTAAACTTATGAGTACAATGAACAGTATGAACTTAATGGCTCACCCCAATGACTTCTTCTGCTTGTGGTCTCTGGTCCTTTGGGCGATCACAGAAATTCTTGTACTCCTCCGCATCTCGAATGGCAAATGTACTTAGCTGAATGAGTCAGATATAGTTGGATATTACTTATACTAAAAATACAAGATACAAAATCAACTTAAAAATAATTTAGAAAGAACAACAAATGAATGCTGAAAGGGGATTAACATATGTATGCATATAGAACAAAGAATTTCTAAATGACATAAAATGAATGAATCCCACCTCAACATCACATTTCATCTCCTTTGGACAAGGCTTCACCATATAAAATCTCTGTAACAAGATAGCTGTCAGAACTTAACAAGGACTAAAATAGTGAACATTTACAGTCAAGATCATGATAAGTTTACAAGTTAATTCACTTTATGAAAGCAGTGAATGGAAGGGAGAAGGAAGGAAAACAGGACCGAAACGATATTGTAGTGAGGTTGTTTGTCTGGGGGATTCAACATGTGGACAAGGTTAGTTTATGAAAAACTTCAATTTCCATAATTGACAGGTTTTCTGGCATTTCACAGTTTTACCAGTAAATTTAGTCTTCTTTATACTAATAATCCCCTTTTGTTTTAAATATTGTATTACACCTCTAGTTATTGTACACAGCCAAAGAATTAAAATGGGATTACATCTAATTTCTTACTCTTCCCCTCCTAGTGCTAGACTTACTAAACATTAGAAGCAAACAAGCAGAACAGAAATGATGAAAATATGTGTGTTATACCTGCCGAAATGGCTTATTAGGAGTTCTCCAAAATGCCTGTCAACAAAAAAGATATCCAAACTTGAGTAGGAGAAACAAAAGTAGGAAACAAAAGTAACGGGCAGCTAGGCTAACTAACTTGTTCAAAATATAGAACTTTTGAACCATCCACCATCTCTGCAGCGGGGCATGAAAGCCATCTACACAAATGAAAACAAGAATCGAAGTCATCTGATCAATTTCTAATCCCTTCATTAAGCAGTTATGCTATTGAGAACAAATCATTGCTTCAGTATGTGCGAAGCAATGGATTTCATCCGTGCTCGTCTATAAATTCTAAGAAAGAGTTAAGCTATTTGGAACTTGCTAGTAGTATCTATTTTCACAAAGTAGATTAATTTCAACCGATAACTGTGTACCGATTCTTGACCAAACCTTGCGACTAGAAAATAATTTGAAACCATAAAACTGGGTTTGACAAATATGCCCAAATGATTATGGTTTTTAGTAAGAAATACCTCAAATTGAAGAAATTATCAGGATCCCTGGATGCTTGGTCCCTCGAGAACTATCAATTTGAGGTTAAAAAAGAGAAGAAGAAGAATTAGATAGCGAAAGAAAGAATAGTAGTAGAGGTAACAACAGAGGAGAAGAAGTTTGTAGTACTTTCTCGCCGGCGAGGGATTGAGAGACGATGCGGGCATGGTCCCAGCGAGTGGTGGACTTGGTGAAGCGCTTCACCAAGATTGCACCTCCGATCAAAACCAGCGTCTTCACCACTAATCCTCGAGCTCTGCTCCATCCGTTGTTGTTTGAGCCAGCGCACATGTTACTAGTATCCTTTACCACTTGAATTATTAATAAAACCAGTAGTAACCCATAATCATTCTTCAATTCAAATGGAACTTTGGCTGGCCGATTGAAATGAATGGTTAGTTCACTTTACTCTCTCTTCTGGATACATAAACAGAATCCTCCAGCTTCCAATTCTCAGCAGTCTGCTGCTGCTTCTGCGTACACACACCCATGACCCACCCGCTATTATTGGGGGAAAAAATTGTTTTTATTTATTTAATAGACTATAAAAGTATTTAATAGACTATAAAAGGTAATGAATGAAAATGTCCCTGGGCCCTCTCTCTCATTTTCTGCTCTTCTTTTTTTAAACACTTGCTATTATGAAAGAATTTTATAGCTAAACTTTATTAGTATTAAATGTTAAAAGTGTTAATAGTAAAATAAATAAATAAATAATGAAATTTAGGAGGGTTTTAGTAACAAAAAGTGGATTATCTTGACTTCACCATCATTATCCTTGCGTTTACATTTTCTGAAAATTCTGAAATGAAAGTTTAGATTTTCAAATGTAGGTTTTAAAAACTCTAATTTACTCAATGCAATAAGATCATACAGTAGATAAATACAAGTATATTATATGCCTTAATTTCGAAAAAGAAAATTTATCTGAAGAGGAGGGAGTATTAAGTTATTAGCACCTCATCGTATACAGTATACATGAGCACGCTAGGCTTAGATGCTTGTTCTCCAAATTATATAACTTAATTAATATCACCACACATTCCAATATACACCACTCCAAAAAAACAAACTACTTTAAAAAAAAAAAAAATTTCTCCATTCATCTATCTACTAAAATACAAATAATTTTAAATTTTTCGTTCATTCAATAAATCATCTGAACCGTCCAAAGTTTGGAATAAATCCCACCATCCATCCATCTATCTATCTAATAAAATAATTTTGAATTTTTCGTTCACTCAATAAATCATCTTGACCTTCCAAAATTTGGAATAAATTCTACCGTCCAAATAGTGCTTTTAGGCACGAACACATCTAGTATATATATATATATATATATATATATATATATATATATATATATACACGACCAAGGATGACTCCCGGACGGATCTAAAGTCTCGACTTTTTTTTTTTTTAAACAACTAAAAAAAAATTAATATTTTATGAAACTGAAATTTTTCCATAATACAGTGTTTTGGTGTGATTTGAATACATATAACAAAACAGGTTTGTACATATAACAAAACAAGTTTGTACAAACCTGTTTTGTTATATGTATCCAAATCACACTCAAAACACTAAATTATGAAAAAGTTCTTTGCCCCCAAAACCAAAACCAAAACCAAAATAGAAAAATTCGAGCACATTAACATACACTATATAACAGAAGTACAGAACATAATGACGCAACTTATTCAAGCTACAAATTCCCGAGTAAGATGGGCAATTTTAGTAAATAATACACGGATCTCCAAGGAAGGTGGGTATCATCTTCTCCTGGCTTCACTACTGATGCCATATTTATACTTTCTATACAGCTACTATTCTATAGTTCATATTTTTGTTTTTTATTTGCTACAAAAAACCAGAATTTTCCAAAACCTTCCACAACTTGAGAAGAGCTACTGATTCCCAACTATTGGGCTGTCTCGACCTTTCTTAAAATCATCCCAACCTCGCACCCATGGTTGCCCAGTAGTTGCCCTTGTCTCGGGAGAAGCATGGCTGTCAAGGTTGCTCATAACCTTTGTGCGCACTGAAATGAACACCTACAACGAAAACTTAATCGAATGAGAGAGCATTACAGGGAAAAGAGAATGTCCCAACAACACAAAAAGAGAGGTCTTTTAAAAAAAATAAGTTGGATCATGTCTCACGGGATTTGAGTTGATTGCCTCAGGAGGTTGTTCCTGACCAGTTAGCCACTTCCACAGGTCTGGGTTTTCCTGCATCGCAAAGTACAGGATACAGAAATTAAGGTATTACGGAAGGATTTCTACACCAAGACGATACAGAAACAAATCACTCTTGAGGACAATTTGAAGTGTAATAGCTGAAAGCCTGAAATTATTGTAGTGTAAACTGTGTAATGGTTGTTCAGTTGAGATATTCTTCAGCCATACTAAAGATTAGCAGCCACTTATCAGTTAGGACACCATTCCCACTAGACTATGCCCCCGGCTGCCTGCTCAAAGCTGAAACCAGAAATGGTCAAGTTTGGATGTTTGGGTGATCAGACATCATAGAGACTGTAGATCTATTCAAGTGTAACCAAGGCACAGAGCCACCTATAGGGTGAACTTGCACCGCCCAATCAGCAGGCTCCAACAGGGATAATTTACTGATCCTGTCAGGTAGAAGAAGATGGCATATACAAGGCCTACAGGATTCTAGGTTGTAAGTTCGATCAAAGACGAAAATCAAGGCAATTCACTTTTAGAAGCAAGTCTTTTAGTTCCAACAACTCAAAGAAATGAGCACAAATGTGCAAAAGACTACAAACCATTCTAATTTCATCCAAAACTAATAAAGCAGCTGTTACAAACTTAATTTCATAAAGCAATAATTATAACAATTATTGCATAAATTATCATGCATGGAATTCTAACAAGCACAATATAAATTTCCTGAACGGAATCTAAAACATCCAAACCATTGAATTGGTAAAGCACATACTATGTTGCAATAGCATGATCAACCAGATAGGTAGATACAGATGTTATCAATTTGCAGCTTGACCTTCTTTTCCA
This sequence comes from Panax ginseng, assembly GCA_020205605.1. Lineage (NCBI taxonomy): Eukaryota > Viridiplantae > Streptophyta > Magnoliopsida > Apiales > Araliaceae > Panax > Panax ginseng. The sequence goes on along the minus strand of CM035145.1, from coordinate 4,717,081 downwards.
CACTATGGACAGCTAGAAACCATATGCAACTCATAGAAATACATAAAATCACAAAAATACCAACAAATATTCTCATAAAATAATAATACCTCGGTGAGCTTAAAGCAAGTAATTAAAAGACAAAAGTCAAAAGATAATAATAAGGTAGTGACCCTCACAAGGAGAGATTTGATGTGATTAGTCTCTAATGACTTTGATGTTCCAATGGCAATATACGAGACCCTTACGCAAAAAACATCGACCCATTCAAGTAAGTTAGTAACCATCGCATAACCACCTCAAAGAAAGAGTATATACAACTAAAATGAAGGGCAAAAAATACAGTGTGTGTTTTGCGTCTAATTTAGTTAGAGTGTGTGTGAGTTCTGTACCTAAGACTATTCTCAACCACTCAAGGACTTGGATATAAGGTTAAAAGGGAAAAATAATTTGAACCAAATTATGATTAAGGACTATAATAACAGCAACTCCAAGATTCACAAAGTACACATATTGCTGAAACTGCCTAAGAAACAATGTCTGACCTGTTACATAATAACTTAAAAATTAAACATAACGAAGACTTGATTAACTATCAAGAACACTTTAATTTGGTTCAAAAGATTGTTGATTGTCATCTGACTCACAACATTCGGAAGTCTATAACTATAATTAACTCTCAGGAAACTGGCATCACTTTCTTACAACATTTTTTCATTGTCATATTGAGAATAGATGTTTTAATTTGTGTAAATAAAGGGATTGTACACAAGCTCCTGAGCAAAAGAAAAGATTGTCATATAAAATGGCCAATTAGAATGCACTCAGAGTAGAGATGAATACAACTTTAGAGCAACAGGCACCATTAAGAAAGCAATGGCAGAAACTGTTAAACAATAAGTAAGGAATACGTCAAATTTGAATAGAAATTAGAAGTCCGGTGTCAAAATGAGTCTCAACACAAATTCTATGTTAAGGTAAAAGAGTACCGCCACTAGATGGATATGTGTGATTGTATAATGCAATACATTTCAAAAAGCAAAAAGGCAAACACATGGTCCTATAATAGTTCCCCCAAACAAACATTTTAAGTTCACTTTCTCAAGCGGATATTGGCAATTAAGAATTTGAAAAGGAATAGAAAAGGATCAACAAAAACAGAGTATGATGAAGCAAAAATGCAAGAATGTAGAGGAATCAATTGATGTTTACCAGGTCGAGAACATCAACAAGTGATCTAATTGCACTTTCATCCATAGAAGTAATATTTTCCTGCACCCATTTCCCCAATATGAGGTCCAGCTCAAGATACCCTCTTTGTTTGCTCCTATAAATCAGCCTATATATACACCAGCAAAAAAAGAGAAAGACGCATTATGAATTGAAAAATTACTTCATGATATAAGGAAATTAGTAGTGAAAATCCAAACCTCAATTCTAAGACTTTGATAAGTAATTACAAAAGAAAAACAAGAGAGAAATAAGAACCTGTTAAACAAACGCCTTTTGCTTTCTTCAGTAGAGAGATCAATGATCTCGACAGATTGAATCTTGTCATTGAAAGAACAGAACCGGGAAATTGAACCCAAATAACGTCTGATGACAAAAAAGAAAAAGGAAAAAACTTGAAGGCACCCAACAAAAAGATATTATTATAGTTAAGGAGGAGGCAAACCTGTGAAGAGTGTGGGAAGGGATCGGGGAAATGGAGAGGGAGGAGCTGTGAGCGGCAGTGGAATAAAGGATTCGAGAGACAGTAGACAACAAAGGCCTTCTCAAATTCGCCATTTCTTTCTTCTGATGTGTGACGCTGTTCCACCAAGCTTAGCTTCTTTTATTCAATTAAATACTCCATATTTAATAGGCAATAAAAGTTAAAGAATGGAAATGGGCCTGGGCTTGATCCCTGGGCTCTCTCTCGTTTTTTCTCCTTTTTTAAACGCTTACTATTATGAAAGAATTTTATAGCTAAACTTTAGTAGTGTTAAATGTTGAAAGTGTTAATAATAATAATAATAATAAAAAAAGGGTGTTTGTAACAAAAAGTGGATTATTTTGACTTCACCATCATTATCCTTACGTTTACATTTTCTAAAAGTTGTTCTAACAAATGATCATTTCCGAAATGAAAGTTTACATTTTCAAAAGTAGGTTTTAAAAACTCTAATATAATCAGTGCAATAAGATCATACATTTGATAAATACAAGTATATATATATACATATATAGAGTACGGATCTAAATCATACCTCTTAAATAACATAAAACTACGTTGTTTTGAAGATTTTTTTAAAAAAACAAGCGAGTCCGCAGGTTGCATTTTTATAAATAAAAAGAAAACAAGTAGAACCATTCTCTTTTAATATTATTTTGTTTATTTTTAAATGAGGGAAATGATATTTTTACAAGTGAAATTATTAGTTAAAATGAACCCTACCCACCAGGAAAAACTTGTAGAACAATTCTCTTAATTAATTTCACCACCAAAACATCCGAGCACATTAACACAACAGAAAATAATGACGCAACTTATTCAAGTTACAAGATGGGCAATTTTAGTAAATAATACTACACGGGTGGAGTCTCCGAGGAAGGTGGGTATCAATATCATCATCCCATTCCCCTGGCTTCACTCTTTCGAGTTAATGTGTGATGCGAGCGACTATGCGGTTGGGGCTGTTTTGGGTCGACGTCGAGAGAAGATATTTCATGCTATATATTATGCAAGTAAGACACTTACGGAGACTCAAAATAATTACACAACTACGGAAAAAGAATTACTTGCAGTAGTATATGCATTCGATAAATTCTGGACTTATTTGATCGAAACAAAGGTGATAGTCTACACGGATCACTCGGCTATTCAGTACTTAATTTTGAAAAAGATGTTAAGCCACGCCTTAACAGATGGATTCTCCTTTTACAAGAATTTGATTTGGAAATAAAGGATAGAAAAGGGATGGAGAATCAAGTTGCCGATCATTTGTCTAGGCTGAAAAATCAGGGTACAAAGGAAGAGGACAAATGTGTAATCAATGTGTTATTCCTAGATGAGCAATTGTTTGGGATAAATACAGAATTTTTATGGTACGTGAACGTCGCAAATTATCTAGTGAGCAACCTTTTTTCTCCTGATCTTACACGACAACAGAAAAAGAAATTTCTTCATGATGTTAAGTGGTATATGTGGGACGAGCCTTGCATATTCAAATAGTGCGCCTACAAAATGATTAGAAGGTGTGTGCCCTATAGCGAGGTGAACAATATTTTGCATGAGTGTCATTCGTTTGCATACAGAGGACATTACGTTAGTGAGCGAACAGTGGCAAAAGTGCTTCAAGCCGGTTTTATTAGCCTACATTGTTTAAGGATGCCCACCAGTTTGTTAAAAGTTGTGATAGATGTTAAAGGGTGGGCAACATATCGAAAAGAAATGAGATGCCACTACAAACAATTTTTGAAGTTGAAATTTTTGACATTTGGGGCATTGATTTTATGGGGCCATTTCCATCATCATTCGGTAATCAGTACATATTTCTTGTAGTTGACTATGTATCAAAATGGGTCGACACCGCAGCACTCCCAACTAACGATGCCAAAGTAGTCCTCAAAATCTTGCAAAAGAATATCTTTACAAGATTTGGCACCCCAAGAGCTATCATAAGTGACGAAGGTAGTCACTTCTGCAACAGACCATTCACAGCTCTCTTGGCGAAGTATGGGGTCAACCATAAGGTGGCGACGACTTATCATCCCCAAACAAGTGGGCAAGCTGAAGTTTTAAACAGGGAGGTGAAGAGAATCTTAGAAAAGGTGGTGAACCCATGTAGAAAGGATTGGTCTCTCCGGTTGAACGAAGCACTATGGGCCTACCAAACTGCGTACAAAACACCAATTGGTATGTCACCATATCAATTGGCTTATGGGAAAGCATGCCACCTACCGGTCGAGTTACAGCACAAGGCCTATTAGGCGATTCAGAAACTTAACTTTGCCACCTACCGGTCGAGTTACAGCACAAGGCCTACTTCAATTAAACGAGCTCAACGAATTTCAACTTCAAGCATATGAGAACTCTAAGATATACAAAGAAAAGGTCAAGAAATGGCATGACCAGAAAATCATGCATAGAACGTTCGAGCCGAGGCAATCAGTCCTATTGTTCTACTCACGGTTGAGGTTGTTCCCAGGCAAACTTAAGTCAAGACGGTGCAAAAAGGCAAATACATGGTCCTATGATAGTTTCCCAAATAAAACATTTTAAATTCAATTTCTGAAGTGGATATTGGCAATTAAGTATTTGAAAAGAGGCCAAAAAGGAATAGAAAAATATCAACAAACAGAGTATGATGGAGCAAAAATGCAAGAATGTAGAAGAATCAAGTGATGAAAAACAAGAGAGAAATAAGAACCTGTTAAAAATACGCCTTTTGCCTTCTTCAGTAGAGAGATCAATGATCTCGACAGATTGAATCTTGTCATTGAAAGAACAGATCCAAGAAATTGAACCAAGATAAGGTCTGATGACAACAAAGAAAAAGGAAAAGAGTAGTTAATAATTTTGAAGGCACCCAACAAAAAATATTATTATAATTAAGTAGGACGCAAACCTGTGAAGAGTCTGGGAAGGAATCGGGGAGATGGAGAAGGAGAAGCTGTGAGCGGCAGTGGAATTAAGGATTCAAGACACAATAGACAACAAAGCCCTTCTCAAATTGGCCATTTCTTTCTACTGATGTGTGATGTTTTCGCTTTAGACGTTCGATATTTCATCTCCTCAATTTTCTCTCATTAGTTTTACACCACGTTCAATTCACAACAATTGCAGTTTATCTTCAAGATTCACCTCTCCTCCCTCCCTAATAGATATCTAACTTTAAAGGGTAAGAAAACAAAAAGAAAAAAACTTCACTTTGGTGTTTACACCAAAATAACCACCAACATTTTCCTCCTGCCTTATAATATGTATATATATATATATATATATATATATAATAGATAATTGGATTCCAAATTCAATCAGATCCGAATGTTAAAAAACCCAATACAAGTCAGATTGATTCCTGGTTACATTTATAACATACTAATAATTAATGGCCACTAGTAAGAGTACTAAAAGAATTTCAATAGGATCCAAATGTTAAAAAGCACGATCCAAATCAGATTGATTCCTGATTACATTTATAACATAATAATTAACGGCCACTAGCAAGAGAACTAACAGAATTCCAGATATGGGCTACAGAGGCCGCAAGATGAGGGATAATGGTCCCAATTCCATGAAGTAGAGCCCCTGAGGCAACCCCAATGGCTAGGGTTTGTGGGTACCCAGGTTTGGAGTCCAGCTTCAAGTCCAGGTTTATGAGGCGGCTGTTTATCACATCCAGCTTCTGACTACTCGAAGTGGAGTCTCCTCCGCCCCCAGCCTTCTTCATCTTCTTCCTTTCCAGGACGAGTCTTCTGAAGAGAGCATTTTGGAGATCCTCAATGACTTTGAGTGAAGCTTCTTGCGCGTCCATCCCTTTGGACTCGTAGTGTGTTATCATCTCTCTTGGGCTTGGTAATCCTCCATTTCGTCCTACCTTTTTCTTATTCCCCAACGACGTTGTTTGATTTTCTTCCATTGATGATATGGATATAGATTTAAAGATAACCTGAGGATGAGGGTCGCAATCGCAAAGAAAGGGAAAATAGATAAGATAGGAGTAAAATACATATAAGTTGACTTATAAGTTATGTTAAGTTGTGACTAATAAGTAAAAACGTTCGGCATCAATTTGACTTATAAGTCAGAAATTAAGTTAAAACAAGTTATGAAGGTGTTCAGCTGATAATAACCTATAAGTTAAAATCAAATGTAAAAATTAATAAAAAGTACATTAATGAGAACAAATGAATTCCTTTCAATGTAATCAAAAACTTCTTGAAATTAGAAAATAAACTCGTAGAAATTGAGAAAAGAAAAAAATAACTTTCATATAATTCAAAATTACACTTTTCAGTTTCAAGGGGGTACACACTAATTGTAGTAAGAAACATAATTATAATGAATCAATGAATTATCCAAAAGATTCATGACCATATAAATTGGCTCGATAAAGAAAATGATCTAAACGTAGGTAAGTGCAATAGTACAACAGAACAATTTCCCAAAATGAGTGAGCTTAACGAAACAAAAGTTACAATAGAGTAATCATCATATAATCACAGAACAAAAGTCATATCATCACAAAACAAAACCATAGCTAAACTAATTAGCTAATCTAATGTCTGATTGCCTCAGTATCAACACTCCCCTCCCCCCAAGTCTCAATCAGCAAATGTGAATCAAATTCATACTTACATTGTTATGTTACCTTTGCTCTAAGACCTTAAGATTTAAGGAATGGACCCAATTATGGATACTGCTTTAAAACTCCCTATCACGTGAAAGCCCCTCTTGCATATGGTCAGGCTCATAATGCAAAAATCAGAGAGAATGCAACTGAACTTACATGTTATAACATAAATTGGATCAATTGCAAGCAAATAGAATTGACCAAACACCTTACAAACTCAGAGCTATGAAAACATGTTAAGCAACCAGTTACTCAAAGTTTAAGTTGTTAGAGAAGAGGCTCAACAATGTATATCAAGCTTTAAAAGATGTAAAAGAATCCAATACTTTCTGTACAATGCCTTTAAGCCAATTATTACTAAATGCTATTTTTATATCTAGATTACACAGAAAAAGTATCACACAAAAACATTGTCATCACTTGTTAAGCTCCGAAGAAACAATCACCATGAATAACAATTCATCAGCCAATAAGGTAGAATTCCAAACCCTCAACAGCATTTTTTTTCCTTTTTGTATAATTATTAATTTTCATTCGATGTTGATCATATATATCTCTCTGACTCTCTGTGACTTTATTTTTACAGGTTACTGAGAGTACATTCATGTATAGTGAAAAAATATAATTTTGAAACAATATATTTATATCCAATTGTATATAAACAGAACCCAAGTTACTGAAAATTACTAAAATTAAGCTGCTCACAAGTCACATATTCCAAATTAGGCACAACCCAGTATACAACAATTCATTCAATCAATCAATCAAACATTTGAACCACACAAATTAACAAAAAATGGAATTGAATCGAAACCAACAGGCTCTGAAACTACGGTTAAAATTAAAGAGGTAAAAAAGAAGAAAAACCACATGCCAAATATTCATATTTAATTGAGTGTTTAAATACTTAAAAAACAAAATTTCTGTTATGTTAAAAGAATAAACCATGTATAAACCAATGCGAAGAAACAGTAACCAAAGCCCTAATACAAAGTCAAGATAAATGTGGAATTTATCAAACATGTGTTTGGTACCTAACAGCAATCGAAGGAGTAGGAGTAGCTGGAGTAACAGCCGCGGAGGGGTTTACGTTAGGAGAGAATAAGAGATCAGGTTTTTTATGTTGAAGTGGGGGTAGAGATGTAATTTAAGAAAATAGAACAGGGCTAAAATGAATACTATACTATTACATTGATCAAACCAACTTGGAATGATTTATAAATTATTTTTAAATAAGTATAAAAAATTATATTAACTTATAAATTAATTTGAGTCACTTATAAGTCATTTGAGGATGACTGCCACTGGTTCTTATATTAAGGTGTTTCCTAATTAAGGACGGTGATTATTTTTTATACATGGGATACGAAAAAATCTATATATTACTCTTTTATACATGGGATAAACCAATCTATATATTACTCTTTTATACATGGGATAAGAAAAAATCTATATATTACTATTTTATCTTATCATGTATTATTTGCCGTAGTAGCAATTCAAAAACATCTTGAATTACACTCGTTTTCTGAGTTTGGGATGAAAAGAAAAATAATGAAAAACTTATAATAATTAAAGAAAAAATATCTTACTGAGTTTATAACTTAAATTTTACATTTAAGTTCCTACCTTACCTTTATATTAGTCTTATAATGTGTATAATCTAGATGAGATGGTATAATAGAGATTATAAAAAATGATCTTGTGTTATTTTGTTTTATGTCCAATTTCATTCATTTATTTTCTTTTTTGTTCATTAAAAAACTCAATAATTAAGTATCTATTTCTTTTTTTTCCATCCATCAAAAATCTCATTAACAAAGTGTGACTCTGCATAAATCATTTACCTTAAATAAATTAACAATAATGTATTTTAAAATATTGTTAGGAGTGTCAATTAAGTTTTGTCATTTTATTTATTTTCATTCCTTTCCACATTTTTTTTTTCAATTTTCAAATGCAACCTAAAATTTTAAGAAAAGATAAATTTCAGGATACAAGTACAAGTTGATAATTCATTGAAAATATATTTGGCCTTAATTTTGGACAAAAAAAAAATAAAATTCACTCCATTATGGTTTAGTTTGGATACATCATGTTGATAACTCAAAGACAACAACATTATATTACTCAAAGGAACATATCAAACACCATAGCCAAAAAACATTTGATTGTGTATATATACCCCAAAATGCTTCCCTTTCTCTTATGATGCTTAATTATTTCTCAAACTAAAAAATTGAATGTCAAAAAATTTGCACAAATTAAGAACCTGGGAGTATCATAAACTAAGAAATTTAACATTTCCCTCTCCCTCTCCCTCTCCCTCGCATTCAGCACGTGATGCATACTCCAGGAATGAGAAATTCATCCAGTAAGGCCAATCTTCCCCAACTATGCCAAAGGTGCATTTGCTCACATTTAGCAGTTGAATTAACTAGGCAACCCCTTCAGAAATTAATCTCACGCCTTTCAGCGAAAAATTTGCCAGTCACAAACTGGTCCGGAAGCAGGGCAAGCCAAACTGCAGTATCAGCCCCTTCCTCGGGAGAAGTGTGTCCTGCCCAACCAGTCATTGCAGTCTTCACCCAACCTGGACAATAGCAATTTACATATATCTTCTGACCTTCTGGTCTATCTGAAAGTATCTTAGCCATTAGCCTGGTGTAAGCATTCACCGCAAGTTTTGATATTGAATAGTCAGTTAATGTTTGAGGCCATCCACCAGATGTCCAACTGCCATCTTTTACTTGTTCAAGAAACGTGTTCACGGTCCTATCAATCAGTTCCTCTGACAGTGAGTCCACATCTTCTAATTGTTCTCTTAATGTGACATCTCCAATTCTCTGACAAAATATATCAAAACTATTTCATTTTCAAACAACGCAAAAATCGACAAAGCAAATGCAATTTGCATGGAAGAACTTGATAAGTTGAATGACTAATGGCTTCTAACTATTCTCGTGCAGTTTTCAAATGGTTTCTAAATGCAAAAGAAGTCCAGAATAAATATGATACAAACTGGTTGGATCTATACAATTGTACTAGCAAGTTTAGCAGAAATGCATGCATCTGCCAAAGACACTGTTAAGTCACAGAATAAGAAATCTCTATCATGTTAAAGAATTTTAGAATCTTTCCAATTCTGAAAATGGCCAATTTTGATTAGAAAATGTTTACAGAAAATACTCTTCACAATATAAATTCATATTGCCAGAATGGTTTTGAAAATGAAATTATCTAAAAAGAAGTTTTTCCGCACTAAAGCTGCAGCAGATGAAGGTAAATAGTTTCTGATGTGTCTGCAACATGCACCGGACAAAGAGGTCATAAGATCATTCCACCCAACCAACTTACATCGATTCAATATAGAAAATGACATTTCTTCCACACACATGAAGTGCATACTTTCTAAAGTGAAACAGCCAAATCCTCTCTATGACAGGGGACAAGTGGAATCACATGGACTCTGATGCACCATGATCTTAAATTGGCATGAACAGTGCAGAATATTACACAATCCGTTCAAACATCATCCAAAGCAATAGATTCATACCCCCTAATATTTCGCGAATTAAAAAGATTAATAATATGAAATGGAAAAACAAGCAAAACAGGAAATTAGTTAAAGAAAATTTAGTATTAAAGTTATCACATACATTTCGCCAGCCATTGAGTCTTCCCAATCTTGAGCTCACATTAACAATACGTGCGCCTGCGTCAGAAGGCCTCATTAATGGGATCATAGCTTTGATCATATTTTTGGTCCCAATGTAGTTAGTCTCAATAACCTGCTCAGCAAATTCAACAGAATTTTCTGATCCAGAATTAAAATTAACCCCTGCATTATTAACCTGCACAAGTTTGAACTTAGTCAGTAACTAGTGGTGAAGACATAACTTCTAAGTAAACACAATATACTAAAAAATGAGTTTCTAGTTTAAAAATGTTTTCTCTAAACATCTCAAACCATCTACAAAAATAACCCAGGCACAACAGTGTTGTTGCTTCACCCATGTCTAGCATATGCATGAACCAAAATTACCCAACCCAAGACCCAATACTTGTGAAAACAATTAGTCAAGTAAATTGCATTAGCTGCAGAGAAATTTCAAAATTAGGGAAGTAGTCCATAACCTAATTGTTTTTAATATTAGGAAACAATTAATTACTACAACTTAAAAATGCTACAAGGAATGACCAAAGGTGACGCTATCTTACCAGAATATCTAAACCACCATAATTTTGTTCCACCCAATCAGTACATGATCTGATAGATGAAGGATCAAGAACATCTAATTGATGGAAGACGACATACAATCCTCCTTCTTGTAATACCTTTGCTGCTTCTTCACCAACTTCAGTCTCTCTTGATGTTAGAATAACTGTCACCCCATGCAGAGAAAGTTGGTGTGCAATCTCAAATCCAATCCCTCTGTTCGCCCCAGTCACCATAGCAATAGTTTCTGAAGACCACCACCTAAATATTTTCCATAAGAAATAAAAAGGTTATACTAAAGTTCATTGTTATAGAAACTGTTTGTATAAGACGTAAGAACAAGTGTAATGCATCCTTACATTTACAATCCAACTGGAGGAGCTTGGATAGACTGAGGGAGATGAAAGGAAAATGAAAAAAGAAATGAATTTTAATTTAATTATATATACTTTTATAAAGCTAAGTATACTGCTAAAATTAAGCCTAATTAATTGCTAACAAAATTCCAGCTTTTATAGTTACAGTATCGTATCCTTTTCTTTTCCCTTGCACTTCCCAAAGCTCCAGCCAAAACTCTAATGCTTGTAAGCAAATCTAAGGACATAAACAAACCAAAATTGCCTATGGTAACATGTAACCCTATTTCAAATCACAAAAACAAGATTAAATATGAAAAATATTTATTCCCTTGTGTTCCTCACTCCCCCGTCACCCCAAAGAAAAAAACACATAAAGGTTGACATTATTGAAATGTGGCAATGTAACATCACTATATTTTTGTATATATAAATAAGGATCCTAAATTTCAAGTTCGTTCATGGACTTCCAATTTGATCGATTTAATTCTTTAAACTTTCAGTAAATACCTAATCAAGTTCAATCCTCAATGTAAGTAAAAAATTCCTCTAGGTGTTTTTATATAAATAAGTATCAGATATGTCTTCTACCCACCCACCCCCCTACAAAAACAAATAAATCCCTAATCAAGTTCAATCCTAGACGTATGTAAAAAATTCCTCTAGGTGTTTTTTGGTTAGTATCCAGATATTATTGCTCTAAGGGAAGAATCAACAAAGATTTAGCTCAATTGTGCTAGTTACATACCAAATTGCCATAGGATCATAAACTTAAAAATTATTCATTAATGTCCATCAATTAATTTTTTTCTTGCTAAGTTTTGGTCAACGTAATCCATCTTTGATATTTGATCACAATTAGAAGACTGCTTAACCGTTGAATAATCAAATACCCATGATCTTACTTTAGATTTGCTAGTGCACTGTTTTAAAGTACAAAAGATTATATATTATCCAAACGGAGTTTAAGAAATTAATGGAGACAGAGGGCGGGCGTCCAACATGCAGATACTAGTATATTTTAAGATTTTTTGGGAATTAGGGCAAGCAGTGTTTTATAATAAACGAAATGTAGAAAGGAAAAACATGAATAGATACATAATGTGTGTACATATATATATATATATATATATATATATATATATATATATATATAAAAGGATGAGAAAAAAATAGTATGAAAACCTTTGGTGATCGGAATAAGGAATGGTCCGGAGGACAGAGATCTCTTGCCGTCTTTTGTCTCTTCGTTCCTTTGCCCTCTCCGTTTTATCCATTATTCTCCCTTTCTCTCTCTAGGGCATCGGTTATTGTGTTTTCGCTTTCTTTTTCGTTTCAGTTGTACTACAGATCGCAACAGAATTAGCGTTCTTTTGGCGGAAGGGATGGAAATGGATAAAAATGTTCAACGAAAGTGGAGTAAATTTTTATGTACTCCAGTTGGTAGTTTTTTTTAATTAAAATTAAAATTAAAATTGAGTTTAGTTAGTAACTAGTAGTATATTTTTTAAATTAAAAATTACAGTATTTAGTTGGTAAAATTTACTTCTTTAAAAATGGTTTTGATAACATGTTTTTATTTTTAAATATAATTATAAAATAGGACTACAAATATGTTTGTCCCTTACAAATAACACGTGCTGTTATTTGGTAAGCAATTTTAAATAGTACTTACTACATTTTTTAATTTAATGGAATTTTTACTAAAGTTCTATAAATTTTGTGAGTTTGATTCACAAAATCTTTAAATTATTATAAAAAACTCATAACACATAATTATCTTAAATTTATTATGAAAAAATTATAATTATAATTTTAAAACCAAATAAAAATATTTGTAAACTACTCCCTTCATCACTTAATATAAGTATAAAAAATAATTATATGGCATTAAATATAATAATATTAATTATCTATATTATTTTTTATTAAAAAAGAGAGTGTTATTTATTGAACAAAAAATAATAAATAACTAAAATTATATTTTAATACTTAAAATAATATTATAAACTAAACAATTAATGTTCCTTTCCGTCTAAATGTATCCATTTTTTACTAAAAAACTTTGGATGGGCCTCGGCCCAACTTCTCCTGATGTAGTACCAAAGTCCAATACTAGCTCGGCAGAGCCCAACCTTTGATCATGATTATTACAACATCTTGATTCTTGAACCATGGGAGTTAATAGAAAATTAGTGTTAATTGTTATTCATATTTAATTTGTTTCTTATGATCATGATTATTGCAAGTTATGTTCTGGCTGATGAATATTTGATACATTTTAATATGTTTCATGCAAACATATAAATAGTAAGATTACTTGAATGTAATTTGAAGCATAATGAGTTGAAATTTTGAATCTTAATGGTCTTTTTTGTTCGTATTAGTATTTACATTCACAAATTTTTTATAGTTTTTTATTGACACAATACATATATAATGTTGAAAATAATTTGTATCAGTATAATATATTTTAAAAAATAGACAAGCAAGTTGGCATTAATGTTTTATATGAATTTTCTTTTACTTTATTATGATTATATACATGCATGCATATAAGGGTAATTATAGCAGTTTTATCTGGAAGCCAAGGATAAATAAAGTAAAAGAAAAATCATTTAGTTGACCATTTTTTAATTTGTTGTGGGAGGCGTATGAGTCAACTCTAATTTTTTGTTTTGTTTTGTTTTGTTTTGCGGATTGGTGATGTTTGTGTCAAACACGCCTTCCGATTTATTCAAATAGTTTATATATTTTGTTTAGGTTGTGATCCAATGATTTATTTGAAGTTGTAATAAATACTTTATATTGTAGTTTGAGTGAATTTGATATTTATTATAGTTTGACTTGGGATAATTATCAGATATTAAAATTATTAATATAATTTATAATTTTATTGTGTTTTATGTAACCTCTTTTTCTATTTTAAAAAGATGATGTTACATATAAGGTCGAAATGACATGTGCATGCCAATATTTTCCACTTTGAAAACTCACGGTTTGACAGTCTAAATAAGAAATAACATGCTTAATACTTATGTTACTTACAAGTAAGAATAATCACTTAATTAAAATAAATTTATTTTTCTTTTCTTAATTTTCTTATCATTTTGCTTTCCTTACGTCTTGACTTAAAAAAATTCACAAACAAAAAAATTACAGTTTTCATTAACTTTAATTCCAACCATATCTCTAGTTTTAAAAACTTACAAATGGAGTATAAAAGATTTTGAGCACAAATAGTTATTCATTTACAAAGAGAAAATAATATATAAGTTTTATTATTAAAATTGGTAACGAAGAAATTTTTATATTATATTTTTACTATTGATACATGAGTAATAATTCGTTGCCGAACATATAATTATTTTTTCCTCATTTCTGATTGATCTCTCAACTTTTATAGATAATACCCTATACTAAACAAATCCCAACATTAAACTCTATAAATACTATAAATCCCTACTGAGAATTGAGGTTAATAAGACAGTTTAGGAGTAATATTTTTTTTAGAATAATAAAATTTAAAAATATATTTTAGACAATTTATATGATTATTGTTTTTGTTTCCCAAACAACATTAATTATTAATTTATTAGACACAAGGAAAATACTCTAAAAAAAACTATTGTGATAGTTTAAATTTCATAAACAATTCCTAATATCTTAATGAATAACTTTAAATATTAATAATAAGTAATTTTATTACCATCATTTTTTATAGTTATTTTAAGAAATAAGTTTTTATTGAGAAAAAATATACATGTTTTATAAAAGCGAGGCGGTAAAGATCAGTAAAATGAAAGAAACAGTTAAAATACCGATTCAGATTCTTTTCATTTAAAAGTTTGATTAGAAATTCAACTTCGAAATATAAGTTAGTCAAATATGAGCAAATTTTAAAATTTGATAAATTACTCGAAACTTCTCAAATTGCAATTTTTTTATTGATACTTAAATCATATTAGTTCAAAAAATTCAAACTGCTCATGCTCGATTTGATTTGAGATTATATTTTGCTCAACTCGATAGGTAAATAAATTTCAATCAAACCTTATTATACAACGACAGATAACCCTTTTTTGTCATCTTTTACTCTCAATCGTTTTCCCTCTTGTGATAAGATTAATGATTTTTTCGATGCCTTGCAGAATAATACTATATATATCACTAAAATAGTAGTATGATCGATCCCCTGCCGTTTTGACGTTTTCGTCTGTTCCCCAAAGTCGCGGGATTAGACGTAAGCACTGCGCTCATCCATTGAGCCACGTGAGTCGTGACCCACGCACATGCTGCTAAAACATCTTACAAATTTGCATTCAAAACCGTTACTCTATCCACTCCACTTTTGTCAAACTTTCACTTGATATCCCCGGAAAGCTCTGGAGGGAAATCTCCTAAATCGCTCTCATCCTGGTATGTATTTCTTTCTTTCTCTCTTTGATAATGCGTTTTATCTACTTTTGATCATGGGGTTTAGGATATAAGACATTTAATCAAGTTTGGAGTTGCCAAATGCTTGTTCTATTCCTCTATCTGCGTTGTTATTTTATTTGTTCTCATGTAATTGTTCATTTTCTTTTTGTGCTGTGTGTGTTTTTGAGGAATTAACAGAGCTAGAGGGTCTTGTTGTAATAGTAGTATATATTTATGATAGAATTGTAGAACCAGTGTTTGATTTAGCGTTGACTATTGGTTCATGTATGGATTCCACATATATGACTTAATTGTTTGTCTTTGTCAATGTTTTCTTTTGTAGCATTTGAGCACTTGCACTTCCTCTTAGTATCTGTTTCAAGTGTTATGATTTGTTTCTGCCATACTAGCTGTTTGGCAGTTTCATTAATGTTGGTCTTAGTTTTTAAATTAAATGATGGGTTTTTCATTTGTTTTCTTTTTTACATAACAAAAATAAATAGGGATTCTAATGATGTTGTCCAGGTTTTTGTCTATATAGCTAAATGAAGAAATTAACTGATCATCATATTAAATGAAACATTGGAACTTGGAAGAGGGACTGTTTGTGTAACATTAGTAGTCTTTTTTGAATGGTCTATTATGTTGGAGTGAATTTTAAAATTCATCCTTTTTTCTTGTTTCATCAGATAAACACCAGTGAAAATGTTAGGCGGTCCTCAAGGTTGGTTCCTTTCGTTTGTGACTGTATTTTTGGGCTTGTGCTCCTGCTCCCAAAGTTCACAAGCGCATCTAGCAAATGAAAACAAAGTAAAAACTAAAGTGTTTCTAACACCTAAGGTTGTTCTAGAACCAGGATCAGTTGCAAACAAATACTTTCACGATATCGACTTTCCAAGAGGTCATGTTGCTCTCAAGGGTTTCAATGCTGAAGTAGTTGACGAAGCAGGGAACTCTGTTCCCCTTCAGGAAACCTATCTCCACCATTGGGTTGTTGTAAGATATTATCAACGTAAAGGTGTTCATGTTTCAAAGCACAATGGAAATTCGGGTTTCCACCAGTCAGATCACATTATTGTGAGAAATGCTGGAATTTGCAACAATGGTCTTTCACAATATTTTGGCCTTGGGTCTGAAACGCGAAAGACAGCCACATCTATCCCAGATCCTTATGGAATAGAAATTGGTAATCCGGCAGAAATTCCTGACGGGTACAAGGAGAAATGGTTTTTTAATATCCATGCAATTGATACACGGGGTGCAGTAGAAAGGTTGGGATGCACTGAATGCAGGTGTGATCTATACAATGTCACTGTAGATGAATATGACCAACCTTTGAAGCCAGGCTATATAGGAGGCTTGGAATGTTGCTATGACGAGACACAGTGCAGGGTGAAAGAGGGCTTTCAGAGTGCTAGGAGAAGCCTCTACATGAGGTACACAGTGAAGTGGGTGGATTGGGATAACTCCATTCTACCTGTTCAAATCTATATATTTGACATCACTGACACATGGAAAAAGTCTGATGAATCGACAGGACTTAGCACAAAACATGATTGCCATGTGAGTAAACCTTTTCTCGTACATACTTTTGAACGTATACTTATGAATATAATTAGATATAGATATATATTGTTTGATACATCTCCATGAAATGTTTGGACAACAGTGCCTTTGAGAAGAATATACAGGCATTTTTTCTTTTATTTTTTACCATTGAAATCTGTAAGAAGATCAAAGTCCCAAAGCTTTATCCTTGTTTAGGCTGTGGTATCATCTTTTAGATGACATTCAGCATCAATGACTTCCAAAGAAGTAACAATACATTTCAGATTCTTTGTAGATTTTATGTTCTTGGATAAAGGCTAAAATAAATTCTAGTTTCCAATGATATTTCTAGTGAAATTGAAACTTAGCGAAACGAATAAGTGAAAGAAAGAAAATTTCTTTGCAGTTAAAAAATTCTCTTAGTACTATAGTTTCCTTTCTTACATTGTTGATTCTATATGTTTCTGGGTAACCAAATCTGATGAATTATTTTGTTACAGGTTGAGTATACGGTTGAGTCTTGTGCCACCGATGTGGTTAAGGATGGTTGCATTGATTCCAGACGAATAAGCGTGATTATGCCAACTGGCGGTGATGTCATATATGGTGTTGCACACCAGCATTCAGGGGGGCTTGGTTCAGCTCTTTATGGAGAGGTATTGTCGTTTTTTAATTTGCTGTTTGCAGTCGCTGTCTACTTTAGTTCAGTTATTTAATATAATCTACTAGGTATGTAATTGAATCAGTTTTTGACAATCTTTTAGACTTTTTATTTTCCTGTATATGAAGTGATTTATATCTCTTAGCATTCTTTGAGTTTGAAACACCTGGTAGACATCTCTGCATCCAAGGGGATCTTCTAGACTTCTTATTTTCCAGTATAAACAATTTCCTGTATATGAAGTGATTTATATTTCTTAGCATTCTTTGTGTTTGAAACTTTGGGTGTTTGAAACAGTAGACATCTTTGCATCGGAGGAGCGGAAATTGGAAATTTCTGGAGGTTATTTATGTTATATTTTACGACCTGTATACTGTTTATCAGTTTTTAGGGTAAACCAACAAAGAAGGGATCCGTAGGATAAGTTTTTACCAAGTGCTTTTTTTCAATATATATTACTGATATTAACTTTTTCCACGAAAGCATGTAACTGTTTGTCAATTTGTATTTTACTTCTGATCTAGGATTTAGCAGTGCCTTTATTCTTTCATTCACTTATGATTACCTCCTTTGGCCAAGTCTGATGCGTTTTCTTTATCTAAAAATAAATTGAATTATATAGGATGGGCGAGTTATATGCTCATCGATACCAACTTACGGAGAAGGAACGGAACCAGGAAATGAGGCTGGTTACATTGTGGGAATGTCCACCTGTTATCCTCAACCAGGTTCTGTTAGGATTTCTGACGGGGAGACTCTATCTTTGGTCTCTAATTACAGCAGTTCCCAAAGACATACCGGAGTTATGGGGCTCTTTTACATTTTGGTTGCAGAGCCATTACCAAAATCCAATTCTTTCTTGCAAACGGATGTTGAAGTAAGACTTTACCGACTCTTTTTCTACTATCATTTAAGTATATATATTTATCTACCTACCCCAACTAGTTTGGGATAAAATGCGTTGAGTTGAGTTGATTTTGCGTAATTATTTTTCTACTATCGTTTACATATATTTGTCAGCCTACCCAAACTAGTTGTGGAGCTTACATACTCTATATTTATCAAAGAAGTTGAATATATAAGACTGGTAAATGCAGCTATGAAATTTGGAACTTGTTTCCAAAAATTCTCTGAGCTGTAATTCCTTGGATTGGTTTATTCTAATAATGCTGTATGGTTTACGCAGATGCATGGACAGACGATTACAGTCAGTTTTGTTTGGGTTGAAGTGTTGTTTGGTGTGGCAATAGCCATGGCCATTGCCGTCCTTGGTTATGTACGAATTAGGAGCACGAGGGAGGATGGCTACGAACCAATTGTGGTCTGAGCTTGTGTTTCTATCAATTTAGTCATGTAATCCAATATACTCCTACTCCTACTATATATATGTATGTTATGTACAAGCATAAATAATGTTGCAATTCAGTGTCTTGAGCATTAGGTTGCTACCACAGATCCTGAGTTCAATTAGGAGACTTAATTGTCCATGTGTAAAATGTGTTTTTAGAGATTTTGTAAAATATCACATATGTTGATGCTACTATATTGCTAAATTTGGTGGTTTGGATGCTTTATATTTTATGAACTTGTCCGGAATATAGTCAAAGTTAATGTAAAATTGAATAATAATACTATTTTGGTATAATTATTCATTAATTTTTTTTTTGTTATGTGGTGGTACTTACTAAATCAAAACTGAAATACACATTTACTTAAGAAACCATTACCAAAATATATAAAATTAATTCATAACCCAAACAGAAACTGGATTCGCGAGAGGTGCTATAAATTAGTTTGGGAGTAGTGTTGTTTAATTAGCCTAGTGAAATCCGTTTATTTTTATTTTTTTGTTTGTAGAAAACATTAATAATTTTGTTTATCATATTAATATTATCGCTACATTAAATACTAAATTATTTATATTTCATCTTTTTCAATAATTTTTGAAGATTAATTATTTATGGAAAGAGGAAGTAAATTAGTTTGTGAATCTTGGAGAAAATTTCTTACTCTTATTTGTAATGAGGTATGAAAGTGAAAAAAAGAAAAGAAAGTCATAATTTTAGGAATTTGCGTTTAGTCAATTTACATAAAATTTAATAATATTGAAATTCCACAAGTCATTAAAACCTTTGCACTAATTCATCAGAAATTTTAAAATGTAAGTGAACGTCTAGTTCATCTATGCTTACTTTGAAGGATATTTATCGTAGATGAGAATTTTAGGAGAGGTTTATGTAAACAGTGAATATTTAGGGGAGCTTTTTGTAATTTACCCCAAACGCATATTCAAACCCACACACACACAAAAAGTGTGTGGACTGTGGAGGACCAAATCAAATCTCCTTTATTTTCGGACCAATTCGCGCCCACACTCGCTCTCTCTCTTCAGTTTTCACGTTTAATTTAATCATTCCTTCGACATTTGATCGGATCGTCTCCGTTTTTATCCGACCCATGAAAACTTCCAACCGGGTCAACTTATCGGATCTTTAAAAGAAGATCCTGAATTTATTCTCTCCTTGTTTACTGCGCGCACTGCAAAATTTCCGAATCCAATTCCCCTATAGATACAATTTTTTGTATCTATACTTATTCATCTGACTGTGTCCATAGATCTGAACATTTTTAGTTCCGTCAATCCGTCCATGCTTTGTGAAAAAATTCACTAGCTTTTTCTACTAAAATGTCAGGGGCAGTACAGGCCGCCGAGGACCACCGGCTTCCATCGCCGGCGTCGGAACAGCAGCGGCCGGGTTGTTGTAATCCGGTGAAGAATCCGGGTCCAGTGTCGATGGACCATGTGCTATCGGCATTGAGAGAGACGAAAGAAGAGAGAGAAGCTAGGATTAGGACCCTTTTTAATTTCTTTGATGGTGCAAATGCGGGGTTTTTGGATTACGCCCAGATCGAGGCGGGGCTTTCTGCCCTTCAAATACCGGCGGAGTATAAGTATGCAAAGGATTTATTGAGGGTTTGCGATGCCAATAGAGACGGGAGAGTGGATTATCAGGAGTTTAGGAGGTATATGGATGATAAAGAGCTGGAGCTTTATAGGATTTTTCAAGCAATTGATGTGGAACACAATGGATGCATTTTGCCTGAGGAGCTTTGGGATGCACTTGTTAAGGCTGGTATTATACCATAATTCCCCTTGCTATATCCCGTGATAATCCTATTTCTTTGATTTGATGGATTGGATTGTTCAATTATGTTAATAGTGTAGTTTTAACTGTAAACTCAACAAAGTTTGCTATGCGGATAGTTTAATTGAGCTTTTTGCATAAAATTACTGTTGGAGTAATATTTATTGTAGTGAGATTAGAATGCAACTATTTGAATAAAAATATCACTCTAGACTAACATGATTCAAATAACATTACTTAACCTATAAAATAAACCATAGACCATAACTGTATCCCATGCTTATGTATATATATGGAAAAATGTATGTTCACAGCTGTATAGTACACAGTCGGATATAGCGACGGTTTTTTGGACTATAGCGACGGTTGCACCCGTTGCCATAGCTATTCTGGGCCACCGGCGATAGGTGAACCGTCGCCATACCCCAAAAAATCCGTTGCCATAGCTCGACTGTGTAATACAAAGCTGTGTATATACATATAGCCCATATATATATATATATATATATATATATTAAATTTACCTTTAATACCCATAGAGGTGTTTTGTGGTTAAATATATGGGAGGTGCCACAAAAGCAAATAGTCTGCTTCCATGTGTAGTGAGGATTGGGAAGTTCCAGTTTGGACCGGAAGAAGACTATCTTCAAATTTTTGAGAATAGACAAAAGGCCAAAAGCAAAAGGTTAGCTGTAAAGAGTGCTTGGTGTGTGAGGTGTGATTTGATTAGTGTTTCTGCGTGCCGATGATTTTTGGTTGGTTGTAGTCCATGGAACTCCTACTTAAGTTTGCACCAGGGGCGTGGTAGTAGCTTGCTCCCTCCTCAACATGGGAAAATGCCTCTCCAAGGCTTGAGCCTGGAAGAGAAGGTGGTGAAGTGATCACTGTCTACACTTTAATAGAATTTCTTAGTGTGTATATATGAATATGAAGTTAATAATAGGGTTTATTACTTTGATTTATGGATGAAAGATGATGACATTATGTAAAGTAGTCGTATAAAGTGTATTAGCATTTACATAAAGGTTCAACAAATCATATGTTCCATTGCTACATAATTTGTTCTTCCTGACATATCTTATATTGTATTCAGTCTCATACAACTATTATGAAGATTTTCTGGATTGAGACATTGATATTTGACCATTAGCATACCTATGAATGTAAAGTTGGAAAAGGAGTTTTGGTATTTGCACCTCGTATACTCTTTATTATAAGATTCCTATACATGAAGGTACTCAAACTTCTTAATGTTGCTTATCTTTGGGTACATAGCTTGATAATTCTGGCATTATGATATCAAATAATCTTCAGCCAAGTTCGATCTTAGTTTGTAGAGACATTGATTGTCAGACCTTTCACATAGAATCAACCTGAAACCAAGCTAGAGGCCAAAGAAAGGTCAAAATTTTCTCATTCGGTTTGTACTTGTTCTATAGTAAAAGATTAGACAATAAATGCTGGTAATTAACTACTTTGCCAAACTCATATTGTTGAGGATGATACATATGTAGAAAGCGCAAGTCATGTCCATTTTCTATCAATAGCTTTGTTATTGGCCTAATATTGGGGATTGGGGACACATAATCAATGTCCCATATAACTATATTGAAGTTTCACATGACAACGTACATCTTGCCGAGAAGTTCAAGTCACGTAATAATCGACGTGTAACACTCAAACTTTTACATCTAAGTACTTTCATGGTAGTATCTCTAATAGTAATTTACTAATATTCCATATGCAACTAATTTACAAGACATATTTGTCTTTGCCTTTTCATTTATAGCTTAAAAAGAGGGAGCTTCGTCTTCATTTAGTTGGGAAAAAAAATCATCTCCTTCATATGCTTGTATACATGTTGAAAAGGTGTATCTGACATGTAGATGCATTTATATACATTTGTAAGACATTAAAACTCTCAGCCTTATCCTTTTGGTAGCCAAAATCTCAGGCCTTTTATCTTTATTTGTTATTATTTTGTTCAGTCTAGTGTCTCGATAAAGAAATAGCGAGTCCAATTTTTGACACGATGAGTAAGGGCTTCCTTAAAGGTGTTATACCCTACTAACTTGTGTTAGGCATATGTGATACTTTGTGTTTGTTGGAATCCACCAGGGCGAACTTTCATTTCTTTTTTTAAATTATTTATTTATGTATTTATTAATTATTATTATTGAACTATTAACAGTACATTAACTTTTGTAAAATAAAAAAACGCTATTTCCTTTCTCTCATCTTTCATGCCAACACTTTTAATTTGGGAACTTGCCATTTGTTTTGAATTGTGACCCTTTGGATTTTAATTTTACTAATGTATTGCTAGTGTACTGGAGATCCCCTCAATTCCACACGGGTAAGTGTGGGAAATATTTTAATGCCTCATAAATTCTAGTACTATACAAGTAACTTTTTACCATGGATTTGCAGGGGGGGTGATGATGTGGAACGAGTTTGCCAATTTGGTTGGACTAATACAAGAGACTTTGAATGCCCATGCCAAGTTGTCAGATTAATCCAAAATTCTAGAATAATCTCATCATTGAATCTAATTGGCACGGGCTTCCAAAGTCTCTTCTACTGCTCCAACTAAGTTTGGGGGGAATTGTCCTGCATCAGATGACCTAATTGATGGTATAGGGCCTATAGTCTTGGTTAATTGGTTTATCACAAAGGATGTTACTATTGTGGCTGTGTGTTTCTTATGTCATAGAAGTTAGTTTTGAGTGAACTTGGGTGAAACTAGGCCAAGTTTGTCTAACGTGGATGCCATGACTTTATGTGGAGAGATTTTGAGACTCAATCTCACATAAATTTTATGAGGATTTTTTTTGTTACAGTAAAGGCTCTAGTATAGACTACCACACAACTTCCTACCATGGTTTTAGTAGGTGAGATAGTGAAATGTATACCTGCTTGATGGTTTTAGGTCTAAGCATTTATTTGGCTTTGGACACTAAAATTTGGATGGCAAGAACAAGGCATATGTAGTGTTTGTACTTAAGTAGAACGAATAAAATACTCTTCCACAAGAAAAGAAGATTATTTTGGTGACAACCACGATAGCTAGTTCCCTCCTTGGTGAGTGGAAAATATAATACATAATCTCTCATCGAAGGAAACACTAACTAAAAGGGGTTGTTGAAGTCAAGTGTTATACATAATAGTTTTGGGACCAATATAGGATTTCTGAACTAGAGTCATTGATGCTTTGTTTGGCATTAGATCTTTTGATACATCAATATATTTGTGGACTTGCTTTGTTAAGTTTTTGACTGTATATTTTGGATTATATTTTTCTTTCTTAATGATTCTACATGATGTTTTCATAACGTGCATTTCCATATGCTATACACCTTTTCTTTACTCCTTAGAATCCTTTCTGGCCCATCAACTCCTCTTTTATGTGTTGTCTTCATCTTATAAGCCACGGCAGTTTTTCTTTTTCAGGGATAGAAATGGATGATGAAGAACTAGCTCGCTTTGTGGTGCATGTTGACAAGGATAATAATGGAATTATTACTTTTGAGGAGTGGAGAGATTTTCTTCTACTCTACCCTCATGAAGCAACTATTGAGAACATCTATCAGTACTGGGAAAGAGTTTATCTTGTTGACATTGGAGAACAGGCTGTCATTCCTGAAGGCATCAGTAAGCACGTCAATGCTAGCAAGTATTTGATTGCTGGCGGAGTCGCAGGGAGCTGCTTCACAGCATCATAACGGCTCCTCTTGATCGCCTTAAGGTTGTGTTGCAAGTTCAGACAACCCGTGCTTCTATTCTTCCTGCTGTTAAAAATATATGGAAGGAAGGTGGCCTCCTGGGATTTTTCAGAGGAAATGGGTTAAACGTTGTGAAGGTTGCACCTGAGAGCGCCATCAAGTTCTACACTTATGAAATGTTAAAAAATTTCATTGGAGATATTAATGGCGAAGGAAAAGATGACATTGGGACTTCTGGGCGGCTTATTGCTGGTGGTATGGCTGGTGCAGTGGCACAAACTGCCATCTATCCTATGGATCTTGTGAAAACTCGGTTACAAACTTATGTTTGTGATAGTGGGAAGGTTCCAAGCTTAGGAAAACTATCAAAGGATATATTGGTTCAGGAGGGACCTCGGGCTTTCTACAAAGGACTTGTACCGTCTCTCCTTGGGATTATCCCTTATGCCGGCATCGACTTAGCTGCATATGAAACCTTGAAAGACATGTCGAAGACGTATATTCTCAATGATGGTGGTATGAAAGCTTATCTATCCACATCCATGTTTTCTAGTCTGCGCGTAGATATATCTAAACATAACATTATTAAACCTTTTTACTTTCAGCAGAACCTGGCCCTTTTGTGCAACTGGGTTGTGGGACAATTTCGGGAGCACTAGGAGCAACATGTGTTTATCCGTTGCAGGTTATCAGAACAAGGTATTGCTTATATAGTTTTCTTGAAACAACCAGTTTCTTTTGGTTTGTCAGAAAAAGTCTTGGCGTCTTATGTCTGTTGTTAATGCCAATACTATTGTTTGGCTTTTCAGAATGCAAGCTCAACGTTCTAATGCGACTGATGCATACTCTGGAATGTCTGATGTATTTAAGAGAACTCTTCAGCATGAGGGTATAAGAGGTTTCTATAAAGGGCTTTTTCCGAATCTTCTTAAAGTTGTACCAGCAGCAAGTATTACATACCTGGTTTACGAAACCATGAAAAAAAGTCTAGGTCTTGATTGATCCCCGCACAGGGGCTGCCATGCGTTTGAAAAACAGTAACTGTTAGTGATTGATTGATTGATGATGATGATGAAGAAGATATGAATAAAAATTAACTAATCAACAGGTGATACCATTGTTTGAGTTATATGATAGTAGATGTTAATTTCTCTCAAGGATAGCCATGGGGTCGTAGTTCTTCTGGTGTTTTTCTGACCAATCACCACGCTGAGAATTGATGGATAGAATCATGTTTTAATGTCCATCTGTTGAGCAAATGTACGACCCTTTTATTATAGATTTGCTACTACATCAAGTTCATTTTCCATTGTAGTATTATTAAATACATGTTGAGTTGTGGCTCTAAAACAATTTGCTTATCAACAATAAGCAATGTGCCGCGTGGTCTGATGAACCGACAAAAGTAAAATTTAGCTTATGCTTCCCTGCAATTGATGTATATTTACAGTATTTGATTTGAAACAGGATGAAGTCTTACCAACTTATTTCTTTTGAATATTGAGGTATGTATAGAACAGAACACACTTGATATCAATTTGTTAGATCTGTTTGGATTACAAGATTGGAACTATATTATTATGATGAGAATATTTTTGCAATTTCAAACTATTCTTGAAGTAAGCATTGTCATCATCATATAATATACTCCATATTGTTTGTTAGTGCTGGTTAATCTTAATTTTCAGACGGAACTTAATTATTAAGTGTAGATAATTAATAAAAGCTCTCAACTTTTTTGGTGAAAATTTGCCTGTAGAAAAATTATACAGCCTTATTACCACCATTTTTAAATTTGAATGCACCCAAAACATGACCTGTATACCCGAACAACTAGAGAGCACAAATGATGGAATTTTTATTAGTATTGAGTAGGTTTGATCGGATACAAACATATATATATATATATATATATATATATTTAAACAAGAAGAAAAAGCAACATCAACTAAGATCTGACATGACTATGCATGCATATAGATGGGAACGAACGAACGAACAAGCAAGCTGCGTAAATCAAATATTATGTTTGGTTAAAAATCTGGAAGAAAGGCATAACCTTCCCTTTGCCTCTCTATATGACTTGCCTTAGAAGAAGGAACATACCCATTACCCTGTACTGTAATTAATCCAAGTAAGTACGCGAGGGTACTAATTGTGTCCGGCGTATGGAGAAATTATTATGCTCATTATAATCTTCTTCTTTCTCTTCTTCCTCCACATCTTTATCCGGAGCCTAACGCCTTCCAGTACCAGATGGATGTTAATATTTCCATCTATTCAATTATATAACCACGTCCGTCCGTCCGTCCGTCCGTACGTGCGTTTCATCCCAAAATTATTAATATCTGTTGGTATTATTTTTGATATATAAAGAAATTAACAGATCATCATCCACATACATAAAGGATGCGGATGCCAAGTCAAAAAGAATGATAAGGTGGGGGGAAGGGGTAGTGGATTGTCAAAAGTGGTTGAGAGGTGGAAGGTGCCAAGTCAAAAAGATGTAAAACATTGGGGAAGGTAGGTAGGTTGGTTGGTTAAAGTAGGTAATACCAACAAAATAGATAGGAATGGAATTGGGGGTTGGGGGTTGGGGGTTGGGGGGGGGGGGGGTATGATTCTGCCTTTCTCAATCATCTTCCACTTATTACCATCCATCCCCCATTCCATTCAGATTGTTGCGAGAATCTTTGTGTCTAAAGGCTCATTAATTTAATGGTAGACAATTTTACTTTTTATCACATAGACCGACCGACCGACCTAGCAAGCAATACCTTGAAATTACTACCACATCCTCCTCCTCTTTCTAGCCATGACATATCCTTTTTGCACCATCGATTATTCATTGGTAAGGAAAAATAATGTTGGTCAAGTTTGTTGCTCCTATCCTATCCTATCCTATCCTATTCGCTAATTGTGCTTCTGTCTTGATATAGATGATGACAATGGTAAAATTAACATTATTTAGGACTACTCTTTTTAAAAGAGGCCTATTTACAAAATTATTATTTAGGACAACTTTAAAATCATTCAAAGAATAGGTTTGGATCAAATTATTATTTAGTGTTGTGAGTTGAATTCAACATTTGAAGTAACAGAGTGGACGTGCCGGAGTGGTTATCGGGCATGACTAGAAATCATGTGGGCTCGTCCCGCGCAGGTTCGAATCCTGCCGTTCACGATTTATAATATATTTTTCCTTTTTTTTTTGTTTCCTTCATATATATACTCTCTCTGTTCTTAAAAAATTGTCGTTTTAGAAGAAAAAATTTGTTCAAAAAAGTTTGTCATTTATAACTTTCGTGGAGAATAAATTATTTATTTTCCTATATTACCCCTACCTTCTCTCATTGTTTCAAGAAATTCTCTTCTTTGTATTAATAGTTTTCAATTTCCCATAAAGGGGTAGTGATGAAATTTCAAACAATTTTTACTTGGTAAATGATACTTTCTTAATCCATGTGTCAAAACTTTAAACGACAATCTTTTAAGAACGGAGGAGGTAGTATATATATACAAGTGAAGTGAATATTATGGTATTGTGCAAGCAATCAACATTCCTAGTAGGTAAAATCAAAGAATGCAATACCATAAAAGAAGTTCAGCAAGTCCATGCCCAAACCATCACCAGAGGCCTTCTCTCTCTCCTCCCATCTTCCTCCTCTCTCCTACTCACTAGCATCCTCCACTATTTTACCTCTCTCATCTCCCCATCTCATAACCCCATTTCAATACGTTATGCAGTCACCCTCTTCAACCTCGTTAAAAACCCTTCAACTTTCTGTTACAATACTATTATTCGTGCCCACACTCTCCTTTCGTTTCCTCAAAATGCTCTCACTTTCTTTGCCCAAATGCGTCTCTCCTCCATCCCACCTGATTCACACACCTTCCCTTTTCTTCTCAAAGCCTGCACTCAACTCCGTTCCATTTCTCTCGCCAAAACCCTTCATTCTCAGTCCTTCAAGTTCGGTTTTGCGGCGGATATATTCGTTTGCAATACCCTCATTGTTGTTTACTCTGTAACTGGTCATATTCGCGATACCCATCACGTGTTTGATCAAACTTCTTTCAAGGATGTTGTTTCTTGCAATTCTATGATCGATGGATTTGTAAAGGCGGGAGAGACCGGCCAAGCGCGTAAGGTGTTTGATCAAATGCCCATGAGAGATGCTATGTCTTGGGGTACTCTCATTGCCGGATATGTTCAAATGAAGCAATTGAAGGAGGCAATCGAGCTCTTTGATCAGATGGTAGCATTAGTGGTTCGTCCTGATAATGTTGCATTGGTTTCAGTTCTCTCAGCTTGTGCTCAATTAAGGGCATTAGAAAAAGGGTAGTCAATACATCAATATATTGAACAAAATAGAATAAGAATCGATACATTCCTGTCCACTGGTTTGGTGGATTTGTACTCAAAATGTGGATGCATTGTGTAATACCCGGATATTTTTAATAAATAAATAACATTGTAAAGTTTTTGTTTAAATATTTTAATTGAGTTTTTCTTATGTTCGGGTCAAACATTGTATTTAATTTATGTGGACTACAACAATTAAAGAATTTCATTAATTTGGGTTTTAAAATTTATTTGGGCCTAATTTGTATTTGGGTAATTTTAAATCCTATTAAAATTAAAAGAGTTAATAAAATATATAAATAACTAAACCTACCCTTACCCTCATTATACAATCCAGAAAAGAAGAAGAGAG
The DNA here is from genome assembly GCA_020205605.1 of Panax ginseng. Lineage (NCBI taxonomy): Eukaryota > Viridiplantae > Streptophyta > Magnoliopsida > Apiales > Araliaceae > Panax > Panax ginseng. The sequence goes on along the minus strand of CM035145.1, from coordinate 4,687,978 downwards.
GCAGCAGCGGCAGTAAGAATAGAAAGTAAAAAGGTATTGTAATATTGCTATGAATAATGAATTGGTTGGAATTTTCAATTTGTCAAGATATTTGTGTAATTATGTGTGTGCAGAGCCTAGTATGATTACATAGGGTTGCGGGTGATTGTGAAGCTTTCATATATTGCAAAGTCAAGTAAATGGTGTATTTTGAAGTATGCTTCTAATGTTAATATAATAATATTGAGTGAACTTTTCAAAGTTACTTTTTCACCAAATTTGACAATACTTGCTCTCTTTACATGTATACATATATGATTTACGGAATTTCAGTACCTTGATTTATATTATATAAAATGGTTGGTCATGGATTATTCATTTATTGATAATGAATGCATCACGTGGGCATTATATGTATGCAGTTAATTATTTTTATTGTATAACATTTTGGTTAACAGGTTATGCAGAATGATTTTAAAAATTTAAAACATAAAACATACATGATCGATTAATAATAACGAGTCTTTAAAAAAAATGATAATTAACAGTTTAACTTACAATTCATTTAATTATTAATCAATTTTTATTAATTTGCCTAATTAGTTTGAATTTTAGAGGATTTAAGGAGTTATAATTGGAATATAATTTGAATATTACATTGCTTAATTCGTGTACAGATTCCGTATCTTCCTTGGTGATAATCCTTTTAAATTTTGTTATGTCCGTTTGCTTTCCGTTTAGAATCTGTTTATTGTTTCACATGATCGTTCGTCTCAAATTCATGTGATGGTTTCGCTTTGGTGTTGATATTTAGAAATCATATTTGTACTCTTTGATCTAGTATATCATTGTTAGTATTTATTTCAATAATTGTAGAAAGTACATGTTACTATACTTTGGAGACTTGTGTTGATGATTCGTTCGATTTAACATGTACACGTTAGAACCTTTTGTGTTGATATTGTGTCGCATGCGTTGTGACATAGTATTTTTGTTAGAATATACCGTAAGGTATATCTGAGCTATAACCACCTGTGGGGGTACCACATGCATGTCCTCTTGGCACGAGAGGCATTACACTTTCCGTGGCGGTGTGATCAGTCCACGGCATCTCCGTTTTGTGCTCCGGTGAGAGTTGGCCATTTGGTGTTTTGTTGTGGGGCGTATGGGTGCGAATTTACTAGTTTTCTGCTCGCTCGCTCGTGGAGTGGTGATGTTTGTGCCAAACACGCCTTAGATTTACAGCACGCATATGGATCACTTGCATGATCGGCAATGTGACTTGCACAATGGCATTATTTTGATTGTCTTTGTGGCATTAGTTGACTTATCTGTGTGGCAAGGTATATTACTATTTATTCCGAGCTTCGGTGTGAAATAACACCCAACCATTTGATTCAACCTATTATTTCGTTGTATTAGTTTTGTTCGTTTCGTTTCATTTCATTTAATTGAGTTAGTTATTTCGGTTCATTATTTGTATTCTATATTCGTCTCGGGCATTTGCTCTCATGCCAGTATTTTTCTTCCTATAGAAATCGGGGAATCAAGGACAGTGTGTGACGAGAGCTTCCTTTTATCCAAATGGTTTAGATATATTATGTTTAGGTTGTGATACGTTACTTTGATCGGAATTGTAATAAATTATTTTAGATTATGGTTTGAGGAAGTTTGATATTTATTATGGTTGACTTGTTGTATTTATCAGATATTAAGATTATTATTTTAGGGCTTGAGCCTTGCTATTAAATTCATCAGTTTTGTTATGTTTTGAGTAACCTCTCTTTCTATTTTAGAAAGGGGGTGTTATAGAGTTGGTATCAGAGCCAGGTTCTTTCTTGTAGAAAACCTATTTAGGTTTGACCTGTGAGTTATGGGTAGACTTCTGGGTTAGGTTTTTGTTCAGTTTGATTTTTTGTTCAGCTATATTTGAATCTGTTTTAATTTGTTCTATTTATTCGTTGATCTCTTTCTTAGATGGCTCGTCGATCCGCTAGAGTTGCTGGGAGGAGAGGTAACAATAAGGGAAGGGGTGATGGTCAGCCCAATGAGCAACCTAATGATCAGATAAATGCTCAACTGGCTAACTTGGTGAATCAGGCGATTAATCCGGCTTTACCACAGTTGGTGGCATAGGTTGTACAGGCAATGCAACAACTGCCAAAAATTCCTAAGCAGGGGCACTCGGGAAATAATGGTCCACAAACAAACGAAGAGGAAGGAAATGTGGATGGCCTTGATCGTGAGTGGTGGTTCCAATGTATGTGTGGTTGGAGAGGTTTGAAGCGAAGCCACGCTTTTTCGCTTCGCTCCAACTCCAATTGATGCGGAAAATTGGATTGCTCACCTAGAGAAGATTTTTGATGTGTTGGGATGCTCGGGATAATCAAAGAGTGTTGCTTAGCGCTTATGTTGTTAGAGGGGATGCCAGAGGTGGTGGAAAGCATCAAGACAACCAAGGGTGATGGGTGCGTGGAGACACTTCATCAAGGCGAGTTTTGTGAGGTCTTTATCGCCAGTGATTTTCAAATTTACCGATAAAGAGGCCTATCTTCAGAGAATATCTATCCATTCGGCGGAAGGATGATGAGTCCATTATCGATTTCATGACCGGTGTTCACCAGTTGGCGGTGTTTAGTGGGAACGTCTGCGAGGGACTGCAGCAGAACAAAGCGAGAGAAGTTCAAGTGGCGGATTCATTATAGGTATCGCCAACATCTCATTAACACCAAGTTTGCGGATGTATCGGCGGTGGCTAAATGCGGCGAGAACATTGAGATGGAGCTACGAGGATTTTCTGGACTTCTAAACCCAAAGGAGTCGAAAGAGGGCAGAGATGACCAATGTGGTCGAGCTTCGGTCGTATAGAGAGAAATCAAGGTGGTCGATGGAATGAAATCATGGTGTTCAAAGAGGCGATGGCGTGGTCGTAATCGAATCAGGGGTAATCAACAATTGCCTCAAGAGGGCGTAATCGTCGCCTTCACTACCTTGGTATGGTCGAATCGCCAAAGAAAGCGGCGTAATCGTCGGCGAAGCGTAATCGTGGTCGATATCTTGGACCAGCTAGTGGGGGTAACCCAAATCTTATTCCGATAGTTCCCTGTGCTATGTGTGGGGCTAATCATCCGGGGAGACAGTGTCATAGAGCTACCGGTACATGTTTTTTGTGTGGACAGATGGGTCACATGGCTAGAGATTGTACCGGGCCACGTGGTAATGGTGGAGGCGGTGATCATGGTGGCAATGGAGGTCAGCGTCAGGGTGGTCGGGTGTTTGCCTTGACATATAATCAGGCGGCAGGTGTGCCAGGTATTGTTTCTGGCACTCTTTTAGTTGGCAGTCGTGAGGCTTCTATTTTATTTGATACGGGTTCTACGCATTTTGTTGTTGCTCAGTCTTTTGTTCGGCACCTGGGTGTGCCCTCTCAGTCTTTATATTCTGTTATGTCTATTGCTACCCCGATGGGGACTTCTATTGTTATCTCTGATTTTTATCGAGAGTGTCCGATCATTTTTGGAGATAAGATTCGTAGGGATAATCTTCTTCCGATGTGTATGCACGATTTTGATGTCATTCTCAAAATGGACTGGTTGGATAAGCATCAGGCCACTATCGATTGCCAAGCGAAGAAGGTTATATTTGGAGATATGAATTTTCCTGAATTCGTGTTTCAGGGTTCACAGCCGAATAGAGTGGTGAAGTTGATTTCAGCTTTGAAGGCTGGAAAGTTAGTGGCAAAGGGTTGTTAGGGTTACTTGCATTTGTGAAGGATACCTCTAAGGGTGAGTCTCGTATTGAGGATATTTCGGTTGTTCGTGACTTTCCCGATGTGTTTCCTGAGGAGTTGTCAGGGTTGCCACCGCAGCGGGAAGTTGAGTTACTATTGAGCTTGTTCCTGGTGCGAGGCCTATCTCTAAGGCGCCGTATCGGATGGCACCATTGGAGTTACAGGAGTTGAAGGAGCAGTTGCAGGAACTGTTAGATCGTGGTGTGATTCGGCCGAGTGTTTCGCCGTGGGGTGCTCCGATTTTGTTTGTGAAGAAGAAGGATGGGTCTATGAGGTTGTGCATAGACTACAGGGAGTTGAACAAGATCACCATCAGGAATCAGTATCCATTGCCGAGGATTGAAGACTTGTTTGACCAACTCCAGGGGGCGAGGTATTTTTCGAAGATAGACTTGAGGTCGGGTTACCATCAGTTGAGGGTTAGAGATGAGGATGTCTCTAAGACAGCTTTTCGTACTCGATATGGGCATTACGAATTTCTGGTGATGCCATTTGGGTTGACTAATGCTCCGGTGGTGTTTATGGATTTGATGAATCGGGTGTTCAAGGAGTACTTGGACCAATTTTTTATTGTCTTTATTGATGACATTTTGGTTTACTCTAAGTCTAGGGAGGAGCACGAAGAGCATCTTCGAACAGTGTTGGGAATTTTGCAGAAAGAGAAATTGTATGCTAAATTCTCTAAATGTGAGTTTTGGTTGGAGCAGGTTGCATTTTTGGGCCACGTTGTTTCTGCTGAAGGCATTAAGGTGGATCCTGCAAAGGTTGAGGCTATCACTAAATGGCCAAGACCTACTACGGTGACAAAGATTAGGAGTTTCTTGGGTTTGGCAGGGTATTACAGACGATTTGTGGAGGGATTTTTGTTGCTTGCCTTACCTTTGACTCAGTTGATGAAAAAGGGCATGAAGTTTGTATGGAATGATGAGCGTGAGAAGAGTTTTGAGGAGTTGAAGAAACGGCTTGTGACAGCTCCTATATTTGCATTGCCGTCAGGGACAGGAGGTTATCAGATTTATAGTGATGCTTCTAAGAAGGGCTTGGGGTGTGTTTTGATGCAACACGGTAATGTGATTGCTTATGCTTCTAGGCAGCTTAAATCTTACGAGGTGAACTACCCCACTCATGATCTGGAATTGGCAGCGGTGATCTTTGCTCTAAAGATTTGGAGGCACTATTTGTATGGAGAGACTTGTGATATTTTCACCGATCATAAAAGTCTTAAATACATTTTCACTTAGAAGGAGCTCAATATGAGGCAGAGGCGTTGGTTGGAGCTTTTAAAGGATTATGATGCTAGAATTCGATCACCCGGGGAAGGCAAATGTGGTTGCTGCAGATGCTCTTGGCGAAAAGAGTTCAGTGGAGTGTAGCGAATTTTATTACACAACCTCAACTTATTTTGGATATGGAGCGGTCGAGTTAGAGTTGTATGTGACGAGGTTCGGATGGGCAATTGATGGTTATGAGAGTGGAGCCTCTCTTATTTGCGGTCAAAGAAGCTCAAAAAGAAGATGGGAGTTGTGGAGTATGACGCATAATCTGTAGGAGGGCAAGTCGTCTGCGAGTTTCAGATTGATGACCATGGTGTGATTTGGTTGGGTGAACGGTTGTGTGTGTTGGTCGATCCAATCATTCGAGAGGTCAGTGTTGGTTTGAGGCTCATAGTTCGCCATTTTCTATTCATCCGTGTTCTACAAAGATGTATAGGGATTTGAAGAAGAATTTTTGGTGGAATGGGATGAAACGAGAGACATGGTGAACATGTTGGGAAGTGCCTCACTTGTCGTGAAGTGAAGATAGAACATCAACGAGCTAGTGGCTTTGTTACAACAGCTTAGACATTCCAAATGTGGAAGTGGGAGGATATCACGATGGATTTTGTGGACTGGTTTGCGAAGACTTTCGTGAAGAATGATGCCATTTGGGTAGTGGTGGATCTACCGACCAAATCGACACACTTTTTGGCTATCCATGAGGGTTACTCGGTGGATAGGTTGACACATATCTTTCAGCAGGAGATTGTTAGACTTCATGGTACTTCGGTGTCTATTGTTTTAGATCGGGACCCACGGTTCACTTCACGGTTTTGGAAAGGGTTTCAACGAGCTTGGGGCACTCGGCTCAACTTCAGTACTTCTTTCCATCCGCAAACTTATGGGCAATCCGAGAGGACTATTCAGACATTAGAGGATATGTTGAGGTCTTGTGCACTTGAGTGGTCGGGTAATTGGGATGATTACTTGAGCCTAGTTGAGTTTGCTTACAACAACAGCTGGCATGCAAGTATTGGAATGGCTCCGTTTAAGGCATTGTATGGTAGGAAGTGTCGGGCACCAACTTGTTGGGATGAGGTTGGCGAGAGAGCCATAGAAGGGCCTGAGTTAGTTCAAATCACTACAGAGAAGGTAGTGGTGGCTAAGGAAAAATTGAAGTCGGTTTCACGACAGAAGAGTTATGCTGATAAGCATAGGAAGACCTTAGAGTTTGAACCTGGTGAGCATGTGTTCCTAAAAGTTTCTCCTTGGAAGGGTATTCGGCGATTTGGTCTGAAAGGGAAACTTAGTCCGCGTTATATTGGCCCATTCGAGATTCTGAAGAGGGTTGGTGAGGTTGCATATCGGTTAGCTTTGCCTCCACAGCTAGCTGTGCACAATGTGTTCCATGTGTCGGTGTTGAGGAGTTATAAATATCATTCGTTGCATGTGGTACAATATCCGTTCGATAAGATTCGTGATGATCTTACTTGTGTGGAGCAAGCCGAGGCAATTTTGGATCGTCAAGAGCGGATTATGAGGAGGAAGACTATTCCATTTGTTAAGGTTTTGTGGAGAAACCATTCGGAGCGAGAGGCTACATGGGAGATGGAGGAGTCTATTCGAGCGGAATATCCGCATCTTTTTGATAATTAAGTTGTTCTGTTCTTTTGATTCCGAGGACGGAATCCTTTTTAAGGGGTAGGTGATGTAATACCCGGATATTTTTAATAAATAAATAACATTGTAAAGTTTTTGTTTAAATATTTTAATTGGATTTTTCTTATGTTCGGGTCAAACATTGTATTTAATTTATGTGGACTACAACAATTAAAGAATTTTATTAATTTGGGTTTTAAAATTTATTTGGGCCTAATTTGTATTTGGGTAATTTTAAATCCTATTAAAATTAAAAGTGTTAATAAAATATATAAATAACTAAACCTACCCTTACCCTCATTATACAATCCGAGAAAAAAAGAAGAGGCGCGGCCAAAGTAGTAGAATAAAAGTAAAAAGGTATTGTAATATTGCTATGAATAATGAATTGCTTGGAATTTTCAATTTGTCAAGATGTTTGTGTAATTATGTGTGTGTAGAGCCTAGTATGATTACATAGGGTCATGGGTGATCGTGAAGCTTTCATATATTGCAAAAGTCAAGTAAATGGTGTATTTTGAAGTATGCTTCTAATGTTAATATAATAATATTGAGTGAACTTTTCAAAGTTACTTTTCCACCAAATTTGACAATACTTGCTCTCTTTACATGTATACATATATGATTTACTAATTTCAAAGACTTTGATTTATATTATATAAAATGGTTGGTCATGGATTATTCATTTATTGATAATGAATGCATCACGTGGGCATTATATGTACGCAGCTTAATTATTTTTATTGTATAACATTTTGGTTAACGGAGTTATGCAGAATGATTTTAAAATTTAAAACATAAAACATACATGATCGATTAATAATAACGAGTCTTTAAAAAAATGATAATTAATAGCTTTAACTTACAATTCATTTAATTATTAATCGATTTTATTAATTTGTCTAATTAGTTTGAACGAGTGGATTTAAGGAGTTACAATTGGAATATAATTTCGGTATTACATTGTTAATCCGTACGATTCCGTACTCTTCAAATGATAATCCTTTTAAATTTTGTTATGTCCGTTTGCTTTCCGTTTAGAATCTGTTTATTGTTTCACATGATTGTTCGTCTCAAATTCATGTGATGGTTTTGCTTTGGTGTTGATATTTAGAAATCATATTTGTACACTTTGATCTAGTATATCATTGTTAGTATTTATTTCAATAATTGTAGAAAGTACATGTTACTATACTTTGGAGACTTGTGTTGATGATTCGTTCGATTTAACATGTACACGTTAGAACCTTTTGTGTTGATATTGTGTCGCATGTGTTGTGACATAGTATTTTTGTTAGAATATACCGTAGGGTATATCTGAGCTATAACCACCTGTGGGGGTACCACAGGCATGTCCTCTTGGCACGAGAGGCATTACACTTTCCGTGGCGGTGTGATCAGTCCACGGCGTCTCCGTTTTATGCTCCGGTGGGAGTTGGTCATTTGGTGTTTTGTTGTGGGAGGCGTATAGGTCGACCCTAGTTTTTTGTTCTGTTCTGTTCTGCGGAGTGGTGATGTTTGTGCCAAACACGCCTTTCGATTTTGCACGCATCTGGATTGCGCAGTCCGGTGTGTGACTTGCCTGTGTGGCATTATTTTGATTGTCTTTGTGGCATTAGTTGACTTACCTGTGTGGTAAGGTATATTACTATTTATTCTGAGCTCGGTATGAAATAACACCCAGCCATTTGATTCAACCTATTATTTCGTTGTATTAGTTTTGTTCGTTTCGTTTCATTTCATTTAATTGAGTTAGTTATTTCGGTTCATTATTTGTATTCTATATTCGTACTGGGCATTTGGCTCATGCTGTGTTTTTCTTCCGGCAGGTAATTAGGAGAATCAAGAACAAGTGTGACGAGAGCTTCCTTTTATCCAAATTGTTTAGATATATTATGTTTAGGTTGTGATACGTTACTTTGTTCGGAATTGTAATAAATTATTTTAGATTATGTGACGCCCCCAAAATAGGTCCATTCCATCCAACCCATTCTGAGTCGCCAAATACATGGTACAGAAATAACTACAACTTTATTATTACAACATATAAACTGTGAGTTTAAATACAGATATTGCCATCTAGACAATATCCACATACAAATAAATCCTCATCACAATTATTGATACATTATTTTACAATAATGGTGAGGACTACTAAACAACTCTCCCTAGAACTTTCATTCCATACCCGACTTGTACTTCGCTTATATTCTCGCCTCCCGAGAAGAAAAAATGGAACAAAAAGGAAAAGGGTGAGCTCGACTAGCCCAAGAAAGAATATTATGACTAAGATAATATACAACAAATTATCGTTAGTCTTCAACAGAAAAAATATAATAGTAATACAATAGACAACAAGTTTTAAATCAATATTCGCAGTGAAATAATAATTCATTAGAAGAGTTAAGTAGAGAATGCAAACTACTATCTTCTATGTATGAATTTTAAAGTTCATCATCAATATTTTTATCCCTCGTAACATCAATCAATATATATCCGAAATCATATATTCATCCTTGCACTACAAAAGCCAAGGACATTCACCACCGGGTCATGTTCATCTAAACACTGCTCATCTTTGCACTACGGGCCAAAGATATTCATCGAAAATCATTCATCTTTGCACTACAGCCAAAGATATTCATCATAACTCATTCATCTTTGCACTACATGTGCCAAATATATTCAATAATATCATTATTTAAGATCGAGGATGATGAAAAATATTTTTAAAAAAAACGAATCCAAAGAAAACAAAATGACAAGGATTAAGGATTAAGGATTCGTACTTTGTTTTATCCACGCCCAAAAATACCTCAAAAATAATCATAGTGGTGTAAAATTCAAGAATGATCAAAACATGGATACAATCAAAGCTTAGTATCCATAATAGATATTTTGACAAAAAGAAGAAATTTCATTTTTCTATGAATAGTCTCAGATATACGTGAATAAAGGCCGTATATCGTGAATAGTAAATCTGACACCAAAAGATAGAAATTTCACAAAAAACATCTTCACGCTTCGTGAATAAGACTCGTGTGAATAAGAATCGTGAATAAGAACTCATGAATAAGAACTCATGAATAAGAATCTTATGAATAAGTAACCCTACATATGAAAAAGTTCCAAATTTGATAAAAAGTTCCAACCAATATTTTGGCATAATGATATTGAAGAAAATAATATCATTTATGAAAGAAATAACATCCCTTACCTCGAAAGACAAGATTTCTAAATAAAACACCTGATATAAAGCATGACTTGAACTTGCACCGTATAGCAATACTCAAAGTATACTCAAAATACTCACAAGAATACGCTCGATAATATAGAGAGAAAAAACTTCAGTTCGTGTGATTTTCAATTCTAACCCAAGACCTATTTATAGAAATTCTTAGAACACCAAAAGCAGAAAAATTTAATATAATATTAATATATTTAATAAATCTTCTACGCACACTTGAAATCTGATTTTCAGTTCAATAACCACATGCCACCTTCTAGAAAAAGTAATAAAAAACGTTTTTCTAATTTAAAATAATTTAAACTTCCAAAAATCAATTATTTTGAGCTTCGAACTTCAATAATTCATAATAAATAGCCCTTTTGTCGAAAAATTGAATCTCGCGAGTTTTTATAGGAAATTCAATTCTCTACAACTTTACAAGAAGAAAGTTTTTCCAAATTCCAAACAGAAATTAACCGAAATCCACAAACCAAGCGATTTTACAAAGCTATAATCAAATTTCATTAATAAATGGGGTCCAATCGACATGTTTAATCTGCTTTTAAACATTTTTGGTAACAAAATACTCCTCCACATATACTCATATATCCCACATTCATCGTAAAAATATCATCGTTAATATATTATTAAAATAATATATTTAAATAAATTATTTTATCGTAAAAGATAAAATATTAATTTTCAACAATTGTCACTATAAAAATTTTCTCCGCCTATATCCACATAAAATCAATATTTTCCGCATCATATGAATCAATAATTAATTATTCACAAATAATATTACGAAATCACAATATCGACAACCAGTGCGGTTCCTGGAAAGAGGGGCTTTCCAATAAGAATTTCTCCTTACCTGGCGGCGTAATTAGGTGACCAAACCTCTCCTTGATGTAACTTTCTAGACATTGCCAATAATGTTATCTAATAATATTATTCGGATAATATGAATTATTGGTTCGATAATGAAAATAATGTGTAATGACAATTATCAAACAACAAAGAATATAAAATATCAACGCAAAGAATTATTGAATCAATAAAATAAAATACCGAAGCAAGAATTATCAGAACCATTATTGAGTAAAGGCCTTCTTTACGTAAGAGTCAATAATTGGTGCAATCAGGCGCGCTACTACGCAACAACGCCAGACATCGTGTTTTAACCACCGGTATTCCAACAATTAAATTCAGAATAACTACGCCGTTATTTTTAAACAACTTATTCTTGTCGCTTTCTTCCTCCAATCGCTTTCCGTTATGGGGCCCCACATATTACTTGTGCTACTATACGAATATTAATATTCCCCGACAAAGAAATATTCCACGACCAAACGAATATTCCCCAACAATAATGAATATTATATCACCACTTGCTTATTTAAAATATTTCTGCATTTTACCCATAACTAACCACATTAATCAAATCCACCCTTACTATTTCAAAATAATAAATAAAGGAAATTCCTTTTTATTTAAAAAAATTTCGGGGTCTTACAGATTATGGTTTGAGGAAGTTTGATATTTATTATGGTTGACTTGTGGTATTTATCAGATATTAAGATTATTATTTTAGGGCTTGAGCCTTGCTATTAAATTCATCAGTTTTGTTATGTTTTGAGTAACCTCTCTTTCTGTTACACATTGAGTCTGCTCGTGAGATCTTTGAATCGAGTCCTGAGAAGAATTTGTTTACATGGAATGCAATGCTTGTTGGATTTGCCGTGCATGGTTATGGAAAGTTACTACTTGATCACTTGTCAAGAATGGTGAAGTCAGGTATTAGACCTGATGGGGTGACCTTTCTAGGAGTCTTAGTGGGGTGTAGCCATGCGGGTCTTATTGGTGAAGCAAAGCGACTCTTTGGAGAGATGGAGAGCGTCAATGGGGTTCCTAGAGAGCTCAAGCACTATGGGTGCATGGCAGATTTGCTTGGTCGTGCTGGTTTGATTGAAGAAGCCTGTGAGATGATAAAAACAATGCCAGTGAGCGGTGACGTGTTTGTGTGGGGCGGTTTGCTTGGGGGATGTAGGCTGCATGGGAATGTTGAGATTGCAGAGAAAGCAGCTGAACATGTGATAAATCCTCAAGATGGTGGGGTGTATTCAGTCCTGGCTAGTGTTTATGCAAATGCCGAGCGTTGGGATGATTTAGCTAAGATAAGGAGATTGAGGGATACCAGGATGGTTAAGAAGAAAGCCGGTTGTAGTTTGATTCAGCTGAACGAGGTTACTCATGAATTTGTGGCTGGAGATGAGTTGCATTCTCGAACTAATGAGATATATTTGGTTTTAGAGAGTATAGGGCAACATCAATTTGAAGCACACTAAATGGGAAACAAGAGCTAGGGAAGCATAACTTATAACTGGGAAAAGAGTGAGACAAGGGCAGGAAAAGGAGAGCAAGGGAAGCATAACTGGAGTCCGGAAAAGAGAGAAGGGGCAAGGAAAGTGAGGGAAAAAAAGTAGAAGAAAAATTAAGACTTGTATTAACAGTTCTTTTTGTTACTACCTTTCTTTTTTTCTTTGTTAAACATTATACTTGGAATATATCATATTTTTTATAAAATAAAATACTTGTAAAAGTTAAAGGGGAAAATTATTTACTTTCTACATTTTCATTTTATATTCCTAGTCTCCCCTCACAAATTTCCCAATTTCAAAGAGTAGCAATAAATCTCAAATGTGTACGAGTCCGGTTGTAAATTTTTAAAAGACTGCTGAAGAAAACCATCAGCAGTCACTTTACTTTTTTCACCAAGGTTCTCAGACTGAACCGGTACTTTTTTCGTCCGATGCGGTTAAATCGTTATTGATCTACCATTAATATATAAAAATATATATTATTAGTAATTAATAAAATTTTAAAAAATCTCATTTTTTATGAACCGAAACATAATAAAATTGAATTACAATATTACTAAAAGTGGTTATGCCTTCCACATGCTGCCTATCAAATACTAGACTTGGATTTATACCAAGATTTTAGCTCAGAAAGAAAGTAAATACATCTCTAAGAGTGATTATGCCTTCCACATGCTGCCTATCAGAATCCATGACAATAATGCGCCTCACAACTGTAACACAAAAGGAAACTACAAGTTGATACTCTGAAAAATACTTGAAAATACATGAAGAGGTCAAAAGCAAATGCAGATACCGACTTGGATCTGAAAGGAGCTCCATGACTACAAGGAATCAGAACGCCTACAAATCTGATACCTATTGTGTGTTTCCGAATCTATTAGTGCCAGTGCCTGAATTCAATTTCAAAATTAGGGAATTTAAAATGATAAAGGATCAACAGTTGCTGTTTTTGCTGATCACACACAATTTGCAGTAACACATTTAATTGACAGATCACAAATAATTAGCAACTATTTGTCCTTGAGCATTCAAACAAATAGGTATAGCTGTTACAAACATGCCAACTATTTGGCCTTGAGCATTCGAACAAGCTGCTATGAACATGCTCTCTCTCCAAGAATTTCAGGTCTAGAATTAGGATGGGGAGGTCATATTCATCCATTTTCTCTAGCTCTAATTATTGAAGTATTCAAAACATATATAGCAACAGATAGGTCAGCATATAACTATAATTTTGAATGTCAAACTATTACATAGTAGTAGTTTTTTTTCCCAATTGCATCCATGTCCAACGAAACAATGATTAAATATGGTCTACAGGACTTGCCTGAATTATTGTTGTTCCATCCAGCTGAATTTGAGCATATACACTGCCTTTAGCAAATGTAGTGATATCACTAATCAAAAGGTAAATTGATTGTGAGATCAAACTCATGAAAGAGATGAAAATTTAGCAATATTTACTGATGCTCCAGATACAGCAAATGTCTATTACCTCCTGGTCAAGACATTCATAAGAGCTCCTTCATCATCAACAATAGGTATAGCACTGATTCGTGCTGGCAAAGAGAATGAAAAGGATGAATATATACCACCAAAACATTCATATCTTCAGAACAGCGTTGAACAGATACAAAAATTCCATAAGTATAGGAAGTTGGTAACAAAGAGCAAGAAAACTCAAAGGCTATGTTTGTTTGCAAGGATTATAATCCCAGGATTATAATTATAATGTCAAGACTATTAAACCATTTTATAATCCCGAGATTAATAGTCCCAAGTCTAAATTTGAAAACAAACAAAACACTTGGGATTAATAGTCTTATCCCAAGTATAATCCTTTTAAACAAACATAGCCAAATAGTCTACATAATAAAGTAGTTCAATCTAAAATTTGAATCATGAATAATTATAGCAAGCAATTGCTTTGCCAAAAATAAGTGTCTCTGAAATTTGACGTTCTGTGCCATGGTAGATTTAAATAAAAGAGAAGAAGATAAACCAACTAATATTCACTTCAGTTCCTGTATTACACAACAGGATGGCAGACTCTGCTTTACATAACAGTAAAGACCAACGACATGAGATATATATATAGAGAGAAACATATAGACAGACAGACTGACTCGCAGCACATGCACATGCACCAATGGGTGAGTTGGGAGTTTATTTTGTGTGACCTGTGCTCATGGAATATATATTGCGATGTTAAAGATGAACCCCAGGTACTGGAATAGAAAGAAAATCAGTGTGCACCTTCTATTAACAAATTAAGAGCGGAACCAAGAAGTTCACTGGGGTGTAATGTTAACAGTAGAGGACCACTTGAACCTTCATTTGTTCTCCAGGTACCTAACCGGAGACTACCCACAGGTTGTTGTAGGAGTGGAAGATATTCGAGGCGGTGTCTAAAATGCCTGCATATATCTAATTTTCACGAGGAAGAAACAAAGGAAGAGAAAATAAGCCATTAACAACATATTTAATATTGAGATAAGCCGTCTTAAAATAACAGGACAAAACGAACGTTTTAATATTCCAGCAAGACATGCTATATGTAACAATTGTGGACAAGATCCATCTTCCATGGCATCCAAAATTGGAACTGCAGATATCCTATATTTCACAATTCTAAGAGCAAGATCCTGTAGCGATTCGTCAGGACCAGCCTGTGTATACAAAGAAAGAATAGGGAAGACTTACAAGGATATAACTCTAGAAATCCCTAGGGTAAGAAAATACAAATATAAATCTCACAATGGAACAACCAATTTAAACAAAATCAGAAATTTACACCAAAAAGGACACAAACACCTGCTAAGAACTGTCTGATGGCAAGAGCACTTACTTGGATTAAAGGCCTATATGCCAACGATGAAGAACCATCCCCTTCTCTGCGAAGTTGGAGTTTTCCTTCTTTCAAAGCAGAAATTGTATGAATTCCAAGCATTTCATTTGTAAGAACTGCACGACTCTTATGAAGCTGTAATAAGTGAAAAGGGAAACTTAACTCTATCCTACTAAATAACAAAAAAAAAATGACAATAGAAAGCTGCCAAAGTTTGAAGAAGTAAACCAAAATAGCCAAAAATACTTGGTGCCACCAAATAGTAAAATAGTAATTTAGCATCACCAAGTTAGGAAATGGCTGAAATTAGTTGCTCTGACTATCTATTCCTTTTAACTTGTTAAACAGGAAAAGAGAGAAACGTCTAAGCCTAATGTTTGGATGGAGATGCCATCTTCCATTTGTTCTCCTAAAGCTGTAGGAGTTGCTAAAAACAAGAATGCAACAAATACATATTATATACAGTAGGAAGGGGAGTCCGGTGTCCAGTAGGCTTTCACATTATTGAGAA
The DNA here is from genome assembly GCA_020205605.1 of Panax ginseng. Classification (NCBI taxonomy): domain Eukaryota; kingdom Viridiplantae; phylum Streptophyta; class Magnoliopsida; order Apiales; family Araliaceae; genus Panax; species Panax ginseng. The sequence continues at coordinate 4,672,322 of CM035145.1, read as the reverse complement.
ACAACTTATTACAGTTGTAAAGATACTAAGAAGAGTAATGACAATGTAAAGATATGAAAAAGAAAAATGAGAATGACAATATTAAGCAGAATGGTTTCTTTCCAATGAAGTCAGCTTACAGGCAGCAATATGTTATTGAAATCTGACCACAGCTACTAGGGGCTGCTTACTGCATATAAATGATCCGTGTGTATAAAAGAAGCAAAGATGGACTCTATTTCCCTTTAAGTTGCTTGTTTGTGAGACTCATGATCTTAATGTATTTTCTTTATTTGTTTAAATATCTGCTTTCCTTTTTTTCTCTTTTTTTTGATAAAGAGGAGTTTCCCGGCCTTGCGACCAGACTATGTCTCCCCTCCCTGAACAAAGCTTTCAATAATAGACTTACGCTTGCGGTCCGTGACCCCTATGCTTGATGTCAGTGGGAGTCGAACTCAAGACCTCCGGGTTTACGGCTGATCCCAAGTTCTCTCTTAAATCACTGAGCCAAGTGGCAGGGTTAATATCTGCTTTTCTTGATCTGTTAAAGCTTAATTTAAGAGCCAAAATCAATTTTTTATGGCCATGCTTTCTTAATTTACACAGAGGGCCTACTTTTTACCTTGGTCTCATTTGGAAGGTCAAGGGAATGAAAACTTTATACATAGCCAACATTCTAGTGTCTCTATGTTGGTGCTAAGACTGCAGTAAAGGCATTCAAGAATAGGATTGATATGCTTGTCATATGTTATATTCTAGTACTTCACAGATGGGTTTCTTTTACTTTGTTCAAAACACTTTAGAACACAAGTAGGTCTGACAGATCACCCAGTCTCCCTTTCTTTCAGCCAGTACAGATAAATTCAAGAAGGAATAAAAAGATATTCACCATATCTGAAGGAAGTACATATATGAATTACTGAGCAAAGATGGTTCGGAATAAGATGAAGCATTGCGTAAAGCATATTTCCAAAGTTTGATACATACATGTATATGTGTGTGTGTGTGTGTGTATATATATATGGCGGACGTATATGTGTTTAGGGGTGGGGATGGATGGGGCAGGGGATGGGAGAAGAGAGTTTCCATTAACCCTACAAAAGCATGAACAAATCACTTATTATGGCCACACACAAAAAAAAATGTACCTCTCAGTAATACCTTTATTAAAATAAAAATGAAATCAGAAGCTGTTAGCATCCCTGAAATTTGTCTGCTAGGTTCATCCCAGAGAGGCACAACAGCAAGTCCCTAAATAAAAGGAAAATTAATACGAAGATATCAAAAAATATGAGATGGTTCAAAAAGTTCCTTTGAAACAATTAGGCCAAACATATCTCCAAAACAGCAACAGGCATAAGAGCTTATACGATCCTAATAAAAATTTGCAACTTTAAAAGAGTGTTCTGTAAAGCATTTAGATTAAGACAGTATGAGATCTTGGGGATGTTTTCTGTATGAGTTTAACTTGTTGTACTATGAGATCCAGTTTTCAGGGAACAGTCAATTTCACGAAATTGTATGACCTTGACTTTTTTTAATTTCCTTCTGCAATCTTTCTAACAATATTATGCAACTGTGACAAATTTTCATAAAATAATTTCCTTTATCACAGATTGCATTATTCTCCTGTCAGTCAGAACCTTAACAGCAGTTGACAACTTGTAAGATGGATGCATATATATAATATAATATGGTCGTCTAGAATGTCATACAAAATGACTAATTTTAGTGATAGGATTGTCCAATACATATCTTCCGAAACACATTGGCCAAAGCAAAACTGAAAGAAATTCATCAACAATCTCATATCAACGGTGATGTGAAACCATGGTTGAAAAATGAAATAAAGAGTTTAGAAGCCATTTTTTAATCTTCTATAATTCAAACAAAATAATGAAATTATTTTTTGGAGTTTTATGCGTGAAGTATGAATAGTAATACCACAGCAACTTATATTTTGATGAATCCTTAACCCTATAAAAAGGGATGTAAGTTGTAACTCCACTCCGACAAGGAAAACAATTTTGATGAAATGATAGTTTCAAGTAATGCAATATATACATTCAAAAAGGCTGAAAAGCTCATACCTTTTCATACATGACATGGAATGCGTCTTCCACATCAACATTAACATCCAATGCAAACACCTACTTTTAAAGAAGTCGTGGAATTAGCAGAAAACAACTCACATGTGAGTGATGAAAGAAAAACATTTTTTAAATAAAAACAGAAGGGAGAAATCATTCGAACCTCGCCTGAATTAGGAATCAACTCATATGTTTTATAAAATGACATATGCATGGACAGACGAAGGCGAGACACATCCATCTCGTTAGCTGACAACGACAAAACTGGTCCCTGATGTAAACTACCAGATGATGAAGCCTGATCCACATGGTAATCAATGAAAAATGTGATTCAAATGCTCAACGTATAACTTATGAGCCATGGAAACTTTAACACTGACCACAGACTGTGGAATCCCATTGTTATCTATATCCATAGTTGGTGGAAAAGTTTCTACAATTGGAAGGATGAACTCTTGTTCCGGTACCAGAATAAAGTTGTTAATAGTTCCATATGTATTATCCTGAAGACAAGGCTGTTGATCATCGATGCTCCATATATTGTCAACCAAGAATTTGTACTACATCACAGATTCAATGTCAATAAATCTTGGTGTTGAATATAATCACATTGTAACAAAAACAATAATATAATCACATGAATAAGAGTATAATTGTCTACTAAATAACCAGAAAATGATTTGGTAGCTGGTAGAGATAAAAAGCATCGGTTATAAGCATCACAATTACAAAAACCAAAATTTATCCTTCCTTCATCTATTATACACTTCCCCAAACACCCCCACATTTGTTCATCGTACCATTCTAGGAAACAAGCATGTGATTAACCAAAACAAAAGAAAAATATATCCTAATTCTACAAGCCCACAAAGTTGGCAAAGATCTAAATCATCTAATAATCATTTGAAACATGTTTATTACAGCCTTGGTAAATCTTCCTGCATGTTCTAGTGAAACTTAAACAACAATGCATAAAATAGTCTAAGCCATTGAAATAGATTCAAGTTCAACCAAATATGAAGCATTCATAGTTTTAACTAAACATACCAAAGCAAGATTATATGGTTAGTCAGTACCATGTATTATTCTTCTTTATTAAAGTTTAGTACTTTCTTTCTCTCATTTTTTCCCAATCCCAGTATTATTTCTCCACCTTATCAGAGGCCATAAAACAAACTTCATGACTATCCTTCGAAAGAAAAGGCAAAAAGGGGTAATACACCACTGTGGTTGTTCGAGTTTAAGCATTATAACTTTACAAAAATGGAATTAACAAACTGAACTTTTTAAAAATTATTAATTGGACCATTCTGTCCAAGAAACTGGACAAACGTAAATTGAATTGCATATTTACATATGTGGTAGCGAGAGAAAAAGAGAAAACAAAATATTTACTTATGTGATCAATGATTTGGCAACCACATAAGAATTTAAAGAAAGAAGAATAAATTTTGATTTCTTTCTTTCATTTTTCTATTATTTCTCTCTCTTCCTAAGTTCTTCTTCATCTGGTTACTTCCTTCTTCATGTGGGTTTAATTTCATTGCCCTAAATCCTTAATCACACATCGCCCACCACTACAAAACTTATATTTATCATCTATTTGGTCTCAACACAAGTGGGTGATTTAGAATCCATTGAAGTTGATCTCAAAAGTGGCAACATGGTCAACACATGGATCGATTACTCCGATTCAACTCGGGTCTTCATCATATCGGTATCTTACTCCAATCTCAAGCCCAAAGAACCCCTTTTACCCATCACTCAATCTCAATCATTACGTGAATGATTTCATGTTTGATGGTGCAATTGTCGAAGATGCAGTCATATGAGAAAGCAAGACTGCTTCGCAATAGCGTGGGAGTTAATTACCTAGCAAAAACCTTTTTTTCGCAACAAATCGATCCCAATTTCTGTAAGCTTCTAAAACCCTAAATCTTCTATCATCATGTTTCTCTGTAATCAATTTGGGGAATATATCCAGGGTTGAAGATGAGAGAGAAAGAAAAAGAAACTCTAATCAATTTGGGGAATATTTAGGGTTTCAATTTAGGATCAATTTGGGCATGTGTTTTATGGGTTGTAAATGAAGAAGTGGAGAGACAAAGACGTGTTTTTTGGGTTGAAGATGAATAAGAGGAGAGAGAAAGAAAAAGAAAAAAAATTAAAGTTTAGTCAATAGCAAAAAATCAACTTTGGAAGCAACTAATCAATTCTTAATATATAAAAGCAGGACAACCGATCCTTTAAATTGAAAAACTCACTGAGTTAACCCTTAATTAATTAAGAGTTAACTCGGTCAATTGAAAAACTCACGCGAGTTTGAAATCGAGTCCATCTTCAATCGACAAAATCGTCGGTTTCTCTTCCTCTTCCTCTTCCTCTTCCTCATTACCTTCTCTTTCCCCGTGGATCAGAAACCTAGATTCTTCACCCCTATTCCACTTTCATACATATGTTGTCCTTTCGTCTTCATCTCTTCCCCTCCCATATTAACCACTAACTGAGTTTGGCAACCCATGAAGTGGTAAAATCGCAAACTAATTCACCATTTTTGGCGATTTCCCTTCAATTCCCGAGCAAAAAAAGAAAAAATAAAACCCTAGAAATAGGTTGCTAGCAACAACATGTAATCAGAGCATCAAGACATGAAATTCATCGTCGTTCAATTGGGTTGCCGGTAATGGAGAGATCGACGTTGAATTGCCCTTCCTGCTCATTTGGACAATCTCGGCAATTAACAAAGAGAAAGGAGAACTGCCGTTAACTGAGAAAGAGAAGGGGAAAGGCGAAGGGTTTTCAGCTGAGATAATCGATTTCAGATAAAATAATTTATCAAAAAAAAATTCTCTCACGATTCATGAATTTTCCTCTTTTCTAGACCCTATATAATATAATCTCCCCCTTTTGTTGCTCTCTATTTTTATTTTGATTATACAAAATTAAAAACCAATGGGATTGATGTTTGGTAAGTTATGACTGAGAAAAAGTAATTTGTCTATTTTCACTCATTATATTTGCTAATATTCCTTGATACACTTTTATAGTGTGACTTATGAATGCTAATTTTATATTTCCTGTGGAATTGGATGAAAATAACATATCGATATGTGCTTTTTGGGCTCTAATGCAAATAAAGTTTTCAATTTTTAGGTGGAGTCATTAAAGTTTTATTGACATACATGATTTAATTTTGTAATGTAACATTAGGAATGATGTGATCACGTATTAATTTCTTTCCTTTTTTCTCCTTATGTTGTTGCCTCATGTTGAAAGATAAGGTTTGTTCATTTATACTTATGTATACACAATGGTAATTTATGCTCTGTGATTCTTTCTTTTGGATTGTAGCACACCTACAGAATTTGAAACAATTGGAGGTGTGGCAGTTAATTTAATAACAAACTTGAGGGGATGTTAAAGGTATGAATCTCTCTTCAATTGTTTTCTCTAATATTAACTGAACTCATTACTTAATATGAAATTGTTGGCTATGAGTTGGTACATGGATTGTGTACTTCCAGTCTTTTTTTGACATGAATGTCTGGCAAATTATTAAATCCATTATTCAATATATTTACAAATGTAAGTGATATAATATTAACTAATTTGTAGCTCCTCAATTTTTGATTCATCATAGCTCTTTACTCTTGGAGCCTAAGCTTTATCTACTTTAGGAGGTGATGAGGGGATTATTTTTGGTGTTATATAGGGTTATGGACTGTATTGTTTTGTGGTTATCTATTTTTTTTGGCTAAATGGTGGCTATCTGTTTAATCAACACATGCTCTTAGGCAATTCTTTGAATTTCTCATGCTATATCTGCCCCTGTCTTTGTGTTTAGGAATTATCAATCCAATTATTAATCAATCTGATTTCTTCTTTCAATGAGATGGGGAGGGCAGCTTCGGGAATTCATAAATCTACCAAGTTCCTGATAATATGATTAAGGCCTTTTTGGAGCCGCTTTACTCTAATTTGTGAGCAAAAAGCTCTTTGTGTGGAACAGCTGCTGTTTTGGAATATCGAGTTGTGGTTCATGATCAAACTTACACACCTTTACTGGATCGGAGTTTGAGTATGCAAAATGGTCATGTTGCCTTTGATACTCAACATCCGTGCAGGTATCTGTAAATGGTTGATTTGTTTCCCCAACGTAGGAATGCTTCATCTCTTGATGTCCTAAGATATGTTATGTTTTCTGATTGAAGATCTAATGTGGCTGTAAAAAGAGAGCTTCATTCCCCTGCATTCATCTGGAGTTTGACATTTCCCAAACTGGACTTGCTAACGAGCCTGACTTAGCTTTTCAAAAGTACTTAGTTTGATAGGTTAGTTGCTCGGTTCTTACTATATTCTTTGGTAATTGGTTTTTGGCTGAATAGTAAAGACAACTGAGGGAGTTTCTCACGAGTTGATATAATTATTGATCATTGTGTTTACTGATTTCCCCTCAGATATGAAATTGGGGACCTTGTTGGAGTGTATTGTGAAAATCTGATTGAAACTGTTGAGGAGGCTGAAAAGCTATTGGGTATATCTCCAACTACTTATTTTTTTCATTCACACTGATAAAGAGGATGGAACACCACTTAGTGGAGGCTCCCTGCCACCTCCCTTTCCACCATGCACTTTAAGAACGACATTGACGAGATATGCAGATCTTCTAAGTTCTCCCAAGAAGGTAGGTCTTTTTTTTTCTTTTATTAATTCATTGAATGTCTTTTAGCTTTTATTTATGTAGGATTTTTGAGATTTATGTATGGATATGAAAATTTAGGATGCAATTTATTTTTAATTAACAATTTGAATTTAGATCAAATTATGGGTCAATCAAGGGGCATGTGTTTAAAAAATTTGAGAAACATTCTCATCGCATATTGGATAAATTAGTCAATCTATTGCACGAGTTATCAACTAGTAAGCTTTAAAAGCCACGTATGAAAATAAGAGATGGAATTTGACGATCGTCCAATTTCTTGGACAAATTGGTCCAATTAATAATTTTTAGAAAGTTCAATGTACCAATTTTATTTTTTTAAAGTTCAGTATGGTATTACCCCTTTTTGCCCCTTGGGAAATTATTAAAATTAGGTTCTCTAGAAATCCAAACGGTAGTTATTAAGCAGAAGGTGCTAGTTTTTCACCAATTTCCATACTAATGCAAACAATTGAATGCACAATTATCACACGCAATAAGTTAAACTGATCTGAGGCAAATCAACATTGAATATACCTGATGACAACCAGGCGGAAGATCACGAAATGCCTGGAAAATTTTGGATGAACCCTCCACCAAAGTCATTGGCACTTGCTCAGTCCACCTTCATTCATACAAAAAAATAGTTTTTTTATAAAAAAAATCATAAAATATGTGCATATGATATTGACGATCAATGGAGTAGATAAGTTTGTAGAGACAATAAAATTGGAGTGAAACATACCCACTGAAAGAGTCATAAAGAAAGACTTGGCTGCCTCCATAGCACCATAGAAATTGAGTTTGAACCATTCCTGCTTAGCAATTGCCTCTCTTCCCCCAATTCACAAAAACTCACTACCCCTCACCATATATATATATATATATATATATATATATATATATATATATATATAATTGTATGGATAAACTTACAGGCTTACAGCACAACAAGGCGAAGGAATTAAGGAAAGAAAATAAAATTAGCAAATAGGGAGAGCTGAATCCAAGGGGATGCAAATCTTTTGTTATGGTAAATTAAATCTGCCGGCTATGTTTGTACGTAGTATGTTTGTACAGTAGAAGATTTGCCTCGGCTTTTCAGAACTTAAAAAAAGTATGACTACGATAAAACGACGGGAGGGAGGGATATGTACTGTGCTATAAAAGGAATTGGACTTGCGGTAATATTTGGGCAAATATGTTATTATAAAACCCTATAATATTCATAAAACTAATAGAAATTTGTAAAAAAAAATTAACATTTATACATCTATCTATAATTGTGTTTATTCATACTAATACTCAATTTGTTTTAAAATTAGAGATATAGTTTTACTTTTGAAATCAAACAACAACATATTAAACTTCACAATTAGTTTGGCTTATAAAAATTTAGAATAAAATAAATTTTATAATTAATAATTTTAGTTATATATTATATAATTAAAATAATTATATCAACTAAAATTAAATAAATTCACATCAATTTAAAGTTTAATATGTTGTCATTTGACCTCAAAAGTCAAATTATATCTCTAATTTTAAAATCGGGAAATATTAAAATTATATATAACAATCTAATTTTAAAACATTTTTGATTAACTTTATAAATAAAATAAATTATTTATCTATTTTAAAGTAGAGATAACAATAGTTATATATATATATATATATATATATATATATATATATATGAGTAAAAGACATCTCAAATAAAATTATTGATATATAATTTCAAATCAAATCAAATTTTACAAATTTTTATATTTTATATATATTTATTATATTCGCATGATCAAATTATTAATAATTATTAAGTTGGCAATCAAAGTATTAAAAGTGGCCTAAGATAATATAAAATGTCTTTTACAGTTTTACTATATATATATATATATAAAACACGAATCAGGTCCAGACTTCCGGACCTGATCAAAAACGGACTAATTTTTTTTTTTTAAAACAATTAAATTTTTTTTTTAATATTTTTTAGAACTGAAATTTTTCCATAATACAATATTTTGGGCGTGATTTGGATACCTATACCAAAAAATATATGTACAATCTGCATAGATTGTACATATATATTTTATTATATGTATCCAAATCACACCTAAAACACTGTATTATGTAAAAATTCAAGTTCCATAATTATTTATTTTAGTTGTTTTTTTAAAAAAAAAACAAAATAAATTGTCCGGATTTTTTTTTGCTTTTTTTTTTTTAAAACAACTAAAAAAAAAGTTTAATATTTTATGGAACTGAAATTTTTTCATAATACAATGTTTTGGGCGTGTTTTGAATACCTATACCAAAGCTTAGCGATGGTACCGATGCAGGGATATATACATGTTTTGTTATAATGCAAAAGCACACTCAAAACATCAGATTATGAAAAATTTCGATTCATAAAATATTAAACTTTTTTTTTTAGTTGTTTTAAAAAAAAAAAAGTTCCTTATTTTAAGAAAGTAAGGGATCCCTTACCTGATCCTGACCCATATATATATATATATATATATATACGGGGAGGATCTCTAACGGACCAAATAAGCGGACCAAAGAAGAGCGGACTCAGGCAAAAAAACACGCGAGTCGGGTTTAACCTGCGTGTTTTTTATGGTTAAACCCACCCGCGTGTTTTTTGCTTTGATCCGCTTCTTTGGTCCGCTTATTAGGTCCGTTTTAAACATTATATATATATATATATATATATATATATATATATATATATATATATATATGGAATTCCATCCACAAGAACCGGTTGTTGGGGAGCAACCCATTTTAGCCACCGCTACTACCCGCACTTCTACTTAAAAAAAAAAAATTGTCTAAAAGCTAGAATGCAGTAGTAGCGGGTGGTCAAAATGGGTTGCTTCCAACAATCGATTGTTGTGGATGGAATCCTATATATATATATATATATATATATATATATATATATCGGTCGGATCAATGCATACCTTTATTTTACTCACTCGTGCACACTTTTTAGCGATTTTACCCAACGACGGTTCGATCATACAACCGTCGTCTATACTTTTAGCGACGTTATATGTTGTCCGTCGCTAAAAGTATAGACGACGGTTGTATGACCGAAATCGTCGCCGGGTCCGTCGTTAAAGGGAGGTGAGCACGGGTGAGTAAGATAAGAGGTATGCACTTGATCCTTACTCATATATATATATATATATATTAGTTGCATGTTTTAAAGCATTAACTTATGATTGTGGAATTCAATATTGTGCGACAGTATTCACTGCACAATGTAATTTCGTGAGTCATAAATTATTAAAACTATTAATGGAGCTGATTTTTAAAAAAAATATAATTATTTAAAAAGTTTTAGAGATGCATTTGAATGCAACAGTAAAAAATTGTGAAAACAGATATCTAAGTCATGCAAGTTTTACGTAGTTTATAGCAGCCGCATTTTAATACTTTTTTTATTTTAAAATTAAAAATATCTCTTTAATTTTTTCACAATTCCAAAATTTTAAAATCAACCAAATATGTTAAGTTTTGAAATAAAAATTAATTAAAAAGTCTGTTAACTAAAATGTTGGTTGAATTTATTCGAATTTATATTAATTTTAAAAAATATTCCCTCCATTTTATATTATTTAATTATTTAAAATTTAAAATTAACATAAATTTTTTAAATTTTAATTAATATAATAATGACAAATATAAACTATCTAAAAATATTACTTATTATAAATTTTATTAATTTTAATAATTTTTTAATTTTAAATTTAAAAATATTTAATTTTTAAAAGTCAATAACAATTCTATAATTTAAAAAATAGAGGGAGTAAAACATATATTTGTAATTTGAAAGTAACAGAACTCAGCAGGACAGAACTGGTTAACCTACTACTGTGGGAATCAACGTGTTGGTTCAAGAGGCTTCCAAGGTCCACGTGCATCTTGTTGTTTCCTGACAGGTGTCCATCACTTGCTTCTTCTGCTAGGTGTTTCCCGAACTCTCTCGCTCTCTCTCCTGTAGCGCACGCACCTATATGCTTTACTTATAAAACTTATCACTCCTTGTATGCTTTCTTTATCCACATGCAGAACAAGATTCAAGCTTGAAATCAATAGTACTAGATTATTACTAATATACTTTTCTTGCATTTGCTCTGCTACCTCTTACCCTCCTTTCTTACTTACCAATCGTCTCCATAACAATTTTAGTTGTTAGTAGAGGATCTTCTTGATCATCAATGGCTTTTAGGTCACAGGTAAGTAAAGTTAACGTCTCTCTCTCTCTCTGTGTCTCTCATTAATTAACGGGTATGAATGATTAGCTATATATACTTATATAGATAGATAGATAGTAAAGTTAATTATAAATGTAATGCCGCGCGCAGAGTTGGTTGAAATCGATGGTGGGTCGCCTTAGAGTTGGAGGCTCAGGGGGAGGTTCAAGCTCTACATTCGCTACATCAACCTCTCCCAAATTCAAGGAAGCCTATCCTCCAACTGCAACAGAATATTCTGCCCATCATTTTCATCCGGATACTACGCCTAGGTAGCTCACTACTATTAATTAATTTATATTACTCGCATATCTATCTAGAGAGTTCATGATTAGGGATTTCCAGGATATATTGAACGAGTATAATTACTCCCTCTGTTCCAATTTTTTTTATTTTTTTTTAAAAAGGTCCAATTTGCAAAACTTGTGATATACTTTTCTTGATATTTTACCCCCCCAAAACATAAGTTATTATTATATGTAAGCAGGCCGGTGGAGGGAGAGTTTGTACCAGTATACGTGGCGCTAGGGATGATAATGCTGTCAGCGGGGCTGGGGTTGTACACGGCTATACAACACTTGTCTTGGGCTCCGGGAGTGTACGTGAAGAAATCGAGGAGAGAGAGGCTGCCGGAGGTAGAGGAGCCTGATCATGTGCTGGACGAGGCTGATCGCTTCATCAAGAAATCCTTCTTTAGGAAAGTGGCCCATGTCCAGGATTCTAGTCATGGTGAGGATGTCATGTCTGATCCTATCCGTGGAGATGTCCTCGCCAGGTGTGTCTGCTGCTTTATATAATTCTACTACACTACTACTCCATCACACAATCCGACAACTGTTTTGTGTAAAAATAAGTCTACTTGGGTCCTTAATTGATTTAGGGGATTAAAGTTTTTATTTATTTTTGGTTTCTTTGTAATGGTGCTATGCAGGAAGCCACACGCCGAGACCTTGAAGTCGGTAGGGGTAGATCCCCAGTCGCTCTAACTACTACTTTTTTTACCAGTTAATAAAAGAGAATACCATCTTCATGGATGCTGCTGCTGGTGGTGTTTTTTTTGGTACAAATTGTAATTTTGTAATGTTGGGGAGGCATATTTATCAATAATCCCCGCCAGGCAAGAAATTGTCTTTTTTACTTCATTTTGGATTATGTATCTCTCGCCCCTCCTCTACCTCTCTCTCTTTTGTTGTGTTAGGGGCGTAAATGTTTGCCCTTGTGATGATGTAGTTTTAACTTTTGGAGAAGCTTATTGTAATGTAAATATTTATAATTCGGTCTTTGAGCTTTAATTTCTGCATTTATTTCTCTTCACCAAACAAATTAATACACACATGAGTGTCTACTTATGCATCCTATACTTGGGGTTGCCTAACGCTAAGCAAAACGTTGAATTAACTATACATGCAGAATGCAGCTGGTGGTAAGTGATACACATTTATGAAGCTTACAAGTAAACCGCACAAGTATACATGTAAAGTGATATCTAATCTACGAAACACACAATGATATCATCCTCATAAATCTTTTGATTTAAGTGAACCCAAGTGCAAGCTGGAAATACAATGCTGAAGTTAATAAAGTAAATGAAAACGCTGCCATTACGCGGGAGAAGTGGATGATTTTGCCTACAAATCATTTGCTAAGCACAGAAAAGGGAAGCAGTTTTAATATATACCTCAGTAGAGAAGCAGTTGGATATGGCTGGTGTCCATGTTGTCGCAGGGACTCTCATGTCTCGTCGTAAGTTGAGCTCTTCATTTTGGGGCCAGACACAACAACTCTGTCTTGTTTCCAGTCGCTGCTTAAAAATAAACAGTTTGTGCTCCCTTGCTCACGTTCGTGTTTGCTTGTTTCTACTCATTGCAGTCACCTCCGGGTTCTTTGCACCTGGATAGTACCAGGACCCATGTTTGTGGGTTGCAAAACCTGGCCATATCATTCTTTTGTTCCTCTTTTGCAATCTCAGGCTACTTGGTGGTGCTCTATGAACTGCGACGTTTCTATGTCCTCTAGCTTGCCTTGATTAGTGTCGCATAAACATTGATTTGCACGGGTATAAAACAGTCTTCAATGCCAATTTGATGAGAATTCATATCAGTGGCCTCTGTTGTGCTCAGGTTTGTTAAAACTTTGACAAGAATGATGTAACCACTAACCAGGAGTGATTCAAACACTAGTATATCCAATGAAGAGATCAATAAGGAGTAACTGAGATTATGTCGACAAAACACGTACAGTGCCATGTATATTTCTTCATTAGTGCCATCTGACACGTTTTATAACCAAAATGATTAGGTTGGACCATATTCTTCTTGATAATCCAAGATACATGTGTCAAATATTTTAGATCCTATAGCTTCATTAAGTCCTAGAACTGTCTCATATATGTCAGTAAATTGATGATGCGACTCGTCAGCAACATAAAATTCATGAACGGCACCACTTATTTCAATAAAAGAGCAACCAGGTTCTTTTTGGATTCCCTGAAAGGCCATACCTTTCCTCACCCTCTTTACATCACTCCACCTTGATGCAGAAGCATAAATATTGGACAACAGGATGCGTGACCCACCCCTTTCTGGTTCCAATTCCTCAATTTTGCTTGCAGCAAACTCTGCCAATTTAATATTCCCATGACTCCTACAAGCAAAAAGCAGAGATCGCCACATAACAGCATCAGGTCTAATGGGAAGAAACCTGATAAACTTCTCGGCTTCAACCAAAAGATTCGCACGGCCAAGAAGATCAACCATACACCCATAATGTTCAATGGTGGGGGTGACGTTATAAGTTCGAGTCATTGATTCAAAGTAGTAGAATCCTTCATCAACAAATCCCCCATGACTACAGGCTGATAAGATCCCAAGAAATGTGACCTCGTTAGGCCTAACAATATCGCCACATGTTTCCATCTCTGAGAATAATTGCAAAGCTTCGTCAGATTTGCCATTCATGGCAAGACCACAAATCACTGAACTCCACGAGAAAACATCCCTATAAGTTAGCCCATGGAAAATTTCTAGAGCCTTTTGAATATTCCCACACTTTGAGTACATGTCAATCAAAGCGTTCTTCACCTTGAGATTTATCTCAATTCCATTCTTCTCGCAATACATATGCACCCACTTCCCTTGGTTCAGCAAACCCAAATGCCCACAAGCAGAAACAACACAAGCAACTGTTGGAGAATCTGCTTGAACCCCAAAACTCAACATCTTGTTAAACAACTCTATTGCTTCCTTGAAAAAATGTGACTGAACATAGCCTGCAATCATAGAAGTCCAAGAGACAATATTCCTCTCACAACTTCTATCAAACACGTTTCTAGCATAAACTAATTCCCCACATTTTGCATACATATCAATCAATGAAGAAGCTACATATACATCTACAACAAATCCCCAACATACACAGAGACCATGAATTTTCCTTCCCAGATCAAGTGAACCACTCCTTGCACAGGCCGTAAGAGCACTGGCGAAACTAACTCCATTTGGTTTCACCGCATTTTCCCTTAACAATTCGTCAAACACATTCAATGCATGATTGCAAGAACCACTCTGTATAAACCCAGATAACATACTATTCCAAGTTACCACATCTCGTACTAATTTTGGGAACATATCAAACACTTTCCAAGCAAATTCAGCAAACCCACATTGAGAATACATTGATATAAGTGCATTTTGTACAAAAACATCAAACTCAAACCCTAGAATTACACTCAAACAATGAACTTCTTGGCCTTTGTTAATAGTTAATTGGCGACCGCAAGCTTTGAGGACAAAAGGGAAAGTATACTTATCAGGAAAATCACCATTGCGGCGCATTAGATTGTAAAGATTGATTGCTTCTTCGGGATTCGAGCTGTGAGAGTAAGCTCGGAACAAGAAATTCCAAGCAAAGACATTTGGGTTTTGGATTTGGAAGAAGAGAGAGGAAGAGAAACTGAGGACAGTGTTAGAAGATAAGAGAGAATGGAGGAGGAGTTTGCTGGAGATAAAGGGGTCTGTGAATTGGCCTGAAGTGATGGCATGAGAGAGAATTTGATAAAAGTGGTTAGGGCGTGTGTGAGTTTCCAACAGAGAGAGGGAAAAAGTGTGATAATTTGGGTTTTTAATTAGAGGGATTAGGGTTTTGGGTTTGGGATGTTTGAGGATGGAGCATAACTGTTGCATTTGATTTTGTTGGATGTCTGCTGCTGTTGTATAACTGATATTTAAGAGCAATTTTTAAAAGGTCTCAAAAAACTCTTTCCCGCCAAGCTAATGTAATACAGCATGTGACACATGGACTTTGCATCTAGTTATTTCGACCGAGGCTGGTAAGCTTTAATTCTTAGAGTTTTTTAACATAAAAATAAAATAAATTTTATATTTTTGAATTTAATTTGGTAAAAAAAAGAAAAGAAAGTTGAACTAATATTTATATTTGTGACAATATTAATTCTCATATTTTAAAATCCCTATTTTACATTATACCTAAAAACAAAACAAAATTAATGTAGGAGTAATATAAATATAAAATTTAAGTTTTCTTTCATTTTCCTCTATTTGCTCGATGTTTGAGTTTTCTATTCTTTAATTTTCTACCCAAATTTAAGTTTTTCATTGTTTTATTTTACGTTTCAAAACTTGGAAAACTAGTGTTACAAGGTTTTTTTTGTTGATTTGATACCCGTCCTAGTCTAGCCTAATTCAATCTCTGTTTAGTTGACATTGTGAATGCTTATAAAAGTAAAAAGATGTGAAGATAACCATTTTTTTAATACATCTATTAAAAGGAAAATATTCTGATCGTCATATATAAATTAATCTTGAGAAGCTAGCTTTAACTAACTTGTAGAAATCCTTAGGCATGAAGCATATGATTCTAGCCTTTTGTTTTGAAATGAAAGGAGAATAAAAGAATACACAAGAGGTCAACGCTAAGGGTGGAATATATATTTGTGATGTGTTTCCATTTCCGCCCATGCAGCATGTTCATGTTCCAATCGCGCATAATATTCAGAAACAGGATGTTCACAGTACTGATTCAATTAGAAGAACTGAAAGCCCTTAAGAAAATAATCCTCGATCATTATGATATATATAAACCGTCATATATATATAATCAAGTGCAGTTATTGAAACCACATGCATGCTTTTATTATCTCTTATTATTCTCGAGGATCATCGAAGGCTTAGTACTCCTTTCCTCCGATTCAAACGATAATTAAAAAAGCAGAAAAATCACTCACCTCCTATAACCAATATAATTAATGGAAATTTGAGAATTTAGTTGAGCAGAAGAGAAACTTCACTTGCAACAAAAATCTGCTGATCATTCTTACCTCCACAGGTAATTTAATTAATATGCCTTAGGGCGGCTTAAGAAATATATATAAATGTGTATATTAGATATCAGTTTAGTCTCAAGAATGTCAGATTTCTAAGCTTTTTAATCATTTAGTCCTATTTTCGAATTCATTATATAGTTATAAACTACTTATAATATACATATATATATATATATATATATATATATATATATATATATGCAACTGTTGCAGCATATCTTAGGGTCAATCAGCCTGTTTTCTGCATATTGAGCCGGCCTATATACTGTTGACCTTATATCGATAATATTTGGGGGCTTTATGTATGCATGCCTAGTAGCCTGTCTTGACGTCGTGGTAATCTAGATATGGGGATTCAAGCTAGCAAGAACGTTCAGGAAAAAGGCGACCATAACTAAAGATCAAATATTCGTAGTATTGACAAATCAGGAATTCGGAATTCCTCTGAAAAAACTCCCGGCCAAAGCTTGTGTGAATATATAATGAAGCCAACTATGTAAAAACTCATTGAAAGTGAGATATGTTAAAGCAGTCCTTTGTCCTAATCTCTGTGTCGCAAGTCCTAACCCAATTTTGTTCAACGGGCCGTAGAGCAATTATAATATTGATAACAGTCGGAGTCATGTCACAACGTGGCCATTTTAATTTGCATGGCGTCCTAATCAAGAAAATTCACGTTTATATATCAGCTGGCCGGAAGCTTAATTCTTGTGCAACACATGCATATATATATCAAGGAACAAGCAGCTAGCTATCTAGCTTTATGATAAACATATATAGTGCAAGTAGGGCAGTCACTAGTCCTCGTCTAGGACTGAAACAACCCGGGTCAAATCCCTCAAACTACTGTCTTAATAGTATCTTTTTGGATCATCTTAGCCCACCACAGGTTCCCAAAAGGTCATGACTTGAAGGTACTATTGGTAGTAACTTATTTGCTTATATGCAGACAAATTTTTCTCCTATCTTTCGATATAAGACTAGAGTGTTACAAGGACACTGTACGTCGTCGACTGCATGCGTATTTCATGACACTATTAATAGCATAACCGCACACTCTAAATTGTTAATCATTCACATGCCCTATACAAGTTTAATTATATTAGCTAGAGATATTGCATTCATTCATGTTTTGATTTTCATTTTCATTTTATATATTAAAAAATAAAAGTTTAAATCTCAAATAATTAAGCTAATTAGGCTTGATTTTGAAATCTACCCTTTCTATGCATGTATATATAGAGTTGTTGTTTCTTCTACTGCAAGTCAATCCTCTCTCTCTCTCTCTCTCTCTCTCTCTCTCTCTCTCTCTCTCTCTATATATATATATATATATATATATATATATATATATATATATATATATATATATATATATACTGATCTTATGGTTTCACGTAAACTAGTTAAAGAAAATTTATGTGGCCACATTCACAAGTTGATGAATGAAAAAAATTAAGAAAATATAGAGGAGAAAAAGACATACATTCATGAAAATTATATATATATATATATATATATATATACTCTTATTAATATAGCCAAAAAATACTTATATACGATAAACAATCCACCATGACCCTTCTCCCTCCTCTGTCCTCTCTCTAGATCTCTCTCTGTGTATATAAATTCACACTCTTACATACACATGATGTACATATATAATTAATACATATTTGTTGTTCTTGAGCTAGCTAGCAGCGTGTGTGTGTATATATATATATATATATATATAGGATTGGTCTGATGTCTGATGCGCGCATGCAAATTAATGAAAGGGCCGGCTTGGAGATCCAACTTTCTCTGAACTCTCTCCCTCAATGGCTTATTCATCTAACAAATTAATCCTAACTAAGGGGTTTATTTGGAGGAAGCCGTTGAGGCGAGCGAGTTCAGAAAAGGCTGTTTTTCACACTAATTCTTCATGTTACTACTGGTCCTTGCTGCAACGAAAACAGCTTTGAATCAGACCTAGCTCTACGAATTGATCATATTAATTAATTAGGTTGGTATTTTTCCTTTTATTGATCAGTTCATTAATCATATATGAAATGTGAATGTCTAATTAATTAATGTTAATCAAGTGTTAAGATTTTAATTAATCCTCCCACCGTTCCCCAAAAAAATAGAATTATTTTAAAATTTTACAAATATTGATGATGTATTTTTGTTCATATTTATACCTAATGCTACATACTTTTGAATTGAAAGAATGAAATGAAAGAAGGGATAGAATGATTTTTTATAAAAAAAAAAAAAAGTTCTTGGGGTACCGAGATTTGTGACCGACTGGTCCTCTCTCACACTTTTTTTTTATAATTATTATAATTTAAATTTTTATAAAATTCAGTAATTTTAAATTTAAAATTTAACAATTTGAGTTTAGGATTTAGTATTTTGAATTTTGGATTTAGCGTTTTGAGTGTAAGGTTTAGCGGTGTTTTGTGAGTAAAAGAAAAGAAGAGAAAACAAAAAAAAACAAAATGAGATAAAATCCCGATTCGCGTAGAATTACTCTTTTTTTAGTATCACAAGTCTATGTTAGTTGTTGTTGGTGCACCGTGCATGCATGTGGGCGGTGTGATAAAAAATCATAATTATTGCATTCATTTATCTATTAGTGGATCTCATTCCACCGTCTTTTCGATTATAATCGAACCGAATAGATTATTCAATTATAATTGAAAATTAAAATTTATATAATTTTAGTATCCGAACAAGTAATTGAATTATCCAATAACCGAATTACCGATTTACCGAATTACCGAATTTATTATTCGGTTGTTCGGGTAATAACCGAAATTAAGAAATATATTTTCAAGTATTCTAACCAAACGTGAATACTGATTCTGGCGTGAATACTGAAAGCGTGCGTGAATACTGAAACAAACCAACGATAGATTGCCGACAGAAAAGTGAGGGAAAAGGAAGAAAATAACTCTAGAGTCAACATCATACAAATTAAAAAAAAAAACCAAAAAAACCATAATCACCATTTTTCACAAACAGAGGTATAGCTGGGGTACCAGACATGAAAAAAGAAAAAATCGAAGAAACCTAAACATAAAATCGTACAAATATATACCTTCAGATTGAAACATTCAAGGTGAAGAAACAAAATTTTGAAAGGCAAAAGAACAAAAATATACCTTCAAGCGAGAGAACACCGTCACGGATCTTGGAATGGAATCACGGAAGGCAGCGTTGATGGAGATCACGGAAGAGAAATGGCCGAGAGATGGAAGGCTATTTGGGTAAAAAATGATTATTCAACCCATTCAAATAGGATTTTTTAATGATTCTATCGAACAAATTCAAATTTCAAATCAAATTTTAAAAGTTATAAACAAATGGGCTGAATGGCTGAATCGTTTAGATACAGAGCCATTCAGCCTTATTCAGACCATATCAAACAGGCCCTTATTAATTATCGGGTGCTTTTGGAAGATTCAAACATAAATAGATGCAACTGAAAAATGAAACAAATGTTTAACTACCATGCATGCAGGGTTCCGGCTTCATATATGCATATATTTATTTATTTATATATATATATATAATGAGAATCTTTGGACCTGATTAAAATACGGACCCTATTTTTATTTTATTTTTTTATTTTTTAAAACAACTAAAAAAAATTTAATATCTTATGGAACTGAAATTTTTTCATAATATGTACATACATATTTTGTTATATGTATCCAAATCACACCCAAAATACTGTATTATGAAAAAATTCCAATTCCTTGAAATATTAAAAAAAATAGTTGTTTAAAAAAAAAAAAAAAGTCCTGACAAGATCTTAAAATCCGAAATCCTGACCGAACTATATATATATATATATATATATATATATATATATATATATGCATGGTAATTGTAAGACCCCGAATTTTATGAAAAAAAAGTATTCAATTTTTCTTATAATTACAATTCAGTAAATGATTAAATTGATAAAAGTTTAAAGTTAAGGGTGAGATATGAATTTTTTTCAAAATACGCAAGTGGTTATAAAATATTCAATTGTCGGGGAATATTCGTTTGGTCGTGGAATATTCTTTCTATCGGAGAATATTCGTACGACGGCGCAACCATTTGTGGGCCCCATAATAGAATAACTGTCGGATGAAGAAAATGACAAATTTTAGTTTTTATAAATAACGGCGTAGTTATTACTGAATTAACACCGTTGGAATACACGGTGGTTAAAATACGATGTCTGGCGCCAGAGTTCTTGCGATGGCAGATACGGTATTGCACAAGATTTTTTTCAATTATTGATTCTTACGTTGAGAAGGCACTACTCAATAATTGTTACAATAATTCTTCGCTTCAATATTTTATTTTATTGAATCAATAATTTATGCGTTGATATTTTATATTATTGTTATTTCAATAATTGTCATTGCACAGTATCTTCATTATCAGATCAATAATTCATATTATTTGAATAATATTATTAGATAAAGATTATTGGCAATGTCTAGAAAGTTCTCATCGATGAGAGATTTGGTCACCTAATTGCGGCGCCAGATAAGGAGAAATCCTTATTGGAAAGCCCTCTTTCACGAGAATCGTCTTTGTCATTATTGTGATTCTTGTAATATTATTTGTGAATAATTAATTATTGATTTATATGATAAAGAAATATTTATTTGATGTGGATATAAATGATGTATTTATTTATGTGGTTATAAATGAAGGAATTAATGTTGAGGTGTTTTATCAGTATTTTGTCGGATTGGAAGTATTAAAAGATCAAATCGGTGTTCTTAAAGTTCTCTATTGCACGAGTTATAATTTTGATCCACAGTTGGATCGTTGTGATTTTTGGATATGTTATACATATATGAGTTGAGTATATGTTCACAAATTTTGAACCGTTAAAAATGAACGAATGATTTGTTATGAATTTTCAGAGGTGACTGATTCGAAAATTAGGTTTATAAATGATTTTGGTGGAAAATTCTAGAAATGGGTGGGCCCCACTTTTGGTTGTTGGGGAAGATGGCTAATTTTTGGTGGGTAGAATAGTAGCGAGGTAAAGCCATCGAGTTACTGAGTCAAGTCTGCTTTGCGTCATAACATTTTCTCCTATAAATATAAGGCTAAGTTAAATTGAAAATCACACCGAAATTCATAAGTTTTCTCTTTTTTCTCTCTAGATTATCGAGTGTATTTTGTGAGTATTTAGATACTTGGTGAGTTGTTATTCATCGCTGCAAGTTTTCTTGACGTCATCCGAGATATCCAATCGTAAGTCTTACTCTTTTGAGGTAAGGGATAATAAGGGATTTTAAGGGTTATTATGTTTTTCAGTTCGTACTTATTTCGACCTTCAGAAAATTCTGGAAAATTTTGAAATGATATTTTGATGAGTTTTATTGATTGTGTCCAAAAATGGTGATTTTTGGATGTATATATTAAGAGTTATGAATTTTATGAGAAAATATTATTTTAAAAGTAAATCCTTATAACTCCTTGTGGTTAACTCCAAAATTGATGAAATTTTTATTGGAAGAATATCTATATAATATCAGTGTACTCTGTGAATTTCGAAATTTTTGGATAAAAGTACAATTTATGATAAATGTCTAAATATTCGGCGGTTTTGGCCATATGAAAAATAGTAAACGAATTTTAAAAATTTCGGGAAAAATATATGTTCAATATGGGACTATATTCTGCTAAATCCCAAAAAAAAAATATTTTTGGAACTGATTTGGTATTTTTCATAAAAATGGACTAGTTATGAGTAAATGAATTAAATATGTGATGTAAAGTAAGAAAATTAGAAAATAGGATTTTATGACTTGAGAATCCTACATGAGGTATATGCAGATTTTTGATGAGGGTTTTGGTTATTGGTGATGAAATTTTATGAGTTTGGCATTTTAGAATGATTAAATGCATTATTTAGTAAAATGTAAACAATTAAAATAAATTATTTATAAGTTTAAGAAATGTTATTTCAATATCATTATCTGAAAAATATTGGTATGGATTTTATTGTGAAATTTTTACTTTTTTTTGTCAAGTTTACTATTCATGAGTTATTATTCACGAGTTCTTATTTATGAAAGTTACTATTCACGAGTTACTATTTATGAGTTACTATTCACGAGTTACTATTCATGACAAAATTGATTTTTTTTTCTAACTAAATTATAGTTGAGTTATGAATATTACTCTTGAGATTAAAACTATATGTTGATCATATTATTTTTATTATCATATATAACGTTTTTATAACCCTAATGATGATATTTCTCTTTGACTTGAGTGTAAAGATGGGTAGATTTTTGGTATGATCATGACTATGGGTTCTCTTTGGCGATGAGTGCAAAAAGTTAAATTGTTGACCGGTATGATCATGACCATTGAATTTATAATTGAATATCTTTAGCTTAAGTGCAAAGGTGAAATGATCAACATGGTTATAATTATTGTTTATATAAATTCTGAAATGATTATATATTTCTTTGAGATATTAATATATTTGGCATGTAGTGCAAATATGAACTGTTGATGAATATATTTGGCATGTAGTGCAAATATGAACTGTTGAGAAATATCTTTGGCCTGTAGTGCAAAGATGAATTGTTGATGAATATCTTTGGTCCGTAGTGCAAAGATGACCTGTTGTTGGATATCTTTGGCCTGTAGTGGAAAGATGGTCTGTTGATGAATATCTTTGGCCCGTAGTGCAAAGATGAAATTGTTAGTATGATTATAAATAGGAACTGTGATTTGGTATAACCATGATCTTTGATGTTTCAGGTAAAGACATGTGATGAAAATTATCTTCGTCCTGGGTGCGAAGAGGAATTTAGAATCACAATTATGATTATGAGTTATTCATATAATTGTGGAAAGGTATTGTTGAGTGATGTTACAGGGATAAAATACTATTGGTGGACTTTTAATATGGAGAAGATAGTAGACTTTATGGTCTATTTGACTCTTCTAATGGATTGTTTGTTCCGCTGCAACTATGGTTGAAAAGTTTTATCATCTACCATATGTTCTAAATCTCTGATTTATTACTGATGAAGGCTATTGATAATTTAATTATCTTTAGTCATGATATTCTTTACTGGGCTAGTTGTCTTTCACCCTTTTGCTTCAGAATTCCTTTTCAGGTAATAAGAGTGTAAATGGGACGAAATGAGGTAATCGGGAAATAGAACGATAGTCTCTAAATCGTGGAGTTTCTCCCTAAGTAGTATAAAAAGGTGTTGTATACATCATTTAGTAGTTATATTTGGTGAATCAAATAGGGTGAGGCGAACCCAACATTGGAAGGGTGTTTTGCCACTATCATACAAGATGTTTAATGACATACAACCTCGTGTCATCATAAGACGATGTTGTCTTTCATCCACTTGCTAAGTATATCTACTGAAAGCTTACCTATATAATCTTGGTGTTTGGTTAAAGTATAACTCTCAATTAGAGACAATGGAGATAATGATATGTCGAGAAAGACTCACCATTGGAAAGAATATGATAGTAATCTTCTCGTTTTTTCTTTGGGGTCTATTAGATCAACCAAGGATAATTTTGTGGCCATATGATATCTATCATAACCTGATTTATGGCCTCCCATATAGAAGGTTTTCTTGAGCACTTCCTAAAGATTTTAATTTCTAAAACAGTTTTTGACTATACCTTTATGTAAGGTGTCATTGTGACGTGATATCCAAGGTTGGGATGAGAGTCACAGTTGGTATATATTTGTATCCAAACTCACAGCATATCTGTTTTTGTATTTTGCACGATAATTGTTGTAATAAAGTTCTAATTATTTTCTGTACCATGTATTTGGCGACTCAGAATAGGTTGGATGGAATGGACCTGTTTTGGGGTTGTCACAGTAATGGGCAATTTATATATATATGCACATTACATTCCGTATTTCCCATAAAATCAATCTAATTAATTAAGGGATAAGGTTCAAAAATGTCCCTAATATTTTCTCCAATGTCTACCGAGCACCCTATACTTTTTTTTTATCCAAAAATATCCTTAACGTTACAATTTTAGGTCATTCATGCCCTTGCCGTTAACAGCTATGCCAACTAGACTAACATCCGTCCAAATTGATTACGTGGCAGCCTGGACATACTAAAATTACTTGTAAGACCCCAACTTTTTGAATAAAAATAAATTTTCTATAATTATCATTTTTGAATATTATGGAATGAATTTAATATAATGTTATAGTTGGGACCAGAGTTGGTACGTATGACTACGGAAAAGGTTCAAACGATCCGGCAACGTATAAAAACCTCACAAGATCGACAAAAGAGTTATGCTGATCTTCATCGAAAGGACATGGAATTCGATATAGGAGATCATGTGTTGTTACGTGTTGCTCCATGGAAAGGGGTTACGAGATTTGGAAAGAAAGGAAAGCTCAATTCTCGATTCATTGTCCCATTTTTAATCCTCGATCGAGTAGGAACTGTGGCCTATAGACTCGCTTTACCGCCAAGTATGTCTCGTGTTCATAACGTTTTTCACATACCATGTTACGTAAATATATGGAAGACCCGAACCACATTATTGAGTTAGAACCGGACGAAATAGCGGAAGATTTAACGTATGAAGAGGTTCCTGTTCAAATCTTGGATAAGAAAGAACATATTCTACGCTCCAAGGTTATACCTCAAGTCAAAGTTTTGTGGAGAAACCACGATGTTGAGAAATGACACGGGAGTTAGAATCAAATGAAGTCAAGGTATCCTTACCTCTTCGATATACCGTGCGTGCACTTCTAATTTCGAGGGAGAAATTTCATAAGAATGGGAGGTTGTAAGACCCCAACTTTTTGAATAAAAATAAATTTTCTATAATTATCATTTTGAATATTATGGAATGAATTTAATATAATGTTATAATTGTGGGTAATATTTATAAATTTTGCAAAGTATGTAAGTTTTCATATAATATTCGATTAATCGTGAATATTCGTTTTAAGCAGGAAATATTAAATGACAAGACAATTATTAGTGGACCCCACAATGTAAATTATTGTCGATTGAGAAAATGACAAAAATATTTTATTGAAATAACGGCGAAAGTTTTACTGGTTGATCTTCATTGAACTACTCGGTAGTAAAAAAAGTACGATGTACGTGTGGTTGCGTAGTAGAACACACTCAGATTGATTATTAAAGCTTACGTGATAAGTCACTCACTTTTGCTTATTTTATGGACCCCCATTTACCTATTTTTCAAAATAATCGGTAGAAAGTTATTCGGTATAATAAAGGTGGGGGCCTACATGTAGGGCCCATGATTGAAAATGATTTTGGGGGTGGGTAGTAGATTAGTCACAGGAGGGAGTTAATATCATTGTATATATATATGTTATTATGTATAAGTTATATGATATATAAGTATATTATATATATATATAATTATAATGGTGGGGCCCACAGTTGGAGGCTATTATTGTGCTGGAAAAATTGGATGACATGATTCAGGGAGAGTGAATTATTTTTCAATCAAACATGTGCCTTAATATATATATATATATATATATATATTATATTTTATTTAAAAAATTTTGCTTTAATTATGGACCATCAGATTAAACTAAATCAATCTGGACCGTTCATGGATTAGTTACTATGCATTCCATTTTCCTATAAATAGAAGCTCATTCCTTTATTATTTTCTTACAAATTCACTGAACTCTAGAGAGAGAAACTATAGAGAGATAGAAGAAAAGTATTATGTTACTGAACTACTTTTATATTCAGTTTCTTTTACGGTAAGGGGTGTTATTCTTTCTTATTCATGAAAAAGAACTATTGTTATTCCATTTCTTATTATTACATTTGGAATAACTTTTGTATCTGTGATACACCTATACTTGGTGACATTCTTCTATTATTCTATTGGAACATCCCATGCATGTGTTTTACACCGGACTGGTTTCGCTTCTTTATTATTACTGGTTGGAACATCCATCGGTTGCAAATTTTGCACGACTTTGGTTCCGTTATTATTATTCTATTGGAATAACTGCCTACTGCAAGATGCACGCATGCGTGGTGATTTCTTTTGTTATTCCATTCTTTATTATACTCGGTTGGTTAAAGTTTTGACTTCTATACTCTATGAAATTAGTAGAATATCCTTGATATTTGCGCTTCATCCAGTATCTTTTCATGGAAATATTCTTCTGATCATTCTTGAATTTTACTCTACAAAACAATATCATGTTGAAAATTTGGACGTTAATAATTCCTGGATAAAATAATTCTTGAACTTGTTTTATTGAATTCTTATATCATTGTCATCATCATCATGTTTATATTTTGTTGAAAGTCATATGTGGCCTGTAGTGCATAGATGGACTTGGTATGATTATGACCAGGGATTATTCGGTGTAATCATGACCGTAATGTTACAAATGATGTGGTAAAAGTTCTCATTGGCCCGTAGTGCATTGATGGAAAGTTGTTAGCATGATCATGATCATTAATGAATACACAAATATTCTTGGCCCGTAGTGTATGGATAATTGTGGTCGTGATACTAAAGAATATTCTTGGTCGTAGTACAGGGGTGATTCGATGATGTGGATTATTTATTAAGCTGAGTCCCAGCGATAAAAGTGATAAAAAACCTTTTAAATCATAAAAGATAGTAGATTTTATTCTCTACGTGACTCCTTTAATGGATTGCTTGTTCCGCTGCAGTTAAACTCGATGTTTGTTATATTGTTTCGGTTTAACAATTGTTTTAAGGCTAATGATAATTTATTACGCATTATCTTAGTCATAATATTTCTTCTTGGGCTAGTTGAGCTCACCTTTCTTTCACTTTATTCTCTTCGTGAAAACATAACATAGCGGGGACTAGTCGGGGAACTGGAGTGACGGTCGAGGAGGATAACATTAGTAGTCCTCACTATTTACGTGAAATAAAGGTATTAATAATTGTAATGAGGACTCCTTTTGAATTTGTATAATCTCTAGTAGACAATAATTGTATTCAAACTCACAGCTTATGTTTGGTTGTATTGTACCTGACAGTTGTATTAGTAAGTTGTATTTGAATTTTGTATCATGTATCGATTTACCCAAGATGGGTGATGTATACACGATTTTGGGGCGCCACATTACTAATTAAAAATACTAAATACTAATTAAAAATATACTAAAATACTAATAAAAAAATACTAAAATACTAATTAAAAAAATACTAAATACTATAAAAAAAAATTAAAAAATACTAAAATACTAAAATTCAAATTATTTTGTTAATTAAAAAAGTACTAAAATACTAAAATTATTTTACTAAATATTAGTATTATATACTTTTTACTTTTTACTAAATATTAGTATAACATATCAAATTTTACTAAATATTTAGTATTATATTTTACTAAAATACGAATTTACTAAAATTTAACGTAATTTTTTTTTTCTATTACTAACTATTTTTTTGGGTTAAGTTCAGATGACCACCTGGGGTTTGGGCGGTTTCCCACTTAACCACCTATAGTCAGTAAAGCTACATTTAAACACCCGACCTTTTGAGTTAAAGTGAAAACGTTCTTTCTGTCATAACTCTGTTACTTTAAAAGGTTAAAGACTTAATTACCCTCTTATATATAAAAGAGAGATGCTTGTTGCTAGTTCATCTCTCTCTCTCTGTTTTTCTAACAAACAAAAAACAGAGTGGGACAACAAATTCATTATGCAAAAATTACATCAAGGTTAATCCAGAGTGAGAGACTCATAGAATATATCAAATGCCTGTATTCATAAATAGTTATTAATTGACAAAAATTAATCGGTCCACAAAATACAAAATTGAAACAAAATCATAGAATAGAAAAGATGAACTAAAACTTGTCTCCAAAATGTAAGGAAATGAAGAAATATATAACCTTTCCAGTTACATCCATTACAATCTGTTAATACCCATATAAATTTATTCAGCACCTAACTATGGATGGGTAATTAACTTAATCTGATCTGTTGCTACTTGAGCTATGTGAATTGAATGATATAATTCACCCAAGCATGAAATAGAAAAAACAGAGTCTCCATGTAACTGAGTTTCCTCCATTGAAAATACATTTACCTTTCACGAAGCAACTTTGCTAATCCAAAGTCACCAATATGTCCAGTCAATTCCTCATCCAGGAGAACATTACTAGGCTTTAAGTCGCAGTACAAAATAGGAGGCTTGCAGTCATTGTGAAGATAACAAAGTGCAACTGCAACATCAATAACAATATTCAATCTACCAAGACGAATGAGATATGAACCCAGAGAGTCGAAAAGACAAATGAGACTATCAAATGTGGACAAAGGGAATAAGATAACAAGTTATAAGACAACTCAATGAACACCAGAACCAAATTTAATCTGAAAATATAATATCAAAAACATGCAAAGATCAATTTTTTACTGAAACATAACATAAAGATCTAACTTTTTCAGCTGCAGAAGCAATTTCATTTAATCTACATATACAAACAGAGAGAAATTAAAGATTTTAAGTGAGAAAATTCATACCATGGAGGAGATTATGGATTCGAGTCTACAAAAAGCAGTTAAAGGTTTCACAAAACCCATCGAGACAAAACCTCCAAAATCTCTTCCATCTTGACCCCCTAATCAAACTCATCCACTCATCTCCTGGCCATTTAAATACTAAGGCACCTTCCCTGAGATTATCCTACCATCTATTTATCTCCACGTAAAATTAGTTATTAACAAAACCCGATTGAGAAATACAGTGCGGTTTCTCTAAGAACAATAGAAAATAAAAATAAAAGTCAAGCTAATTGAGAAATTTTAATATATAGCTGTATAGATATATAGAGAGAGAGAGGGTTAGGGAAATCAAAGATCTAATAGGAGAAGGAATTTTACTTCATGGGGTTTAAAACAGAAAAATGAATCTAAAATTCTTAGAACAAAATTAGTCCATTAGAAAAAAAAAAAAAAAAAATAAG
Source organism: Panax ginseng (assembly GCA_020205605.1). NCBI lineage: Eukaryota > Viridiplantae > Streptophyta > Magnoliopsida > Apiales > Araliaceae > Panax > Panax ginseng. The sequence goes on along the minus strand of CM035145.1, from coordinate 4,642,960 downwards.
ACGATGATGTTTTTCCTTGACTGGATAGGAGTACTAAAGGAGAAACCTAATGAAGTAAGAGTTGGAGAAGAGGGGGTTTTGTGTATAGATAAGCCGAGGTCAAGAGTTACGAACTCTCCAAATCTGAAGAAATAGTGGGCTTTATTCTGATTTTGACTTGATTGCTTTCAACTTCGTTCTTCTTGATTTGAAGAAGTTTTGTGAAGATCTGAGTGAGAATACTCTATACTTAGTTAATGAAATCTGAACAATGACGATCGTTTACTCCAAAAACCTCCTCCTCTCCGGTACCTCCACGATGACGTCATAGCCGGCTCCATCATCAGTCTCTCGGCGATGGCTCCTATAAGACCCCAACTTTTTGAATAAACATTAAATTTTTTTCGAAATATATTTTTGAATATTATGGTGTGGATTGGATATAATGTTATAGTTGTGGGTAATATTTATAAATTTTGCAAAAGTCGCAAGTTGTTATATAATATTCGATTGGTGCGGGAATATTCATTTTAAGCAGGGAATATTCGTATAAACAACACAATCATTGAAGGACCCCACAACGGAATTATTATCGGATTGAAAAAACGACAAAAATACTTTATGAAAATAACGGCGGAAGTTTTATCATTAATCTGTTGAAACACACGGTGTTAAAAGTACAAGCGATGTCTGGCGTGGTTGCATAGTAGCACACAGTATTGATTATTGATGCTTACGTGAGAAGTCACTCAGTTATACTCAATTATTGCTAAAGTAATTGCTGCATCATATCTATCATATTATGGATTCAATTATAGTCAGTATCATCTGCATAAAATGTTTTTTTTTTATTAAATCAATACTTGAGACGACAAAAGTTATTTATATTATAAACCGCAATATTTACAATGTCTGAAGTTACATCGAGGAGAGTTTTGTCACCTAATTGCGCATGCAATGGGAGAAATCCTTATTGAAACCCCTCTTTCTGGAAACGAATCGGTTGATAAATATTGTGAGTTATAATATTAATGATGAATGTTGTTCTGAGTTGAATTTGGAGACGCGACGTGATATTTGAGTCCTAACGGCGAAATTAGTAAAAATAATCTATAAACACAAAATTTTTCGGGATTCACTATTTGGTCAAAAAGTCAACAGTTGACTTTTTTAGGAAAAGTCAAACTTCGAAATTTCAAATTTTATATTTTTAATAAAAATAGTTTCATTATGTTGGAATTGTTTGTGTTAGTGAAAATCGACATTTATTCCGATGATAATTGATGTCTAGGGGTTTTATTGATAAATCGGGTAATTTATCGGATAAATGAGCAATTAATTGCTACTAATTCACATGCTTATATAACTATTTGTTCACATATGTGTACTATTGAATCACATTATTTACTATTAGGGGAGTTGGTGCAAGATTGATAATACTTGCATGACTAAGTTAAAAATTGAGGTATAGAAGGAGGTACTATACTGGTAATTCGTATTTTTCACATGATTATACTATTGATTCACATGATTGAACTATTGATTCACATTATTTACTATTAGGGGAGTTGGTGCAAGATTAATAATACTTGCGGGACTAAATTAAAAATGAAAGAAAAGTTGGAGGTATTGTCTTTGTAATTTTCGAGCCCCAAAACGCGCAATTATCGAAACTATATTTTCCTATAAATAGAATCTCATTCTTCCTTCATTTCTCACCAATTCACAAAAGCTTTAGGCGATTATTATAGAGAGAAATTATAGAGAGAAAGAAGAAGAGAAATCTGCTTTCTCACTTTCTACAGTATCCAGTTTTTCCAAGGTAGGGAGTATTATTTCTTTCTTATCTATGAAGAGATCTTCTGTTATTCCATTCTTTATTATTTTGTTGGAATAACCTGTTTACGCGGGCTACCCTATACTTGGTGAAATTCTTCTGTTGTTCCATTCTTTATCATTCTGTTGGAATATTTGGATCACTTTGTGGTCGTCTTTATTGATGACATCCTTATTTATTCCAAAAGCCGTGAAGATCATGAGCAACACTTGAGGCTGATACTCCAAAAACTTCGTGAATATAAGCTTTATGCCAAGTTAAAGAAATGCGAGTTATGGCTTGAGGAAGTAGCATTCCTTGGGCACGTAAGTATCAACTCATGGAATATCCGTTGACGACAAAGATTGAAGCTTTTCAAAGTTTGGGAAGCAACCCAAGCGATGTAATCAAATCGTAGCTTTCTCGGTTTAAATTTGGTTATTATCGGAGATTCGTGGAAGGATTTTCTCGAATCGCTACTCCATTAACTCTTCGGTGACTCGGAAGATACAAAGTTCGGTTGGATCGAGGAATGTGAGAAGAGTTTTCAAGAACTCAAAAGGAGACTCATTTCAAAGACTGCTCGACAATACCATCCGGTTCGGAGGGATTTGTCATCTACAGTGATGCTTCGGGCAAAGGGTTAGGATGTGTTCTCATGCAACATGGGAAAGTCATAGCCTATGCCTCAAGACAACTCAAAGAATATAAGAGGAATTATCCTACTCATGATCTAGAGTTGGCAAACAAAATTGTGTTCTTCGCACTTAAAATTTGGAGGCATTACTTGTATGGAAAGAAAGTGGAGATCTTTACGGATCATAAAAGCCTCAAATATTTCTTCACTCAAAATGAACTCAACACCCGATAACGATGTTGGCTTGAACTATTGAAAGATTATGATCATACAATCCAATACCATCCTGGAAAAGCGAATGTAGTGGTAGCGCATTGAGTAGAAAGATCATATCACGAATGCAGTGCAATATTCACAACACAAAAGCCCATTTTGTGTGACTTGCAAAGGATGGAGATAGAGTTAAAGACTCCAGGGACCCATATGATGATGACAAATATACGAGTAGAACCGACTTTAATCGATAAAGTTAAAGCTATTCAAGCTACAGACCTGGAGCTAATGCGTATGAAGAAAGTGCAAGAAGGTGCTATGCTGGAAGCAAGAATCGATGAGGAAGAAATACTTGAGTCGACTCCGGACTTTGTGTTCTAACGACCACGATTTAAAGTATAAAATCATGATGGAAGCGCACAACACACAGCTTTGCAATCCATCTCAGGAGTACCAAATGTATCGTGATCTTGACATACATTTTGGTGGTGCAATATGAAGAGAGATTGCGAGTTTATCTCAAGGTGTTTAACTTGTCAACGAGTCAAGGCGGAGCATCAAGTACCAAAAGGTCCATCAGAACCACTTGAAATTCCGAATGGAAGTGGGAGCACATTACCATGGATTTCATTCTGGTGGTTTCCTTCACAAAGTTTCTCAAGGCATAGATGCGATTTGGGTCATTGTTGATAGATTGACCAAGTCTGCTCATTTCTTACCGAAATCTGAGAAAACTTATACACTGAACGTCTTGCTTGTATGTACATAAACGAGGTTGTAAGATTGCATGGTATGCCAAGATCCATAGTTTCGATCGAGACCCAAGATTCACTTCAAGATTTTGGGTTAGTTTGCAAAAAGTTATGGGCGCGGTTTACTGATTTAGCTTCGGCATATCATCCTCGAGATTTGACGGCGATGGGAGAGACGATTCAAACTCTTGAAGATCTATTAAGACTACGTGTCCTTGACTTCAGGAAGTTGGGACAAGTTCTTACCATTGGTGGAGTTTTCCTACAAAGATAGTTATCAAGCAAGTATTGGCATGGCTCCATTCGAGGCGTTGTATGGAAGAAAGTGTCGTTCTCCAAAGATATTTGGGATGAGGTGGGTGAAGCAACGTTGTAGGGACCGTAGTTGATACGTATGACTACGGAAAAGGTTCAAATGATCCGACAACGTATAAAAACCTCACAAGATCGACAAAAGAGTTATGCTGATCTTCATCGAAAGGACGTAGAATTCGATATTGGAGATCATGTGTTGTTATGTGTTGCTCCATGGAAAGGAGTTACAAGATTTGGAAAAAGAGAAAGCTCAATCCTCGATTCATTGGCCCATTTTAATCCTCGATCGAGTATGAATCGTAGCTTTATAGACTTGCGTTCTGCTTGAAGTATGTCTCGTGTTCATAACGTTTTTCACATATCCATGTTACGTAAATATATGAAAGACCCGAACCACATTATTGACTTAGAACCGGACGAAATAGAGGAAGATTTAACGTATGAAGAGGTTCATGTTAAAATCTTGGATAAGAAGGAACATATTTTACGCTCTAAGGTTATACCTCAAGTCAAAGTTTTGTGGAGAAACCACGATGTTGAGGAAATGACTTGGGAATTAGAATCTGAAATGAAATCAAGGTATCATCACCTCTTCGACATACCAGGTACATACCCTAATTTCGAGGACGAAATTTCATAAGAATGGGAGGTTGTAAGACCCCAACTTTTTGAATAAAGATTAAATTTTCTCGAAATATATTTTTGAATATTATGGTGTGGATTAGATATAATGTTATAGTTGTGGGTAATATTTATAAATTTTGTAAAGTACGCAAGTTGTTATATAATATTCGATTGGTCGGGGAATATTAATTTTAAACAGGGAATATTCATACAACGGCACAATTATTGGTGGACCCCCACAACGGAATTATTGTCGGATTGAGAAAACGACAAAAATACTTTATGAAAATAACGGCGGAAGTTTTACCATTAACTGTTGAAACACCTTGTTGTTAAAAGAAATGCGATGTCTGGCGTGGTTGCATAGTAACACACGGTATTGATTTATTGATGCTTACGTGAGAAGTCACTCAGTTATACTCAATTATTGCTAAAGTAATTGATGCATCATATCTATCATATTATGGATTCAATTATGGTCAGTATCATCTGCATAAAATGTTTTTTATTAAATCAATACTTGAGGCGACGATTATTCATATTATAAACCGCAATATTTACAATGTCTAGAAGTTACATCGAGGAGAGGTTTGGTCACCTAATTGCGGCGCCCGATAGGGAGAAATCCTTATTGAAACCCCTCTTTCCGAGAACGAATCGGTTGATAAATATTGTGAGTTATAATATTAATGATGAATGTTGTTCTGAGTTGAATTTGGAGACGCAGACGTGATATTTGAGTCCTAACGCACGAAATTAGTAAAAATAGTCTATAAACATAAAATTTTTTCTGGGATTCACTATTTGGTCAAAAAGTCAATGATTTGACTTTTTTTGGGAAAAATCAAACTTCACAATTTCAAATTTTATATTTTTGATAAAAATAGTTTCATTATGTTGGAATTGTTTGTGTTAATGAAAATCGACATTTATTCCGATGATAATTGATGTCTAGGGGTTATATTGATAAATCGGGTAATTTATCGGATAAATGAGCAATTAATTGCTACTAATTCACATGCTTATATAACTATTTGTTCACATATATGTACTATTGAATCACATTATTTACTATTAGGGGAGTTGGTGCAAGATTGATAATACTTGCGTGACTAAGTTAAAATTGAGGTATAGAAGGAGGTCTTATCTTGTAATTACGTATTTTTCACATGATTATACTATTGATTCACATGATTGAACTATTGATTCACGATATTTACTATTAGGGGAGTTGGTGCAAGATTAATAATACTTGCGGGACTAAATTAAAAATGAAAGAAAAGTTGGAGGTATTGTCTTTGTAATTTTGAGCCCCAAAACGTGCGATTATCGAAACTATATTTTTCTATAAACGAGCTCATTATTCCTTCATTTCTCACCAATTCACAAAAGCTTTAGAAGCGATTATTATAGAGAGAAGAAGAAGAAAAATCTGCTACTCACTATTCTAGTATCCAGTTTTTCCAATGTAGGGAGTATTATTTCTTTTCTTATCTATGAAGAGAACTTCTGTTATTCCATTCTTTATTATTCTGTTGGAATAATCTATATAATGCCAGCTACCTATACTTGGTGAAATTCTTTTGTTGTTCCATTCTTTATCATTATGTTGGAACATCCATGCATGCGTTCTACGGACCACGGACTGGTTCCGCTTTATTATTACATTGGAATATCCTCATGCATGCGTTTTACACAGAACTCGATTCCGTCTTTATTATTACATTGGAATATCACATGCATGCGTTCTCACGCCGGACTGATTCCGTCTTTATTATTCTCATTGGAATATCCTCATGCTCATGAGTTTTACGCCTGATTAAATTCTTTTTATTATTTTGTTGGAATATCCTATCTACATGCGTTTCTGCCGGGACTGATTCCGTTATTTATTATTTTGTTGGAATAACCTGCCTATGCGGTCTATCGGATGCCTGGTGATTTCTTTTGTTATTCCATTCCTTATTATACTTAGTTGGTTAAAGTTTTGACTTCTATACTCTATGAAATTAGTGGAATATCCTTGATATTTGCGCTTCATCCATGATCTTTTAAGTAGAAATATTCTTACGAGCATTCTTGAATTTTACTCTACAAAGCGTATCATCATGTTGACAATTTGGACGTTATTAGTTCTGGATAAAATAATTCTTGAACTTGTTTTATTGAATTCTTATATCATTGTCATCATCCTCATGTTTATATTTTGTTGAAAGTCATATGTGGCCTATAAGTGCATAGATGGACTTGGTATGATTATGACCGGGGATTATTGATTGTAATCATGGTAGTAATATTACAAATGATGTGGTAAAAGTCCTCATTGTTGCTAGTAGTAGTGCATTGATGGATGATTGTTGGCATGATCATGACCATTAATGAATACACAAATATTCTTAATTTGTGGTAGTATGGATAATTGTGGTCGTGATCTTAAAAAGAATATCCTTGGTAGTAGTGCGGGGGTGATTCAATGATGTGGATTATTTATTAAGATGAGTCCCATGATAAAAATGATGAAAACCTTCTAAATCATAAAAGATAGTAGATTTTATTCTCTACTGACTCTTTTAATGGATTGCTTATTCCACTTCTTTATAAACTTGATGGTTGTTATATTATATCGGTTTAACAACTGTTGAAAAGGCTACGATAATATATTCGCATTATCTTAGTCATAATATTTCTTCTTTGGGCTAGTTGAGCTCACCTTTTACTTTTATTGTTCTCTTCGTGAAATGAGAACGTAGCGAGGACTAGTCGGAATCTGAGTAGATTGACGGACGGATGATAACATTAGTAGTCCTCACTATTCTACGTGAAATAGTGTAATAATAATTGTAATAAGGACTCCTTTTGAGTTTGTATAATCTCTAGTAAACAATATTTGTATTCAAACTCACAATTTATGTTTTGTCGTATTGTACACGACAGTTGTATTAGTAAGTTGTATTTGAATTTTGTACCATGTAAGTGGCGACCCAAGATGGGTGACGTATACCTAATTTTGGGGGCGTCACAACTCCTGCAATATCTCACCGCATGTGAGACTCGGAGAGAGAGAGGATGTGGATTTAAAGGTTGAAGATAGAAGAAGAAGGGTATTTTCAGGTCTTTTAAATCGTTAAAGTCCTTTTCACGCGTTTTTGGCGTCTGATATGCACGCACGGTTAATTTGGACGGAAAAGATAACGATTTCACTTTAACTCAAAAGGTCGGGTGTTTAAATGTAGCTTTACTGACTATAGGTGGTTAAGTGGAAAACCGCCCAAACCCCAAGTGGTCATCTGAACTTAACCCCCTTTTTTTTTACTAAAATACGAATATATTTAGTATTATATTTTACTAAAATAAGAATTTACAAAAATTTAACGTTAAATTTTTTTTCAATTAAATATTTTAGTAAAATATAATACTAAATATATTCATATTTTAAAAAAAAAATAATTAATAATTGAAAAAAATTAAAAGTTAAATTTTAGTAATTTTGTATTTTAATAAAATATAATACTAAATATATTACGTATTTTAGTAAAAAAAATAATTAGTAATTGAAAAAAATTTAACGTTAAATTTTAGTAATTTAAATATTCTAGTAAAATATAATACTAAATATATTCATGTTTTAGTAAAAATAAAATTAGTAATTGAAAAAATTTAACGTTAAATTTTAGTAAATTTGTATTTTAGTAAAATATAATACTAAATATATTAGTATTTTAGTAAAAAAAAGTTAGTAATAGAAAAAAATTTAACGTTAAATTTTAGTAAATTAAGTATTTTAGTAAAATATAATACTAAATATTTAGTAAAATTTGATATGTTAAACTAATATTTAGTAAAAAGTATATAATACTAATATTTAGTAAAATAATTTTAGTATTTTAGTATTTTTTTAATTAACGAAATAATTTGAATTTTTGTATTTTAGTATTTTTAAAAAAAAAAATTTAGTATTTTTTTTATTAGTATTTTAGTATATTTTTTAATTAGTATTTAGTATTTTTTAATTAGTATTTTTAGTATGTCCATGTGGCTGCCACGTAATCAATTTGGACGGATGTTAGTCTAGTTGGCACAGTTGTTAACGGCAGGGGCAAGAATGACCCAAAATTGTAACGTTAAGAGTATTTTTGGACAAAAAAAAAGTATAAAGTGCTCAATAGACATTAGAGAAAATGTCAAGGACATTTTTGGACCTTATCCCAATTAATTAATCTCAATTTGCAGATGATTACAGTATGTAATCCCCCACATATTAATATAGCGTAATCCTCCCTTAGTTCTATTTAATTTATCTCTCTTTTTTGTTCCTTTTTAATTATGTTGTTTATAGATTTAAAAAAAATTTACTTAATTTTTCATATTATCTTAATTAAAAAAGATTAATTTTCCATATATATTAGGTCTTATAATTAAATACTATTATTTTTCTCTCTACTCTTTTTAATAAATTTATACTCAATTTAATCAATAAAACAAATCATTAATTACAATTCTTAATTTCTATATAGCTACTCTTAAAACATTAATTTAAAAAAGAATGGATGTAAGTAGAATTACATATATAACGACTTTTTGCGACTGTTGTGATCCGTATTGGTGAAGCACGAGCTAAGAAAATTGTTGCCACCTAGACATGGATATTATATATATATACTATATGTGCCTTTTGTTCAATTAAATCATTATTGATAAGTGAAAAATCAGATGCAGGGTTCATACAACACAAGGGAAGGTAACCACGTAAATTGGTACACAGACAGTTTTTTTGTACAGGTCTATTGGACCGGCCAAAATTTGTTTTTTTTTTTTTTGATTTGACTTCTAAAAAATATATAATATTTATTCAAACTGAAAATTTTACAGAATTCAGTAATTTAGGTATAATTTGAATATATATAAAAAATAGTGTTGTACAGACTGTACAACATTATTTTTTATATGTATTCAAATTACACCTAAATCACTGAATTTTATAAAAATTTCAATTAGAATAAAAAGTGTCTGTCTAAACTTATTGAAACTGTATATAGTCTCCCTTTAACAATTAGCATATCAAAGCATAAAATTAATTATATTTCTAATATATTATTAAATAAGTTAATTTTGAAATCAAAAAAATAAATTATATTTTTAATTCTAAAATTGGAAAGCATAATCAGACCGAATATCATATTATAAGTTTCTAGACTCAATTGACTTTATGTAGTGTAATAAGTATAATAATACTATAATAAAATAGTGTATCTTTTTCTTCTTCTTATTTTTGGCAGCCCGGATCGAAATAATCCCTCTCCATTAGAAAGATCTTAGCCGTCCATCAAATTATTATTTGTGCAGCCAATGGAGATGGCTCCACGTGTAAGAGTCTAATAGGTCCACTTCACGTGGCGCGCGATATCATTGGTCCAAACAACTCGACGGGATTATTCCTGAGATCGATCTATATATGCACTCAGACTAACACGTACTCTAAATCTTCACTAGAAATTATTTTTCTTCTTCTCTCGGATCGATCGATTGATACCTAAGGGCTTGATTATATAACTTTTGTTTTATTAAGAAAGTTCTTGCGGGAAGTGACGGATTGATATCGTATATGGAAGAAAACAAACGGAGGATCTGTTTTCAGTATGTGTTGTTACTGTTGATCGGTGGTTTTGCTTTTCAGCTCTCCGCTTCAGCTGATACGGTATGTATTAGTTTCTATTTTGTGTTTATATACACGTGTGTCTGTGTGGATCTGATAAATGTGTGGAATCTTTTGTAGATTTTTATGAGTCATTTGATGAAGATTTTGATGGACGATGGATCGTCTCGGAGAAGGATGAATATCAAGGTATGTTTGTTTGGATCCTTATTTGTTTTTTGTGTTGATAATTTGATGATGTCTTTTCTGTTAATCTTACTATTAGCTGAAACTTATTAGGTATGTTTTACAAATCAATCAGTTGACATGTGAGCTAAAAACTTGATATTGTCACCTAATTTGATGTTTTAATGCGATGAATTTGTTACTTTTTGAATAGAATACTTTACTAATTTTGTATGGTAGTTGTTGTAAATGCTAAGCTGCTTTGCTCTAAGCTGTGTTGGGACTTATGACTAAAATGTTTTAATGTTAAACACAATGAATTCAATGTAAAACTGATGGTTCAATAACGTAATGAAGCAAATGAAAATGCTTACAGTGAATTAGTACTTGCAGCACTGGAATTAAACTATTTAATATATGCAGATTTTATGTAGACTAAATGAAGTATGCTGCTTGTTCAAGATTCACAATTTTGAAAACCTATTTATTGCGATTTTGCATAAAGTTTCCAACTGATAGATTTGTAGTTCGCCTAATTTTTGCAGCTGTTAGGCTTTTTAGTTGGCCAATCAAGCAAACCATGCTAAACTTGAACTTAATTGTTTTTAATGTGTGTAACATCATGTCAGCAAGTGTAATGAATAAATTGACCCCACTGAAACTTTATAAATTTTTTAATATACGGGGTCAAATTGATTTTTTTTAACTTTTCCATATTACTTCTACTCCTTGATGTATGCATCTTCTTCTAATATTTTTAAAATAAATAATAATCTAATTTATATTATTTTTATAACATAAAAAATTTAAATATTTATTAACAAATTTGTGATTAGAAAGGCGCATTAGGGGTCAATAAAGGGTGTGTGTATATATATATATATATATATATATATATATATATATATCTGAGCGAGTTCAGAATCGATTGGTCCGTTAACGGACCGAGCTTTTAGATGGATCGTCTGTCGCTAAAGTCCATAACGAGCAATGTTATGGGCTTTAGCGACGGACAGTCCGTAGCTAAAGATTGGTCCGTTAACGGACCAGTCCGTTGGAGAACGGCTGCATATATATATATATATATAATGTTATTACTTATTATATTAACAATATTGTATCCAAATACATGTTTTACATATGCAATCGGCCAAAAATCACAAAATTATCTTAAAAAATTGGCTCGGGGGCGCTGTCCCCGAATTCCTGCCATATTATTTATAGTATCACAATATTTGACCCCACTAAATACAAATTCTGGCTTCGCACTGCTTGTGCTACAAGTTTCATTGTGATTATTCAAGTCTTTGAACTATTTATAGCATGGTGTCTACTATGTTATATCTTTCCCTAGTGGAATGTTCATGTGTATGTGTGTGTATATACTATGTAATCCAGTTATTTAGCACGACTATTTTCTCCTGCATCATTCCTACTGCGTAATTTTTTAAAAGTTATTCAAAAATCTGGAATTGAGGGCTGATACTGGTGTAATTTTTGGCTACTAGGTGTATGGAAACACTCAAAAAGTGAAGGACATGATGATTATGGACTTCTTGTCAGTGAGAAGGCCAAGAAATATGCAATTGTAAAGGAGCTTGATGAACCTGTAAATCTCAAGGATGGAACTGTTGTTCTCCAATTTGAAACACGTCTCCAGAATGGCCTTGAGTGTGGTGGTGCTTATCTGAAATATCTCAGACCCCAGGAAGCTGGGTGGGTGCCTAAGGGATTTGACAATGAATCTCCCTACTCTATAATGTTTGGACCTGATAAATGTGGATCTACAAACAAGGTCCATTTTATTTTGAAGCACAAAAGCCCAAAGAATGGAGAGTATGTTGAGCACCATGTCAAGTTCCCACCATCCGTGCCATCTGACAAACTGAGCCATGTGTACACTGCCATTTTGAAACCTAATAATGAGTTACGGATCTTGGTTGATGGAGAAGAGAAGAAAAAGGTCAATTTTCTATCTTCTGAAGATTTTGAGCCAGCATTAATCCCTGCCAAAACTATTCCTGATCCAGATGATAAGAAGCCTGAGGACTGGGATGAGAGAGCAAAAATTCCAGATCCAGATGCCACTAAGCCAGAGGATTGGGATGAGGATGCACCTATGGAAATTGTAGACGATGAAGCTGAAAAACATGAAGGATGGTTAGATGATGAGCCTGAGGAAATTGATGATCCTGAGGCATCAAAACCTGAAGACTGGGATGAGGAAGAGGATGGTGAATGGGAGGCTCCAAAGATTGACAACCCTAAGTGTGAGGAGGCACCAGGCTGTGGGGAGTGGAAGAGGCCAACGAAGAGGAATCCAGCATACAAGGGAAAATGGCATGCTCCTCTTATTGACAACCCCTACTACAAGGGTATATGGAAGCCTCAGCAAATTCCGAACCCCGTCTACTTTGAACTTGACAAACCTGATTTTGAGCCTATTGCTGCTATTGGCATTGAAATTTGGACAATGCAAGAAGGCATATTGTTCGACAATATTTTGATAGCAAGTGACGAGAAGGTAGCAGAAGCATACAGGCAGACCAACTGGAAGCCAAAGTTTGAAGTAGAGAAAGAGAAACAGAAGGCTGAGGAAGAAGCAAGCAGTCTTTCAGATAGTCTCAAAGGTGTCCAGGTAATTTATCCGGATGCCCTTTTCACATTTCCTTTTTGAAGTGGTTTTACTTGGTAATAAACCATTTTTTTGATGTTATGTTTGCAGAAGAAAGTGTTTGACCAACTTTACAGGATTGCAGACATCCCTTTCTTGCAGAATCACAAGTTCAAGATTTTGGTAATTTTCTAGACTATTTTCTTCATTTACAGCATGTTGGGTATATCTGATGTATAATGTTGTCTTGCAAATGTCTGATTCTTAAATTGTTTCATGCAGGATCTTATTGAGAAGGCTGAGAAACAACCAAACCTAACTATTGGTGTCCTCGTCTCCATTGTGGTTGTTATTTTCACAGTTCTACTAAAACTACTATTTGGCAGAAAGAAGCCGGTGAGTTTGAAACCTTTTTTCTTTACCAAACTGAGTAAATTACTATTTGATTTAGGAAATTTTTATGATGCTTCTCCTGCTAACAGGCAAAGGCCATTAGGGAAACAAAAAAGACGGATGAAGCAGCTGATGAGACATCCAACAATCAGGGAAGCAGTGATGAGAAGGAAGAGCAGAATGAGGACACCACAGCAGCTCCTCGCAGGAGGACTACCAGGCGTGCTAATTAGGATGGATGGATTACATTCTCATTAGTTTCACTTTTGTTAGATTCTAGATTTTTTTAATTTACGGCACTACATATTTCACTTGATTGTCAGTCGGTCTGCAGTTTTTCACCTGTTAAGCTTATTTTAAACAATTAGTGTATGGCAATGTAAATGAGATTTTATTTGTAAGGATCTGATGGGTCAGTTCCTTTTCTACGTCATAAAGACTAATTCTTTGGTGGATGATATTCATGGCCTGAGATATAGCTCAATATTTGATTAAGAAATTCTCTTTCCAAATTGTTGGGTCGAAGATCATCAGGGCCTGAGATATAGCTCGATATTTGACGTAGAAATTGTTTCTCTAATCAACTTTGATTGATTCTAGATTTTGGTTGTGTAAATACTCCCTCCATTTCTTAATATAGGTCTGCATAAGTATTAAGGTAATGATTGTATAATATTAATTATAATATCAATTGTCTATATTGTCTTTGTATTGGAATAAGAGATTGTTATTTATTGGACAAAAAATAATGAGAGAATTAAAATTATATTTAATACTTTGGGTAATATTAAAAATTAAGTAATTAATATTTAGTTGATATTTTCAAATAACTTATATTAAAAATTAAAAATATTTTTTTAAAACAATTTATATTAAAAAACGGAGGGAGTATGACTTTTTTGTACTGATAACAGATCGTGCACAATAATTCAATAAATTAAATTGCAAAGTCCTACACGGACCGAAAATTCCGACGGTGGATCCCATTGCTCTCCGTTTTGATGATGAAATAAATTTCATCATCAAGTTGTATCATTTGGAATATTCCGGCATCTTTCATCTATTTGTATTTTTACCCTCCATTGAGAATTAAAATACAAATAAATAAAATTCAAATACACTCAGTGTCCATGTCCACAAAGTTCTTTGAAAAATTATTGTACAAAAATTATAAAATTATTGTACAAAAACTATTGCAGCCGAAGGATTCAAGTCCCGAGGAGGTTGGCATTAAAGCTATGTAGAGTACGTGGCAGACTGCAAGTGAAAATTTCCAATCTATTTTAGGTTGACCTCTTCTACATAAAAATTGAACTTGAATCCTTTCGGCTACGAAACCAAAATACAAGGGGCCAGAGAGGATAGAGGTGGCGGCAAAAAGGATTTAAAAGGCGAAGCAAATGTTCAGGTGGTAGCCAGCTAGAGGGAGGGAAGAGTACTGTCTAAAGTCTAAAGGTTAGACACAGGCACACAGCAGAACGAGAGAGCAAACTGTTACTGTAAATACTATAAATGAACATCCTGCTCCTCCGGGTAACGGCACAATTTCACCAACTTGGCATTAATGCCTACAACATCCTAACAAGAACCGTACTTACTCTATACTAGAGAGAGCTCTTACTGCTCAAATATGTAGCAGGAAAAAATAGTTCAGACACGAATTGCAGAATCAGATCAAAAAACCTACTCCTACTTGGGTAATGAGGTAGTCAATGAACCAATAGTACATTTTAAACCAAAACAAGATTCTCAAAAAAATTAATCCTATTTGGGTAATGAGGTAGTCAATCCTTGCGAAAGATAAGCCAAGAGAATATATTTCAAACCGATACAAGATTCTCATTCCAACGGCCAATACCTGAAATCAAAAAGAGTCATTTGCAGATCCATTGGTTCATCAGGCACCAAACCTGTATGTGCTAACCAGGCTAGAAAAACTCGGCCAAAACGACAACAAAAAACCTCACAGGAAGCCTATTGACATCAAAACTAACGTAAAGCCTCAATTTTTTCCTGAACTTTATAGAAACCTGTATATGCTCCCCACAAGAATTCTCAACCAACAGTCATGGTGGAAGTCTCCTTATTAAGAGTAATAAAAATGTAAATGAACAGAAAAGAAAATCAAAATTGTTCTCACCTTCCGATAACAAGTTTTAAAACAAATAAATGCAAACATGTTTAAACTTAGATATTTCTCTTCCTCTTCCTCTAGCAGCAAAGCTTCACGCTTGTAGCCTAATTTATCTCACGCCAGCAGATCCTGTTCTCACCTAGATTAATTTAGGTTACAAAAAGTCTACATTTATCGCTTTCCACCAGCTTTCCTAACAGTTGGAACGTTGTCCTCGTCATCAGACATGATATCTCCATATTCCCACATCCCCCGTCTCTTACTTCGTGCTTCTTCCTGGTCTTTTTCCAAATCATCAATGGCTTGTTTTCTTTCTGCTGGTTCCCATCTCCTCCTTTTCTCCAACCTAGCAAGTCCTTCCTGCAATTCATAAGAAACACTTATAGACCTTTAGAACGTTGAAACAGACGCAATAGCCACATAATACACATGGGGAATGGTAAGTTCAATGATAAAGTAGAAGCAGTGTGTCGATGCATCACAAAATGTTAAGAAATTGTTGAGTTGATGATCAGATAGAATCTCAAACTAGCAGCCATGTTTCATCTCAACTTGCAATTGGCTGCAATAAACCTTTTCATAAGTTCAACAAGAATCAAGTTCAACTTTTGGATTAGATATCATAAACAGTAAAAGGCGAATGAGATGATCTCTTGGCTTTTCCAAGGTCACACCCGCAAAATAACATCATTTTGACTTTCAAAAAGAACACTCATATTTCGATCTTGGAATACTCATATTTCCAAGTTAGTTTTCCTAAACATTAAGTCGAAGAAGAAATTCTTTTAAAGCATTACGTCCGTTGATAGAGTGAGAAACTTGACTTTACATGAAGAGAATAAAAGTTGTAAATCAAGTTAAAGAAGTCTCACATAATACGAATGACAACAAGTATTGTTTCCTAATCCAAGTTTGTCATTCAGTTAAAGCTGCCAAACAATTCCAAGACTTCGGCAACTTCTGATGTCTAATACTAATTTGATAAAGAATAATAATATAAGTAGTGTACATATAGAGGTTATAGGATCAGAAATACACAAGACAAGGTATGCATCATCCTATTTGTGTATTAGCACCTAATACAAAATCATTTCTTGCTTGATCAGAAAATCAACTAGGAAATTTCTACAATTCAATAGATCAAGTAAATAGGACATCTTAGAATATGGAATTGCAGCTGAATCCTACTTGCTTCTCATTTGAAATGTATTAAATGATAATCCATGGATCCACCTAAATTTCATTAAAATCAGCGAAGTAGTTTTTATCAGTCTAGCAAAATGGGGGAACTGAACATATAAATCGGGTTTCAGAATTTTTGGGTTTCGAATGCATTATGGGAAGGCATTTCCAATAGTTGGGTCTGAGCATAAGACATTGAGGTAATGTTAGGTTGGCGTCAAATCAATGTACTAGCACAATAAGCTATTACATTGATGTGACATAAATGTATTAATCCATTACAGACGTTATACGATTATACATCAATTTGGATGTTTTTCATTATGCTCACCAATGAGTGTATTAGCTCATTATGTCCATAATGCACAACTCGTAACAAAATAAACAGTAATGATTTGACATTTTGACTTAGAATTTACGTTATTCTTTACATACAATTATATATTTAGTGAACTAAATACAATTTTAAACATAATGTAATAACATTACAATTACCACACAAATACCAAGTATGAACCAAATAATATATCTTAATGACCTATTACCATTACATTACAACTTTACTGTGTAATGCAGACTATTGCATTACATCAAAATTCTATTCAGTTCCCTATCTGCGTTTTTTTAAGAATGTTGTATTTTTTATTGATCCAGGTTATGAAGAGCTGATTTTTATTTAAACAAAACAGCATCGTTTTGGGAGTGACCTTAGATAAGGGCTTCATTTAATTAGGTCAATCTCATACGCCTTATAGCATATCATAAATTGTTACAAATCATTATGTTCTCTCTACCTCCCCTATTCTCCTCAAGTTTAAAATTATACTTACGAAGGCTGACAAAATTTGGGAAGAAAGTGCACAGCGAAATGTAAAATTTTAAAAATAAGTTGTGGACCAAGATTTCACATATTATCTGAAGTGGTCTGTGTTTGTATGCATTTTTCATCTACTAATCAATTTGAGAAGAAAGTGATAGTAAAGCAATTAAAGAGCTTGTATATGAGTATATCCACAAACAGAAGTTGAAAAGTGAGTTTAAATTCGAACCTTCAGCATGAGAGCATTTATACTTGTATTAGCTTCCACATCGACTAATGTTATCATAAGAATAGTCCCAGTTCCTTGTCCTTTAACTTTCCCTCCCGAAGTATCCCTCTCCACGATTACGGCTGTGAACTCCTTGGGACCATTTAGTGTGTGCTCACTTAGACGAATAGCTGCCTCCTGCCCATAATCCTCCTCCAAGCCTGGAACCTTAACATAAGCAAGACTGCACAGCTGAGCAAGGCCAGGTGATGAGGACACAGAAGAATCAAGAGGTCGCAACTGACTGTAAGCAACAACTTCTTGATTTCCATAGTCGATGTAAAACACTTCAAACTTGTATTTTGGAGATTCAACAACACCTCGAGAAGCGTTCACAATCTTTACATATTGAATAACAAAAAGAGTAGAATAAGTAACACTGTTAAGAAATGAAGATAATTATAATCATTCAAAAAGAAAAACTGAATGTTGCTTTGTGAAAAGTGTTGAGCTTTGTATCAAAAGCATCCTCACATACAGTTATACAGTCCAAAGAAATTGGATGATTCATTAAACTATTCTCTAATTCATTTAATGTAAACACAATCTCAAACTGGAATTATTGCATATCGCTGCTAAATGAACCCATGAAAAATGCAAAGCAACAGATGAACATTATAAAACACTAGAAAATTAAGTCATTTTCAGGCTATGTTTGCCAGCCATGTGATACACAGTAAACTTGATTGAAATGACTACTACATATGGTATGTTTAAAGTCATGCCAGGGTGAGTTGGTTTTGACAGATGTGCATATAATTTGAAAGCATGTGAAAGCCATTTATTACATTAGCTGAATTCCTGCCCTCCCCACCAATAGGAATTCCCCAACTTACCCACAATTATACTAAACATTCACTCCAGCTGCCCAGAAAAAAGTTTGGCAGGGTTTAGAAAATCTCAAATTAAGTTGAAAGAAGATTGTGATGTCACTCTCACCAATGCTCGGTTCCAAGAATTATCAGCACTAAACTGTGCAAGAACAAGGTCACCCTTCTTAGGATTGAAGGCACCAATTACAGGAGCCTCTAGAAGACTCAAGGAAGCAAGCTGCTGCTGAATAGAGGCCACTTTCTGATCTGCAACTGCCTGGACATAGAACTTTCCACCACCAAGCACTTCGGTAACCACTACCTGAAGGTATAAATGAGTATAAGATACTCACAAAATTGATTAAAGACAAATAAACAAATATTTCTTAAATTGATCATATAACTCAAGCACCTTTAATTCTTCTTTCTGTTTTCTTTCAGTAGCTGGATCATTAGAAACTTCTTCTCCTTCAACATAGTTCTCCCAAATCTGTAACAAAAAACTATTAGCACCGGTACCAGGAACGACAGTACTGTTACGATACCAGTTCTGCATTTCACCTTTAATTTCTGCCTCTTTGCAGACTGCTCAGCCTGTGCAAGCAGGTGAACTTCCGGTATCCTGTCTGCACCGAAGGAGGTTTGAAGTTTTGCCAAACCAGCTTCCAGAAGTATCAATGCCACATTGGATTTGGACTCCCATAAAGATCCCAAGAAAGTACCGGTTCTATCAACAGTTTCTACTTCAATCTGAAAAGAAAAGAGTTATATGAGATACGAAATTGGAAAGAAACATTGGCAGCAGTACACTAGGTTTAGAACAAAAGGCAGTACCTCAACATCCCTCTGCATTATTTTCCTTCTCATTAATGCAATTGCTTCATTGGAATAAGGCTCATCTCGACCAGGGCATCTAACACCGGAGAGCGAGAAAGCAATGCTGCATGTTTCCTTTGGTATATAAAGTTTAAATCGGTGGCCGCTGAGGACATATTCCACAACAGCAGTCATCCTCCTATTCCGTTGCAGAAATGGCAAGAAATCTCTGGCTTTCTTGGATGAAGCCTAAAGTGATATTAAATTTTAATTAAGTGAACTTTTAACAAAGCCATTTATGCAAATTAAAGATTGTATTAATAGTCGAGTTTCTAACCGTTAGAAGGTCTGTAACATGCGTCACTGGAGCATCCTTGCCAGAGTGCATCCCTTTCTTCCCAGCTTTAGCACGCGATTCAGCAGCAAGAAGGGAATCATAATAATTTGATCTAACCTCAAGATCCCGGTGTCTAATGACTTCACCAAAGCCACGGGCAATCACCAGCTCAGCAATATTTGCCCCAGGCTGCTGGCTTCCGGTAGTAGGGGGAGCAAGTGAGGCATCCTCACCATCCTTCACCGGAGACACCAGGAAGACTGATCCAAAATCCATTACCCTGTCAGCTGGGCCAGCTGGAGCGCTGGGTCCCTCTGCCAAGTTTACCTTCCTAGAATATTCCATTGAAACCTGAACCTGAAATAATATAATACTAATAGTTAAAACCAAGCTCCTTCACTCCTTTTGCAGAAAGTAAAACTTAGATAATTCTTATAGATGTGTACAGAAAGATAATGTCCATACTTGACGACCAATTAGGCGTGTTCGCAAAAATTCCCTTGCTTCACGGGCATAAGGAGGAATACTTCCTTTGTCTTCTCTACGAGGATTTCCCAGTCTGGGACACTTGATACTTGAGAGATTAACTCGTCGCTCTGCTAATGGACTGCCGAATGGTAGAGAATCATCAGCTACAACAATGCAATCACCACTTACAACCTCGACCACCTGGAAAAGTTGAAAACCATAGTTACGAAATATTGAGATAATTTGAAGACAAAACATGATTTCACATTGATAAGCATGAGCAGTAACTAACCTTTCCTGTGAAATTCTGGTCATGAATTGCCTTCGAGTTGGAAACTGGAGGCACATAGTTTGTCCACATCCTCAACCGGCTCTTCTTTGCTTCAAGTTCTGCAGATTTTAGTCTCCGCTTGACATCATCCTCCAACATATTAGCACTCCATTCAACATATTTAGCTAAGCCCTATACAAAGAGGAAAAATATAAAGAGGGAGTAAAAGAAACTGTCAGAACTGCTTTCAAATGCTTGGATGATAATTAGTACAGTAGACATAGCAGCAGCTGCAGTATCTTCAGGAGAAAGCAAAAGAACCTGAGTAAAGAAATTCCGGAGGAATTACGAAACAATGTAATGTGTTATGTCTCAAATTCAAGTTCGGGATCCGACATTTTACCCGTCCCAAATAAGATTTTGTGTTGACCCGAAGGAAAAGAAAGATGAGATTTAGTGGTGGTAGTGGGGGCGAGGCCGATAGACCTGTTCTGTTTTTTGGCACATCTATCTATATAAATATATGTTATAGCTAGAGTTTCTGTATTCTATTCTTCTCTGTTTCGTTGCCTGTGTTCAGAGAGAGAAACAGTTTAAGTGCGTTGAGATTTTTAGTTTAGAGTTCTCTTCAGTAATTGTATTCTTCACATTCCGATTAGTTAATATCTTCTGCCTCTCGCCCAAGGTTCTTCCCGATTTGGTCTCCACGTAAACAGTGTTCATGTCTTTAATTTTATTCATTGACTTCTGTGTTTGCCATAATTCATAGTAACAAATAGTGGTGGAGTACTAAAAGAAAGAATAACGTTCCTTTAAGTAACTGCATGGTGCAGGGAACAGGTTGGCATATTTCACCAACTATTAGGTGAACAACTGCCTAGTTTTGAAAATAGAATTTGAAAGATAACTATGAATATAATGAGAGTGAGGCCATAAATTTGGATAAAGATTATAACAATCAATATGTTTACCAAAAATTTAACTTGAGATATAGCTCTAAATAAAACTTGGAATAGACAATAAAACTTAACAAAATATAAATTGAATTTAACTGGTCTGTCATAAAGAAATTGTTGTGTCATTATATTTTTCAGCCAATATATATCATATAAACAATGGCACCAAGTCACTAAATCATATTAGTACTTTGTGTATTATGAATGAAATCTATATTAGCATCTTTTTTTCATATAAGTTCAACATAAATAAAACATCAAGTTTGTGACATACATGTTCAACAAGCTCCAGAGCCAAGTCCTTCGCCGATTCTCCATCAGGATAATATACCGAACCAATCAGATTGCTGAATTTGTCAACACCCTCCAGGACAATCCGGACCTACAAGTTACAGCACATAATAAGAACTTGTACTTTACAAAGCAAATGAAACACAAATTTGCAATGAAAACAGTACTCACATCTCTATTTAATACACGAATTTCTGTGAAATGTTTGCCTTCCCTTCCAAATGGATCAGGGGCAACTTCATTTAAGGATGCTGATGAGGCAGAAAGTCTCTGTGCTGATGTTAATTGACCACGAGATTCAGCAGAAGTTTCTCCATTTGCTCCATTAGAGGTTGTTTCAGGTCCTACAATAGTTTCCTGAACAGCCCTTCTTCCCATTGATGGTGCCTAGCTCACAAAAGAAAAGAATAAGTAATCTTATAGGGGCAAAAGGATGGTATAGTAAAACCTCTATTTAGGAATAGACTTGGGACCAAACTATTTGTATTCTAATTGAGAGGTTATTACTAAATAGAGGTATTGGTACAAAATATTTTTCGAACACCCAAAAATATTCACTTTAACAAAAATATCAATAAGAACTCCATAATAATTATTATTCAAAAAATATTTATGAAAAGTTGTTTGGCACAACGATTTACTCTTTAGAGTTGTTACCACATATTCAAAAAATGTAGTCTTGTATAGGAAATGTAGTATTTTATAGGAAAATGTGGTCTTTTATAGGAAATGTAGTCTTTTATAAGAAAATATAGTCATTTATTGGAAATGTAGTCTTTTATAGGAAAATGTAGTTCTTTATAGGAAATGTAATCTTTATAGAAAATGTAGTCTTTTAAAATTAATATTGTCTCTATCTCATATATATATATATATATATATATATATGAAATTATTATTATATAGAGGTATAGTTTCTTAATACGGGACTTAAAAAGTATAAAACATATTACAATTTAGAGGTTATTCCTATTTATAACTGGCCCAAATTGGGACCAAATTTTTTTATAATATTATAGAGGTTATTCTTATATAGAGTATTCCTAAATAGGGGTTTTACTGTATCATCAAACATATGAAGTATAAATAATATCAAAAGCTTCTAGTAAAAAATTAAGGCCCAGCTTGGATTTTACCTGGATTCCAGCAACAAACACTTGGACGTACTGATATTCCGGAAGCAAAAGAACACGAAGACTGCTTCCATCCCGGACCTGCTCCACAATAGCTTCCATGGGTCTGCCTTTGTTTGCAGCTAAAAGGCCCATTGCATCAAAGTTACTAGAATCGCCAACTGCAGAGGGAGGGAGGCTTCTAATGGCAGCCTCAGAAGCACCCGGCACCTGTAAACATCAATTGAAAACCCAACATTAGCTTGTGATGTTATGCTATTTTGTCAGAATGTATATATCCAAATAAATTTGGATAACTCTAGGTATATAGGATCATCAAGGCAATGCTCCACGAAAGCTAGGCTCGAAGGGACCACTGCAGTCTCGCCTAGATGATACGAATGAACTAAGCCTTATAAGAGACATAACTGAGCACCCAACCAGAGCCAGGAAGAAGCAATTAGTGGACTCACATCTTTGTCTTAATATATAAAAAAAAATTGTTTGCAAAAATATACCTCCTAAACCAGGAAACGCTTCTTAATACTGGTTCATGGACAATGCTATATATACAGAGGAACTAAACAGCTATACAGATAAGGTAACATAATTACGAAGTTTTCAATGACTCTCCTCTAGCTTTCTTTCTAAGATGTGCATTGTGCTTGGCAGCTTCACTCAAATTAACAAATTAAAAAAATAATAATTTATACATGCATCATGTATTCCCACAATTATTTCCTTCTGTACAAATCCCTTGCTTTACTTCTCAAGAATACCATGGAAATGCCTTCTGTCATTTTCTCTTTATGAGCATCTTACCCGAAGAAGAAAGGAGGAGGACATGGTAAAGAAGAGAAAGGAAATCACTAATTCTTGTAGCTAAGCCTTTTCAAAACAAAATCTTATTTCGATACAACCAAAATGGAAAGAATAACTAATTAAAGAGGGAGTCAAAACAATCATCAAAATAACAATTACTGCAAATTGCCCAAAAAAACCCATTAGGACACCATAGCAAAACCCCAATCCCCAACCTCCACTGGGTGAGGGAGACAAGGGGTAACAATAGTATATTAAAATAGTATGTGTTCAATGAAAGTGTGCCCCATTTAAACCATCAAAATTTCGAACTGGGTGAGCTAAAGGCTTACCATATATGAATTACTGTCCAATTGGAACTAACAGTTACTTCCTCCTATTATTTCCTTAATTCAAGCCTTCTTCTATTACTATTAGACAAGTTTTGATGAAAAGGTATCAGCTTAGGTCAATAATATAGACATGACTCATTTGAGCAAGCAATATAGCAGCAGAAGTATTTTAAACTAACCTTGCTCCAACGACCAATGCCTTGTTGCTTTGCTTGGTCTTCCAGATGTAACAACTCTGCTAAGAAAGGACTAGCATCACTTTTCTCTTTTTGTTGTTGACCCTGCTCCCTAACCTGCAGACACCAGTTTCAGCTAATGCTCATAGACCAAAATTAATATAAAAATTTAGTAATGTACAAGAAAGGAATCGTTATGCTGACCTTTGCCCAGCCACAAGCAACGACCAAACATGCAACATTCTTATCACCAATGAAAACAGTGCCAAACTCTCGCCCTATCGATGGTACAGCATAATCCACTTTGAAAGTAACCTCCTATTTAAGAGAAATCGAGTAGGATTTAATACTTATATCTCATTCTTTACGAAACAAAGTTAAATGGAACGAAAAATCAAGTCCATAATTAGTGAGTACCTTTCCTATGCAAAGCTTCCTTAGATACTCTCTGCTCTCCCATGCAAATGGCTCATCAACACCATCTCTGCGAGCCTGTAGATAAAATGTAAAGATGACAAAAGAAAAAAAGTATCAATCAAGTAAATTATCAGAATCAGTAAATAAAACTTAAAGTTGTTTTCTTTAAAATCAATGCAAAAAAACTCAAAAAAGGACACCAATTATTAAAGAACTACTGCCTGACTCCCTATCCTAGCTCACATTTTTAATAACACGTGGTTTTATATTTATTTACTTTCGATAAGTAAATACCTGTATACTTTGTAAATCTATCAATTCTTTTCACTGTTTTCAAGCATTGATTCTAATATTAGCAGTGTCAAAAATATAAAAGTCTAGCTCTTAATGCAAAATAGATGATGATGATAATGATTATTGAATAGATGATATTAAAGAGGTGGATGAAAAAAAGTAAATAGTGGAAAAGAAAATATTTAAGGACCAGACGAGATGGAACACTAGTAATTTTCCATAAGCCCACATGGGAAGAAAATAAAAAAAAAGGAAAATATTCAAGGACTAGCCAACAAGGATAACAATATTATGCAACACTAGTAAATCCCCAGACGTGGTCAGGGGAAAAAACAAGTAAGTGAAATTGAACTGATAGATATATCAGATACTGAACTGCCACTTCAACTAACTTAAAAGTCTATACAGTTTGAAGGGTCCACCTAAAGATGCTGTGCCTGTAAACTTTTCTAAAGAATATAAGAAGACCTATATTTGTGTGGAATTGACCAATCCTTTTAAAAGTGGAAAAAGAAAGGCATCATCCACACCTAGCAAAACTATGAAAGAAAAAATAGCATATAACAACAAAAATTGAGCTTTGCTAGCCTAAGAACTCATACCAATCTTGGAGCAATAAGAGATGCTAAAGTTATGGTTTTCTCAGGAGGAATCTCAGCCTTCGTGCTCCCTATTATCACCAAACTGTCCCCAGATGGAACAGCTTTCACTTTTCCTTTCAACCATCCTGTGGCTCCAGCTGTTGATGCCATCCCAACAGCTAAAGATCTGCAGAAAGATCAATGCATATTAACACCTTACATCAATTAATATATAAAATTTTCCCACATGGAAGCTTTCTAAAAATCAGAATTAATTATATAAATGGAAAGAGCAATTCCAGATGCACATGCAAAGTATTTCCTTCCTCACCCTTTTAGCCAACCAATTCACAATTATTTACATTCTTTTATCAATTCAACTATGAAAATTGCGAATGCACAAAGTCAGATTGACACCACTCAAAACTTGTACAAGCACTTTCTCTAAACAAAAACCATCAAGTCAACACATACCTACACAAACATGAACATTGAAAAAGAAAAAAGAAAAAAGACATATCTATATTATTAAGGGAGGGGGAGAATTTTAACTGTTTTCTTGAGGCTGTCTTACTCTTTTTTCTCCTTCAGTTTTTCTGTCTTAACCCTGTTTTTACTCTCCCACTCTCTCGTAATCTCCTCTTATCTTTAAACTCGAAATTTCTAAAAAAAAATTACACACGTGGTGTGTGTGTGTGTGTGTGAGCATGTCAAATGACTAGTATATAGAGAGAAGTCAAAAAAGGTCTTTATACAAAAAACCAGACAAGAGGCAATAATCTCACCCCAAAAAATCAAACATTTCACCTACAGTAACAGAAAGCACTGTCAATTATCACAAGACAAACAATTGTTAAAATCAGAGAACAACAAACCTGCGTCTAATAAGCAGAAAATTTAACTATTCCAGATCTTCAATCCGCACTAGGAATTTCCATATCCATTATTTAAATAATATATCAGGACAATTAAAATCTTAAAAAACAACATTCAGGGACAACACATGTATACAAACAAATAAATTCGTGCAACCTTTGAAACTGATCACAGTATTCCAACAGAAACATTCAGATCTAGGTTATCAACAAAAGTTGCAACCTCTCACAAGAAAAACAATCCACAAAATTCACAACAATACATATACATGCAATCTGTAATCAGGCATTTAACCAGTGTATAATCAACATCGTAAATTTCAATGAACATGCAGGTATTTTCAGAAGCTAAATTCACCGACACAGATCTGAGAGTGATACCTAAATAATCAGTTCCAAATGCTAACTGCGTGAATCGATCGGAGACGGAAAACGCAATAAACAAAGTCAAATCGATCCGATCACTGTCTGTAAAAACTAAGAACAAATGATCATTGTGAATATGAATTTAGATTGATTACAACTGTGATTATAATAAAAGTGTGAAAGAAGAAAACTACCTTAAATTTCGTGAAGACGTCGGACGGCGGATCAGAGAGAAACGGATATAGATACAACTGTCTAGAAGATTTATATATAGAAGAGAAAATAGGAGATACCCTCCCTTTTAAGTAAATTTACTTAAAGTGCCATAAGGTTAGAGTAGAATTATTACCTTTTTTTTCTTTCGTTTTGATGAATGTTCACTTTGTTTATTGACCGCCCGCCCCTCCCACCATTATCGACGTGGTAAATAGCCGAATTTATGACGGCATTACTCTCAAATATTAACCAATCCTGTGATGACAAGTAAGCATGCGGATTTTTTGTTGGTTGGATTTTGACTTTTTACACTGTACTTGT
Organism: Panax ginseng; assembly: GCA_020205605.1. NCBI lineage: Eukaryota > Viridiplantae > Streptophyta > Magnoliopsida > Apiales > Araliaceae > Panax > Panax ginseng. The sequence goes on along the minus strand of CM035145.1, from coordinate 4,615,932 downwards.
GATAGTTTCTCTAAACGGAAAGGTTAATTTGGTAGTAAGAGTATTAAATTGTAATATTCTGTGTACTAATTGTACACAAAAAGTTATGCACTACTTTAATATGATTCATATATTCTTTACCAATTAAAATGGGTAAAATATTCAATTATATGTTTTGCTTCCTATTTTTTTCTTTTATACTGTGTGCATAATTTTATTAAATATCTTTTCCGTTTGTGGAAAAAATAGATTTTGATGTAATAATACTGTAGTGATCAATGAATGATTACAAAATATAAATATAAAATAATGTGGTTGATTATCATTAGGTCCAACTTATGTATGATAGATCATCTATTAATTACCATTTAGCCACATTATTTTATAAGTCATTTTTTTGTCAATTTTGATATTATTACATCCAGTTTATATGCATTCAATCTTGTTATTAAATAATTAGTGGAATTATGCTAAAAAATATTCCATAATAATAATGGTTTTAGTTTTGTTAGAGTGTGATTATTTGGGTTTAGCTAAAGTGTAGCCCAATTTATTGAATAGATTAGATTTGGTGTTGACCCATCATATATATTTATTTTGACAGTGGGAGAGTCCTTATTAAAGTAAAACTGTGTTTCCTTATTTTACAAAATAAGGAGATTTAATTTGGAAAATAATCTATCAACCATTAATTGGATTCTACAAATGACTTCTACTCTTCATTGAATTTTGGTGGACATGACAGTTATAAATACAATTACATATGACATAAATAACAATTTGTACTCTCCATATTATTTTAATGAATTTCTTATCTCTCTCCACGCGATTTTAACATGCTGATTTGATGATTTCGTCATGCGTTAACAAGTTTCATGCCTACAAATTAAAAAAATTAATATTATTAATTAATAATTAAAATTTGTACAAATATCATCATTACCTTTCTATTAAGAATTGAGAACTACTAAAACAAGAAAGAAAAATTCTTGAAACAAATTTTTATTTATAAAAATGTTATTATTATGGAATGGAGGGAGTATGTTCTAATTTTTTAAAAATCCAAAAATTATAGCTATGCATTTGTATTTTAAAAAAGAAAAGTTCTGTTGTATCTATCGAAAAATATATATAGATTTCCAGTGGCTTAGACGCTAATTAATTAAGACAACTCCATAAATAAAATACAATTTTGCATACTATGTTTCACTCTGTATGGTCACCTAATAATTGACATCTTATCCAATTTAAAGGTGTTTTTGATTATTTATAATCAGTCAAACATTCTTATAATTAATTTTAATGAACAAAAAGGAATACTAGATTTTAAAATTGTTTATAATCATAAATTTTAAAAAAGTAATTGGAGTTTTTGATTATTTATAAAATCTAATAATTATGTTTGACCAAGTAAATTACTAATTTATTTGAATAATTTCACCTATTATCTATCTTTAATTATTCAAACCTTCCTTTTAAGTAATTAAAACTTAAAATAAATGATAATCAACTGTATTAATACCAAGCTCTTTTTCTTTTTATTAGTTTAAGTATTATTTTTTACTAAACACAAATTATTTTTTCAAAATAAATTATAAGAAGTTGCAATTAAAATCACTAATTATATTTTATAAGCATTCCCAAACATACTAATAATATTAACTCAGTTGAAGTAACTTTTTTTCAAGATTGATAAAATATTAGATACAAGTATGTAGATTAATTTAACTTATTCAGTAATTATAAATGTTTATAATCCTTATTATTAAACTTTTTTCGAAATTGAAAAAAAGTTAGGCTGCAACAGTTACATGTAACTCAGTATAGTTTATCAAATAAATTAAACATGTGGATAAATCACTGCAAAATTACTTACAGACAAAATTAAATGATGATACAATGACTAATGACTTGCTGCATATATTGAGTCTCTAATAAAGTGGTCTTGTCGAATTATTTATCTTACACAGCCGTGGTGATTTTATTTCTATTATTTTAAATATATTATTATTTTGTTTTTTTAATTTAAATTTGTTATATATTTTTTTATTTAATTTATAAAATTTTAATTTTATTTCAATTATTTATACAAAGCAACCCGTGTGTCTTAAATTTATAAATAAATAAATTAAACTTTTTATCATCAAAGACGAACCAAGCATATCGAAAACGATGGGAGGAGGATACGTGTGCGGTTTTAGTTATCTGGTGGGTGGTAAGTAGACAGTAGTACAGTTTTGGTTGCAGCTTCTCATATTGGCTGACGTCAGCTAAGAAAATACTAAATAGACACGAGGGCATCCCCATCCCATCCATAAAAATGCATATCTCACTTTGCATATCAAATAAACAGATTCTCACACAAAAGCTTAGCTTTTACTACTAAAATTGAAAGGCCCCAAACAAACAGCTGGTCCATCTTTTTTCGTCTTAAATATTTGGTCGATCCGAATAGACCAACCGCGTGTTCATGAATAATCCAAGCCCATATCCTCTTAGTAACTAATCGAATGGAATATTTAGTCACGTTAGCCTAAAACCTTTTTAGTGCATTAAAGAAAAAAACTTATTATCGAAAATCTATTTCACATTATCTTTGTTCATTGTACTAGCTTTTTAAAACATCCATTTTAGAGAAATAACTTCAATATTTTCTACAAAATTTTATTATAAATCTCTTGTTTGCAAGTTTTTTAGTTAAGAAAACTCCAAAAATGTATTTTAAAAAAATTAGATTCAATTTGATTTGAAGAAAAAAAATCCTAAAAAAGCTAAGGATTGAAAATGAGCATAGTAAATTTCTTTCTTTTATTTATAAATTGTCTTTAATATTAATATAAGAAAACAAAATTGAACATCTATGTTCTATGCTTAATGACATTTTCTAAAGTTTTTTTTTTTTGAATGGTATATATATTACAATAATTTATCCCAACCTATGAAGAGGGGTCTAGGTGGAGAATTGGATAACTTATTATCTTCAATTTTTCGTCCCGTGTTACTTCCTTTTGTACTCTTTGAATGTTTTCTATCTATTGTAATAAATTTGTACTTTTAAATGTTTGATCAAATATAATAACTCTTTTTGCCCTTATTTTAGCAATTTTTACTAACTTATAAATCATTTCAACTAAATATTTTTATAACTTAATTTGTAACTTATAAGTAAATATAATACCGAATAATTTTATTTTATAAATTACAACTTAAAATAATTTATAAATTATTTTAAATTTTAACTTATAAATTATTTTAAAATAAGTCGTTACGGAACAGACCCGTTCGTTGATGGTGTTTGTGAGAAGCAAATCTTGTTTTTTTTTTCATATTATTCGTTAGATCCTCACTACAAGTCAAGGCACGCTTTCCAGGACTAACAATGGATATGAGCCATAGCCCTAGGCAGACCAGGCCCCATAAATATTAGTACTACCTTTGAGGCGGGTCCACCAAAAGGATCCATGGGGCGGACGATGGACATTTTCCTGTCCCTTTCTCATGTTTGTCGGAGGATTTGACAAAAGGAAAGACACAGGCTTAAATCTCTTCTCTGCCTACCGCGGTTCGATAATAAGTTATTGAGGAATTGATTCTCTTAAATTCCAAATACACAGGTAAATTGCCTTAATTCTTCAATTTGTGACTAAACCTTTGTTTCATGAGTTTTTGATCGGCTTGTTCACACCTTTACTTGTTATATATGCGCATTATTGTTAACCGAAAATTAGCTGCAGTTTACTTATATTGCTTATTAATGTATTTATTTGTCTGGTTTGATGAATGATCTTATACTGCATGGTCCCCTATTAGCACTAGGTTTGGAGTTTTAGATGGAATTTTGCATTATTCTAAGCTGGATCTTTCCCTATTAATACTATGCTAGGAGTTTTAGATGGAATTAGAGTTGTCAAGTAAGAAAGAATTTGAGAGTTTGGGTGTGAGAGAGTGGATTTTCTTCTATTGATTGGGAGTTGAGAAGAAAAAAAATATCAGTTGAATCTCTCATCCCTTGTTTGAGAGTTAAGAAGTGAAGGAGGACAATGAAATCTTGAAAGTTTTTTTTCCTGATCTTATTTGTATGTCACTTGTTTGGTTAAAGAAGAGAATAATGTTGGAACTTTCACAATAGGATGTTGCAAAAATTCTGAAAAGTCAATTTAGCAAAAAATAAAAAAAATTCTGAAAAGTAATATCCGTCCCCCACATACCCAAAAATTAATATGTATTAATAGTACGTGCATGATAGTATTTAATTCAAAACTATAATTTGAGAGAGAGAAAAATTAATAAACCCAAAATTCCTTAAAAAGAATTATGGAACATTCATTTGTTGTGAAAAAATTCCATCTCCAAATGAGAGTTTTATAATCCTATTTATATTTATAGGATTCTAAACACTCATTTGAAAAGACATGAACCAAACACACCTTTTCTAAGTGTCATACCGGTTCAAACTAGTGTCCCAAGTCCAACCATTGCACCAGTTCAATGTTACACTGTTCAAATTAACAATCGCACTGGTTCAAATTAGTAACCCAAGTTGAAACATTGCACCGGCTCAATGTTACACTCGTTCAAACTATCAATCACACCATTATCATTGAACAAATACATTTATTGATTATTAATACCATATATAATATATTCATTATATAATAATAGATTTTGTCAACCTTATCTCTTTTTAGGCATAACATACATAAGTAAGAGGTGTCTTTCGACATGTACCTTTTCGTAGTCTATATAACAAAATATCAGAATTCCTAGTAACGTTAGTTTGAACTAGGAAATCTTAAAGTGATATCCTGCTCAATAGACATACTATATCCTTATAATTTAAGGAAACCCAACAAAGGTTTACCTCTTGTTGACCTCTTGGGTTTCACAAGTGACCTAGAGACAAGCCTTAAGTCTTGCAGAAGCGGTCCCACTTCCTTCACTTACATAGGTGAATCTAATTAGATGCACTTGTATGACCTGTATCTTCCAAACCGGACATTGATTCATTAAAGGTTTACCCTACTCTCTTTGTTTTCTATACAAACATACACTAACTTTGAGATGGTTTAGAAAAATTTATTCTTCATACTTGTCTAGTGTATAACTGGTTATTACTATAAATATTTTTCCATTGAGGTAATATACTAGATGTTATTCTAGTATTTAGTTGGGTTCCACTTATAGGTCAACTTTCATTCAAAGACTTTAAACCTATCTCTATGAAATCATAGTTATCAAGGCGACAAGTCGAGGCGATAGCCGAGAGAGCTTAAGCGCTTAGGCGACAAGACATCTGACTAGTCACCCGCAAGTCGACAAGTCGTTAAAAATGCAAATTTTATACGTATATTACTACATCACAAGCTATACTCTTAATACCATTAAAAACAAAAGCATATTAATATTTCACATTTATATCTCATTTATACTAACTGAAAACTAAACTAATGATGGGGAATACTGAAAATATGGGGGTCTAGGGGTTAAAATGTAAACTCAAAAAACATAGGGGTGATTATGAAAGAAAAATAAAGGCTTAAAAGAAAAGTCTGCAACTTAAGGGACTAGATCTAAAGTTTAAGAAAAATATGAGGTACTAAATTGTATTTCATCTAAGATATTTTTAAATCTCAGTCTCCTTTTTCTTTTCTTACACAAAAGAAGCCGTGGTAAGATGAAATCGGTCTCATTTTTCTTTTCTTACACAAAAGAAGCAGCGGTAAAATGAAATCGAGAGGCATATTCAACAATCGACACAAACTGCAACGACAGATAACAATATAACAAGTCGTTAAAAATGCAAACTTTATACGTATATTACTACTTCACAAGCAATACTCTTAAATATCATTAAAAACAAAAAACATATTAATATTTCACATTTATATCTCATTTACACTAACTAAAAAACTAAACTAATGAATAGGGAATACTGAAAATATGGGGGTCTAGGGATTAAAATGTAAACTCAAAAAACTAAGGGGTGATTTTGAAAGAAAAATAAGGGCTCAAGTGAAAAATCTGCAACTTAAGGGACTAGATCTAAAGTTTAAGAAAAATATGAGGTACTAAACTATATTTCATCTAAGACGAGATATTTTTAAATCTCAGTCTCTTTTTTCTTTTCTTACACAAGAAGCAGCGGTAAGATGAAATCGAGAGGCATATTCAACAATTGACACGAACTGCGACGACAAATAATGACATAAAGTGAAGTCGACAATGTTGGTTGACTACTACGAAGATGACTCCGGCAATGGGGATGGAAGTTTTTGACAGTGATGATCTCTTCTTTTCTTTTCTTTCGTTTTTTTCGATCTATTTTTTTCTGCTCTTTCGTTTCCTTTTTTTCTTCTTTTTTCTAGATCGTGTACCTTGGAAGGTAGTCGGCCAAGGCGACCCAAGGCGACGATTTCTTCACCAAGTCGTGCAACTTAGCTTATTCGCTCAAGTCGTCCCTTCGACTTACTGTTTGCTACCGCTCAGACTCCTAGTCGACGACTAGGCGATAACTTGATAACGTTTCTTGGAATTATTCCATAACAATCCCTGCCTATGACTTTTGTAACTGGAATCCAGGGGTGTTAGCCGAGCAGAGTAGCTTGATACTCGACTCGAGATTGGTTCGAAAATATGATCCAAAGCTCGAATTCGAAGTTGATTCGAGTTGAATATGATCCATTCTCGTTTTCTGTTTAATGATACACGAGTCGAATTCGAGTATACCAGTATTCGCTCAGATTAGGGTTCGAGTATTTCATTTTTTCTCGAACCATACTCGATACCTGCTCGATGATCCATACTAATAAGCTAAATATGTGATATTTGTATCAATCTTTATAATTTATAAAGTGTAGTATTAAATTGTGTAAGCTTGTACTTGAATAAATCAGTGAATTGATTGTCAATTCGTATTACATTTTTTGTAATTTCTTTACATAAATAAAAGTAAGACTTATATATAAACATTAGTTCAATAATCAATTTAGTATGTAGTGGTTCAGTATTAAGCGAAATGGTTCATATTCGAAAATCGATTTGAAGGCTCGTGAGTAACTTTTGTAAACGAATCGAGTACTTACGAGCCGAGTAGGTCCGAGTAATGATCCGAGTCAAATCTGGCGCAAAATTAGAAATTCTTTATCGAATTCGAGCTCAATTTTTTCGAGTCGAGCGGAATCTGAGCACTAGAGTGTTCGCTGAGATTCGACTCGTTTTCACCCCTACCGGAATCCACCAAATTACTTTGGTTTTAACAAAGACAATGACTATATTACTTTATTACTATCGAGCGCTCATCCACACAGTCATGTCTTACATAGTTGTTAAGGCGTCGTTTAGGCGATGTCAAGGTGTCCAGTCGGTATGGGGAAGGCAAGGCGATCGGGCGACTTGGGTTTGGGTCGAAAGTCGAGCGCCTTGCAAAAGAAGTCGTCGCCTTGGACGACCCGACGTCGACTTCAACGACTTGACGACAGATCGACCGACTTGTCTACTGCGCGTATGGATCAACCCACTAGGTTAAAAAAAGAAGGAAAAACGACGTCGCTTGGAACTGGGCAACTAGCCCTATCGAACTGATTTGCTTCTTCGCAGAGAAGATCGAACTTTGTTTTGCAGTAGAAGAGAAGGAGTCGACGAGCGACTGTGAGAAGAAAGAGTCAACGAGCGACTGTGAGTAGTAAACGAGAGAGAGAGAGAGAGAGTACCTCATCGACTGTCGACTTCGAAAACCCTTCCGGCGAGGCTGCAAAACTCCGATTGGCACTTCAACAAGTATTTTTTGATTTCTTCTTTTTTTTCCTTCCCTTTTCTGCCCTGCTGCTGCATTTTTTTTTCATTGCGTAGTGCTAGTGTCAAGTGCTATATATTTGTGCGAGTTATGTTTGTTTATTGTTTAGCTTTTTTTTGTCCCTTATCAGATTGCTTGTTATGTATATATATATATATATATATATATATATATTGTATAAACTTATTTTTTATCCTTTCTGATTGTTATATATATACTCCTTTATGCCGAGTCTGCTGGTTATATATTAATTTTTATATATATATATATATATATATATATATATATATATATACATTTATATATATTATTTATATTTTATACATGTATTTCTTTTACATTTTATCCATTGATGTTAGATAGTGATACCACAACCGATGTTACATTCATCAATGATACAATTTGTCTTATATTTTTTATTTGATTGTATTGTGTAGAAAGTAAAATGGCGGAAAGTTCGGGGTCCGATAATTATGATATAACGAAAGACTAAAAGAAAAGCTAAATCGAACGATCCGGGTTGGAAATATGGATATTGGCTAGATTTAAGTAATAAGGATGTTGTGCAATGTATACTTCGCGAAAAGAAATGTCATTCGGGCATCAAAAGTCTCGAGCGACATCTAGTCGAAAATTTTGGGATGTAGCGAAGTGCCCTAAAACAATAGAAATTATGATGGAGATGCAAGCGGTTTTGAATAGTAGAAAGAGGAACAAACCAGTTGAGCTAAATGATGATGATGATGTAGAAGTGCTAGAAGAACAATCATCTGCTCGTCCAACCATGGTTTCCAATACTTCTAACACTATCCCAAGTTTTGGGACGACTTCTAAAAGAAAGAAAGTTGTATTTCAATTCCAAAAGCCCCAACAAAGATGGTTGAAGCACTTTTAAGGAAGACTCCGAAGAAGTTGTAGAGGAGAGGCATATCAAGCGTTTAAGCCAAACGAGTATATAAAATTGTTTGAGGACACGAGGAAAAGGAGAGAGTCTTGTGTACATTGCCAATTTTTTCTACGAGTGTGGCATACCATTCAATGTTGCAAATGCAAGGAGCTTTGAAGTAATGATCGAGTCCATAGGGCAATATGGGTCGGGTTTAAAGTCTTCAACGTATCATGATTTGAGAGTTCCTTTACTTGAGAAGGCAAAGACGAAAACCGACGAGTTAAAGAAGAAACATGAAGTTGTTTGGAAGGAATATGGTTGATGTTAGATGGTTGGACAAATAAGAGGGGAAGACACTTATTGAATTTCCTTGTTAATAGTCCGGAGGGGACTTATTTCATGGGTTCTGTTGATGCCTCCAGTCAGTCGCAAGATGCCACAATGTTGGCAAATCTACTTGATAGAAAGAATGAGGAAATTGGCCCCGAGTATGTTGTTCAAGTAGTCACGTACAATGCCTCTAATTACAAGGCAGCGAGGCATATACTAATGGAGACAAGGCTTATACTGTTTTGAACACCTTGTGTCGCTCACTGGCTTGACCTTATGCTAGAGGACATAGGCATGTTGAAGCAATTCCAGCCCACAATCACAAATGCAAAAAGAATCACAACATTCATTTATAGGCATGGTCGTCTTCTTAATGCGATAAGGGACAAAAGAAATGGGAGGGATCTTGTGAGACCCGTAGTTACTAGATTTGCTACACCTTTCCTCACCTTGCAAAGTTTGTACAAGAATAAAAATGCATTTGTTCGTAAGCGAGGATTGAACAAAATTTAAGTTGTCGGCTACTAAAGCGGGAAAGAAAGTATGTGATACTGTTATTTCAACAACATTTTGGCATCATGTTGAGGATTGCATTAGGGTGTCACAACCAATTTTTATAGTTTTGAGGATTGTTGATGGTGATGAGAAGCCTGCTATGCCAGAAGTTTTCGTTGCGATGGAATGTGTGAAGAAAAAAAAACAAAGATGCATTTGATAACAAACAGACTGTATAAAAAGGTGATTGTCATTGTTGAGCGTCGATGGGAAAGTCAAATGGAGCAAAAATTATATAGGGATGCATTGTTTCTCAATCCGGGCAAGTACTTTGATATCAAAGAGGAACGTCTGGTGTTTGCTGGAACTTTACAAGAAGACTTCAATGCAACTGTTGCAAAGATGGTGCCCAAGCTAGATTTGCTAGACAAGATAAGTAATCTAGCCGATAACTATGATGCTTCTCAAGATACTTTTGCAAAAGAAATGGCGATTAGGCAACGGAAAATAAAGAATCCTCGTAAGTATATTAATGTATATATATAAAGATATAAAAGCTAAATTATAATTATAATTTATATACATTCTTCCTTTCCTCCCTTCAAAAATATTTATATTTTTTTTAAATGTTTGCTAGTTGATTGGTGGAATGCTTTTGGAGGGTGGGCTATTGAGCTATCCTTGTTTGCAAAAAGAATTCTAGGCCTCTGTTGTTCTTCTTTCGGTTGTGAGCGCAATTGGAGTACATTTGAGTTTGTAAATACTTTTTATTGTTGATTCAAATTTCAAAAGTAATAAGTCATTTACTACTAATACTAACTATTTTTTTTATAATTAAAAATTTATCATTAATATTATTATTTTTGTTCTATTTATTTAGATTCATATAAAGAAGAGGAATAGATTGGAATACAAACGATTGAGTGACTTGGTGTATGTTCAATACAATCGAAAGATCGTCTCAAGGTTCCAAAAAAGGCGTGAACTTTGATTTTTTTTTTTATCTATTAGCTATTGATGACTTTGAATGGGGTAATGAATGGATCAATTGTAGCGACCGAGAAATTTTACTTAGCTGATATAAGCTTTGTGGAGTATTATTGAATAAAATAATAATATATGAATTTTATTCTGTGTTAAGTATTTAAAGGTCGATTCTATGACCTAGGATGTGTTTGAATGTTGGGGTTTACGAATCCGAGATCGTAGGAGAAAATAATTTTTTTTCGAGAAAAAGACGTAAGAACATTATTCACCCGAAAACGCTTTTGCGTTTTTTTGATTTTTCGAAGAACGCATAAACGTTAAAATGATGAGGAAAGACGGAATGTCAAATAAAGTTTGAGAACCAAAAAACGCAGTTTTCAGACTATTGAATTTTGAAAGTTATTCAAGTATAATACGGTTTATTATACGAGTATAATACGAAGATTAATATGGCGTATAATACAAAAATTATAAGAACTATAATACGTGTATAATATGAAAATTGTACGGTAGGAATACGGAAAGTTAAAGTCAACAAAAGTGAACATGAACTATTAGGCTATTGGGCTTTGACTTTGAGAAGCCCAATAGGAAATGTTAGGAGATCTAATGACAATTTAGTTCAAGACCCAAATGAATGCTAATCCAAGCCCAAAGAATAACTCAAATTGAATATCGAACCAAGCCCAAACCAAGATCCAACAAAGATGGTCAACCATGGGTCATGGGTGGGTTAAGTTGGTTGGGGCAACCCATGTGGGGCCCCATGGACACCACATAGCCGACCAAGGCTTCCAAGGGAAGCTTGGCAAAAGATCTTGCTAGCAAGGAGGTGGAATTAAATGATTTTGGACCAAAAAGTCAAGCATCATCATTTTAATCAAACCATGGTTAATTGATGATGGTTAAGGAGGGGATGGTTAGTAAATTATGCAAACCTAAGGGTGTTGACCATTCAAGACACTAATAAAAGTGATCAATTCATAAGCTTTAGCAAAGTTGTCTTAAAAGACCATAAAGCTTTAAGTCTTGCTTTTCTATAAAAGCTAATATATTTTTCTCTTCAATGTGTCATCTTAATTCATCTAACACATTCAAAGAGAAAGCTCATATATTGAGAGAGAAGGGAGAATTTCGGATTCAAGGAGAAGGAAAAGCTAGCTAAGTTCATCAATCATCAAGAACACAGAGGTAATAACTAAGAACCCTAAATCTTCATCTTTTTCAAGTCGTAGATTTGTTAGGAAGTGCTTTGTTGGTGGTTGTGAATGATTCGATGGAATCATAATATGTTCCGATGGAATAACGAAGAATTAGTGGACTTAAAACACTAATAAATGCATGATAAGTGAAATCGTAATCGTTAATAACGAATTAAACGAAGAATGCATGAAAAACTTAGAGCTTGTTGTTGATGGACAAGTTTAAAACCATCTTATATATGTTGGTTGTTATATTTGGTTAGGAGATATTAGACATGGATAAGTTGTGGAAATGTTCCCTTTGGAACCGAGTAAAAATTTGCTATAACGAAGTTTATGGCGGAAATTTTAGTAAAATATGTTAATCGTGGAAATCGTAGTTTGTTATGATTTCCAGACGAATATGTGATATTAGTTAATGATTCCGAATAATTAGGGTTTCATAAGAATGTTCAAGAACATGAAAAATGTGAGTCGTGGGCTTAAGAACGAATTTATTCGAGTATCAGATGAGTAAGTTATGGACGAACGAACGATAAACGTTAAGAACATAAAATGAACGACGAAGGAATTTTGAGCCGACGAAAAGGCTAGTTAACGGATTTAGAAAATTATTCCGTCAAGGGGAAATTGTAGTATGTAATGGAAGTAAGAATTTGGCTCGGGAACGGATTCATTCCGAATTGGAATGATGAAGTTACGAGTTAGCAAAGTTAGCAGTTTGAACATGTTAAAAGACTAGAAAATTTTCAAAGGAATAGGCCTGGCGCAGCAGCGCCGACCAAAGCTAGAAACTGGGCGCCGCATCGCTGGCTCGGGAGCTAGGTACTATAATTGGGCGCCGCAATGCCGGATTTGTACTAGATCCTGGCGCCGTAGTGTCGGTGCAGGGCCCAGTGAAGAGCTTTTAACTGCTCAAAGCTTGGGGAAAGTATGTGGAATGATAATGAACATGAAGTTCACTTAATGTAACACTTTAATAAGTGATTCAAACATTAAGATAATGGTTTAAAGTTGATTAAAAGATTAAGAATTGTAAACGTAAAAAATATTTAAACAATGTAAATGTTTAGCATACATAAGATTGAATGTCTTAGACATTAATGTTCTTAGCATACATAAGATTGAATGTCTTAGACATTAATAAATGATAAAGATGTGTGATGTTTAAATGTCGGAAAGCCGTAACGAACAGTAATGAAGGTAACGAATTAAATGAATTGGGTAAAGTACATTATAAAGAGGAGTTGATGTAAAACACTTAAATTAAATCGAAGAGTGTTATGAAAGGTTGTGGGATCGTGCTTAGCATATGCAAAGGTATAACAAGCATATGCTAAGCATAAGCATATGGCTTGGGTGTTCACAAAGACTATGATAGGCGTACGGTAATCGAACACCGAAATGCTATAACAAGTAATAATAAACTTGAGAAGTTCTCTGAGTCTAATGACACAAACATGAAAAGAAATAAGTAAAGTTAATGTAAACCAAACTTGGTGTCGTTATGTGCCTAATGAGTGTGTTATGGATAATGTAAATGTTTAGGACATTTGAAGGATGAATATCGTCGAGATGATAAAGAACGCTAAAGGCAAGTTCTCTAATCTTGTTCAAGTTTTGCTTGTGGCAAGTTTCTAACTCTTGTATAAACTTTGTTATGCAAGTTTTTCTATATGAAGTATAACCTTAGTGTTGTGCAAACTTTTTAAACTCTTGTCTATACTTTATGTTAGACAAGTTTTGTAACTTTGTTGATTTTGATCAATTGAAGTTTATATGATGATGTTAAGATTAAATATACATATTTCTTGCATGAATGTGTATTCCTTACTTATACAAATCTTTTAGTATTTGTACAAGTGTTTAAGCCATGCTATGACATGTTTAAAAAATTGTCGATGCCATTTGATTCAGCGAGACAAATGTTAAAATATTTTGTTGATTTATTTCGAAGTCTTTCAAAATATTATTGATGTTATCCTAAACCAATTGCTTTGGTAAGGATTTAAAGGTCAAGTCTGAGGAAGAATACACGAAAGATTTCTTAGTCAAATTTTCGACTATCATGAAAGGTGACCAAAATTTAAACGCAAGTGTCATTTAAACGGATGGGTGTTGTACAACATAGAGTACTATAGGCTGATTATCTAGAAGTGTTGATAAGATATATTAGACTTACGGTCTTCGTATCGGGGTTGTCCTTTTCAAGTAAAGAAAAATAAAGTTCATGATCTTTTGACCAACTCATAATTTTAATGACTGATATATCATCTGGAAATGTCTTAAAGGAAAGAAGGAAACAAAAATGCTCTTTGATTATTTATAGTTCTTCATAACTATTTGTTCAATTATTGAAGTGAAATCATATGATTCTTGAATTTTTTGTTATTGAATTGTAATATTTGCTGGACAATTAAATGCCCATACCCTGTTAAACTATATGATTTCAGTTAAGGTGAACATACTGAAGAATCCAGGAAGGATAGAGAAAGGATAAAGAGGAAGGAATAGAAGATTGTGTAAGAGCTTAATATTACTATGTAATATGTAATATTATGACATTATGAATAGGTAATGGTTTCAGAATCTGAGATTGAACGGATATGATGTAATAATATAGAATTACAATCCTGTCATTAAGCTTATATTGTCAGATATATGTGTATGTTGTAATACCGTGTAGCACCATATCCAAGGTTTGAAGGTACCCGGATTTGGGGGTGTCACATCAATAATAAGGTTGATGTTGTTCATCCCTGGGAGGATCTTATATGAAATGATGTGGATCTAGCAACTGGTGTATCCAACACGTTTGAGGGTCGCAATCTTTCAAGGAGGGCTCGTGCTAATACTAGTCATAATCTCATGATGTACTCTCGACGTGGTGGTGGTTCAACTTCAAGGGAATCAAGGTTGATGGATTCCTTCTCCGATGATGAAGTTGAAGAAGAAAGAATTCTAAATGATGATGAAGATGTGGAGGATGATTTTGGACAAAGACCATCCACGCCTTTGAATGAGAGTAGTTCTCGTGGAGATGGAGATGACCTTTTCCTTGATGAGTTTGCTTGAACGATGTTTAAAGACTAGTGCAGAGAGTCTAGACATTATTTTGGCTTGTTATGTGGTGTTTTATTAGTTATTAGACTACATATTTGTGATGGTTGGTTGCAACTTTATTTTCTATGTGGTGTTTGTTGATTTCTTCATTTCTTTTACTAATTTTTAATATCAAGTGTTTTGTTTTTGGATTGTTATTGCTAAGTATTTACATAATTATGCTTTTAATGTTATTCCATAGTGTTATGTTTTGAGTTTTAATGTATATGAAATTTTATTGTCAATATACTTGTTAAGTAAAATAAATAATATATAAATTACACATTGTAAACGACTTGTCGCTATACTGAGACGTCGTGATTGGCCGCTTAAGCGTCGAGCGAATCGGCCACATATACGACTTGTCGTGGCAGCAGAATAACTATGATGTCGTATACCGATATGCCTCGACTTTCTTAACAAGTCATCACATTATCATAACTATCAATTAACTTATGCCATATAGATATCTCTAATACCAGACACATAAGTCGATCACTTATAAAATTTAAACTTCATAATTGAATTCCATATAGTATCTCTCAAATTTAATTTAATATACACATAATTCAACCTTCTTGTATAGGGCCCTTATGACTTGGTCAAACTTACATTGATTCGACATAATTAAATGTCACAAATCATGTGTACAATTGTTCATTTACATATCACTATCTCAAATCAAGATATGTTGGCAATAACTTCATAAATTGACCGGTCATAACATGAAGTTATAAACCACATTATCTTTAATACCAAGATAATGCTTAATCTATATGTAAATAAGTTTATATATGATGTTTGATTACAACACTTTAAACCATCACTCACTTTGAAAGTGAACCATGCGCATTAATCCGGACTTGGTACAATTTGAAAACAATAATCTAAAAGTAGGCATTACTGCCTTTTCCTTTTGTGAGAAACTTTTATTGCCTTGATAAACTTGAAATTGACCATAATCCATGATCATAACAATGATTATTAACCATAATAAAAATTATTTATACTAAAACATTATGCCAAATACTTTATATGTGCAAAAAATTAATATTCAAAAATTTTAAAGCACATAACCCAGTACAAAATTTCATGGTATGATTAATTTAAAATGTATATGCAAATTATTCTTATGCAACAATTTCAAGAATAAATTAACAAATTTTACATATAGATTATGAAATTATGAACTCAAATTCCCACATATACTTTATCTTTAATCCTTTATTAAATTATGAACTCAAATTCCCACATATAATAATTAATATGTATTACTTTATTTTCCTCCTAAATAATATAATCACATATATTATACTTGGAAGAAAATAAATAAGTATTTTTAGCCACAAATAGTATTATCAAATAATAAATATTTATACTATCATGTCAAAATTAAATTAGTTCACTTAGTGATTTCGCATTTCCTTCTTTGATTGGGAAACTTCCTCCTCCTCCTGGATAATAATAATTTTCACGATCGTAGGTTATAAGAAAATATCAATCTTTGATGTAACATCGTCACCCTTCCATATTCAGACTTGCATCATTTTTCAGAATGTTCTTCATATACTATACTGTCTTAAGATTGTTGGAACTTTCGTCGTAGGATGTTGTAAAAATTCTGAAAAATAATAATTGTGCGCCTGTATCGAATGGAATTCGACTCTCTCCTTAAGACATTATCCGCCCCCTATATAAACTGTACATGATTACAACGAATACGTATCCCAAGATAAGACAGACCCAGAATGTGCATGCTAGTATTTAATTCACAACTATAATTTGCGAGAGAAGAAAATAATAATCCCTAAATTCCTTAAAAAGAATTATGGAACATCCATTTTTTATGAAAAAATTCCATCTCTCATTTTGAATTAAATATTATGTGCATGATAGTATTTAATTCAAAACTATATTTTGAGAGAATAAAATAATAAACCCAGAATTCCTTACAAAGAATTATGGAACATTCATTTCTTGTGAAAAAATTCCATCTCCAAATGAGAGTTTTCTAATCCTATTTATAGGATTCTAAACACTCATTTGAAAAGACATGACCAAAAACACCCTTTCTAAGGGTCATACTGGTTCAAATTAGTGATCAAAGTCGAACCATTGCACCGTTTCAATGTTACGCCCGTTTAAACTAGCAATTACACCGGTTCAAACTAGTGACCAAAGTTAAACTATTGTACCGATTCAACATTACACACGTTTAAACTAGCAAGCACACCTTTACCATTGAACCAATACATCTATTGATTATTAAAACCATATATAATATATTTATTATATAACAAGAGATTTTGAAAATATCCAACAAATAAGAGGGTAATTTTTATTTATTTATTAATACATTTGTCTAGAAAATAGTCCTACTTTTTTATTATTGTTTTTTTGTTGGACCAAAGATTAAGATCTGCAAAAAATCTCTTCGATATTATTTTTCCAATAATAAATTTTAGTCATTAGAGTAATAATGAAAAACAGTCATAAAAGAAACAAAAATAATATCTGACCAAGTCCTGTGCAGAGCTTATCATTCATAAGATAAAAATAGCATAACTTACCTCATTTGCTTTCTTTTAAGTGACAATTTCTTGTCAAACTATATTGAATGTGAAATGAAGCCATTTAATAATGTTTGTGCATGTGAGTTTATATAATTATGTTGTTCAAGTTCCAGGAAACATAAAAAAGAAGGGAGAAGGTTCAAAAATGCCCCCGACTTTTACCGCGATATCTACCGAGCACCCTATACTTTTTTTTTGTCCAAAAGTACCCCTAACGTTACAATTTTTGGGTCGATTGACCCTACCCTATGGTTATGAGACATGCCAAATAGACTAACATCCGTCCAAATTGTTTATGTGGCTGCCACATGGAAATACTAAAAATACTAATTAAAAAATACTAAATACTAATTAAAAAATATTAAAATATTAATTAAAAATACTAAATACTAATTAAAAAATATTAAAATACTAATTAAAAAATATTAAATACTAATTAAAAAATATTAAAATACTAATTAAAAAAAATACTAAAATACTAAAATTCAAATTATTTTGTTAATTAAAAATAACTAAAATTATTTTACTAAATATTAGTATTATATACTTTTTACATACTAAAATACTAATTACATATTTACATCAAATACTAAAATACTAATTAAACAAATATTTACATATTTATAAGTTTTTTATAAATAAAAATATTTTTATGAAATGTAAGGATTAAGGAATATATACTATTTTAACAATTATTAAAGTGAGAAGATGAATGAGCAATGAGTAGCTCCATCCTCCCTACCCCCAATTCGCTTCCTCCTTCCTCTCTCTCTCTCGAAATTACCGCCCAATCTTAATCTCGATAATCGTCTCAAAGAATAATAAAAGGAGGAGCGAAGAAGAATGGCCACCGTCAAAGCCCACCACCATTACAAATCCACCTCGTCCCTAACTCTACCATCAAACTATTGTTCGTCGAAATGGGCGTCGATTGTGGTGGTGGTATTAACGGCGGTGGTAGATCGGGTGGATCACGTCTCTTTCCTCCTTGCTTTGACCCAGTAGCGGCCTCATATGATAGCTCATCCTATGCCTCGGTTCCTCCGACCGCGCCGTGGACTATGCCCTCGCCGCTGACCTCGGTCTTCACCGGCTCATTATCTATGATTTCTTTTCAAATTTGTGATTTCTTTTCAATTTGAGAGTATCTATGATTTCTTTTTTGTTGGTTGTTGAAATGGATTATTTAGTGCCCTTATTCTAGATTTTTGTAGTATTGATAGATTGGGTGGATCTGTATGTATATGTGGTGAATTTGTTGGTGATGATCTGAATTTTGTTGGTGGATTATACGGATCTGAATTTTGTTGGTGGATTATACGGATCTGAATTTTGTTGGTGGTGTTGATGTCCCTAGTGGTGATATTAGATGGTGGTGGTGGACTGGTGGTGGTGGTGCTGGACTGGGTGGTTCACATGGTCATTTTAGACAATACAATTATTAATAAATAAAACTTATTAATAAAATACACATAATAAATAAATTATCAAATATATATAAAATATTATTTTTATACACATCAGATGGTACAGTAGCATTTTTTGTTTTAATTATTTGACACGTCAACAAAATATGTCTAACTGTTAACTCTGTTTGTCTATTTGGCATGTCTGTCAACGGCAGGGGTACAATCGACCCAAAAATTGTAACGTTAGGGGTACTTTTCGACAAAAAAAAAGTATAGGGTGTTCGGTAGACATCGCGGTAAAAGTCAGGGGTATTTTTGAACCTTCTCCCTAAAAAAGAATACCAAAGGATTTGAATGGTATTGCAGTAGCATTATGAAGCAATTCCTAAATTAAATTTCTTTTGTTCAAATTTAATTTTTACAGATTTTTTTTTTTATGAATTCTCATTATTTCAATGATAGTGATTTTTTGACAGTGAGATATCTTTCCAAAAGATTTGTTAAAGTTCAACCTGTGATTTACCCCTCCTATTGCAATTTTCTATTATATCTTTCACAATCGGGAAAAATCCTGGACATTTCACTGTTTATTTCTGGCTTGTTTATTATTTATTTTTTTCTTTTTGTCCTTTTCCTGGGGCTTTAGATATTTTCTTCCATGTCCAAAAGTATACAAATAAGAGGTTTTTAAGCTTTCTATTTGCCTCACTCTACTAGTTTGCTTCAGATATTTAAAAATTATCTATTTGGTTTGTGTTGTGGACTGTGGTACAAGATTGTGGAAAATGTTTGCTTACTGGCTGGCAATGGTACTGTGACTAGTTATTTCTGGCATTTTTGTCTTTTTTCCTTTCTCTGTTGGTTGGGGGTTAAAATCTTTCCTTCCATCCCAAAAACTAAAGAGGATATCAGTTTCTAGTAGTTTTCCGTAGGAGCAATTCACTAGTTGCCTAATTCTACTATTTTCCTTCATATAGTTCGAAATTATTTATTGTCGTTGGCGAAACTCTCTCCTCTTTCTTTTTAGGTTTAACTAGTTTACTGTTGTAAAGTATTAAGTAACAAATAGTGATTTTCTTTTCAAGTTGCAGGATAAGCTTATGCGGTGTGTTATTGAATACTCAGGTTTCCATTGAAGAGAGATTGATATTTCGTTTTTGCTGTGAGGTTCTTCACAATCTCAAAAATGCTTAAGATCCCAGTTCATCAGGTTGCAGGACACCAAGCCTGTGATGGAAAGCTTGGTCCCCTCATCGATGGGTTAGGTCGCTTCTACAAGCCTCTCCAGAATGATGAACGTGGGTACAAAGAGGTGGCCTTCTACAAAGCATTTTGTTCAAACACAAGGATCCCGGATCACATTCGCAAATTCTTCCCGGTTTTCCATGGCACTGAGCTTTTAGAGGCATCTGATGGATCTGGCATGCATTCTCATCTTGTTTTGCAAGATCTTGTCTCAAGTCGCCTCAATCCTTCTATAATGGACATCAAGATTGGCTCCAGAACCTGGCCCCCACAGTCATCTGAGGAATATATCCAAAAATGTTTGAAGAAAGATAGGGAATCCTCAAGCTTATCATTAGGATTCAGGATATCAGGGTTGCAAATCTTTGGTAGCAAGGAATCTGGATATTGGAAGCCTGTAAAGAAATCCGTCCAGAGTTTTTCTGCAGATGATATTAGGTTAGTCCTGAGGAAATTTGTCTCTTCTAACACATCTGAAGGTTCAAGTTTGGACCCTGATTGCTCTTTCGCGTCGATGATATATGGTGGTCCTACTGGTATTTTGGCGCAATTGCTAGAGCTGAAAGCATGGTTTGAGGATCAAACTGTTTACCATTTCTATTCTTGTTCGATTCTTTTTATTTGTGAGAAGGGGTTGGCGTTGGAAGGGAATATCTCTCGTGCAGAAGTCAAGCTTATAGATTTTGCACATGTGTGGGAAGGTAACGGGGTTATTGATCACAACTTCTTGGGTGGACTCTGTTCTTTGATAAAGTTTATCTCGAAGACGCTTGCCAATCCAAATGATTGCAAAATCCACTAGCCCAATGGAGGGAATAAGTTTTAGCTTTGTTCTGATAATAATTCTTTTTAGTGAAGAGATTTAGAATTTGGGGTGGTCAATACACTGCAAGGTTATGGTTATGGCTATGGCTCCCCCCCTCCCCCCCTCCCCCCAAAAAAAGAAAAGAAAGAGAATAGTAATAAATAAAGGGTTAAGTTCAGATGACCACCTGGGGTTTGGGGGCGGTTTTCCACTTAACCACCTGTAGTCAGTAAAGCTATATTTAAACACCTGACTTTTTGAGGTGAAGTGAAAACGTCACTTTTTCCGTCTAAATTAACTGTGAGTTGGCTAATGACTTATTTACCCTCCAATTTCACAAACAGAGCCCCTGCTCCGGTGCTCCCTCTCATTCAACCCAAAGAAAAGAAAGAAAAATAGGCTCTCTCATCTCCTCCATTCCAAATTCAATTCAAGCATACCATAAGAAAAATACAGCTTAACAATTGAATTGGGGAAACTTGGAAAGCAATTGCAAGTGAAGAATTCATCACAAAAAGGACGTTTATGCGAAAAGTGCCGAACTAACTTTGCGTGATCAAAAATCCGGAAATTCTTTGATCGAATTCTTTCTCACAACCTCGCTTAAAATTCAAATAATTTTAGCTTTATTTATCAAGTATTCTTCAATTTCCATGGAGATTTGAACTTATATAATATATAATAGAAACATGATATATTTGTAATCGAAGAATATAACCATTGACTAAAACAGAGAAATCAAATCATTCAACAAGTTGAAATCCAAAACTGGAGAAATTGAAATCGTAATGCAAATTTGATTTGGTATGCGTATTGTTGATCCTTGTTTCTCGGTTCATCGCTTTACCATCACTTGTACTTGAAAATTGCATAACCTATACAAACTCAAGTATTAAAAACGAAGGAGTGTTTTTTCTAAAGGAGTGCCTTGATCTCTCTTAACTAAAAGTCTAATAGCTGCACTCGGATAGTCAATTGGTGGTATTCAACAATCTCCCTTAGAAAGCCTCGCCTTGTGACACCAAGCCTCGCCTTCTTCAAGCTCAGGCTCTGCCATTGCAGCACCACTTTGTAACACCATCTAGCCCTAGCCTCGTCCCCATTGAAATTGGATACATCTATCCACGCTATTTCTCTGTTATTTTCCCTCCACGTCGTCAATTTTCACTCACAATCATCGACTCCAAAGAGCTCATCACACTCGGTTAGAGCATCTTTATAGCTTCAAAACTCGATTCAACTATACACATCCCAACCGATCCCCAAAACGAAATCGTTGAAATCACACCCATCTGCGCCAGATTTCACCGAGAAAGCCGGATGAGACAATGATGGCGACATGGTGGAGACAATGATAATGGCGGCCCGTAAATAAGCGAAACTTCAGCCAGACGTTCTTTGAGTAATGGTACCTTCTGGGATCCCTCCGACGAGCTTTTGTCGGGATGGGGCGAAAAAAGGGTCGGTCGGTCCAACATCGGCTGGGCATGCTGACAATGGCAAGACCTATGAACTCATAGATGCAGAAATGATCGGAAGAGTAGGGGTCGGCGTCGTCGAAGCAGTTGTTGTGGGGGAGGAATTTCTGGAGGAGGGTTTCATCGGCGGATATGGGAGAATCCAAAAACATGTCGGGTTTTGCTCGAGTATTTTACGAGCGTCTTGAGGGGTCAGTTGGAGGTGCAGCGATGGTGAATCAGTCGCCGTTCTCGTCCGTTTTGAGAGAGAGGACGCATGGAGTGAGAAATGAGAGAAGAATGAGGTTTGAGGAAGATGAAGGGTAATTCAGACATTTAACTGTCTTTTTTGACTGTTATACTCCTCTCTCACGCGCTTTTGGCGTTTGACTTACACGCACGGTTAATTTAGACGGAAAAAGTGACGTTTTCACTTCACCTCAAAAAGTCGGGTGTTTAAATGTAGCTTTACTGACTACAGGTAGTTAAGTGGGAAACCGCCCAAACCCCAGGTGTTCATATGAACTTAACCCATAAATAAATTGAAACTTCCTTCTTATTCCTGAACTCTTTGTTCTGTTTAAAGTCTAAGTTAGATTATTGATTAGAGTTGCTTGCAGAAATTTAAACCTCGTTCCTTTTGTTTCAGGCCTTTTGTTTTCGCTATATTGCTAAGCAAGTCACAATCTAACTACTTATGAGTGTTTCAACTTCACATGAAGTTTGACTTTAGCTTCATGTTTCAAGACGTCAAGTTTTCACTTTATCAGTGGTTGTCTTATTAGATTTTTCACTCATCAGTGGTTGTTTTATTAGAAAAACACGATGTTTCAAGGCGTTGACGTGTTCCTTCATCTTCTTGAGCATCCTTAACTTCAATGTGCCTAGACATTCTTGGTAATACTCATTTGCCCACGTCTTTAATGAATCCTGAAATCCAGGTTCTGAAATCTTGCGGATGTTATTAATTTTCCTGATGAAGTGCATGTTTGACATGTCTCAACGTGGGAGGTCTTATGACGAATTTCAGATGATTGGAGAACAACATTGATTGATTTTTCCTGAATGGGTCAGCTTCTTTTACCAACTTCAAACTGTATAGCCAAGAACCACGGGCCTTCTTTGAACATCACTTTCTTCAATAGCTTCAGAACAATGGCTAAAACTATAGTATTTGATTGTTTCTAGAATTTTCTTTCTGCTCAGAATCTAATTCGGAACAAATAAAGTGAAGGTAACTATCTTTCGATGTGGGACTGGAGTGTTACAAACTCCTTTATAAATAGCAACTTAATTTCTTATATACAGATAATTTTTTTTCATATTTTTCGATGTGGGACTGGGGTGTTACAATATGCTTGGCTAGGGCATCAATCTCCAAAGGCAACTAGGATCCTCCTCTTATTTTCACAGTAGTTCATGCATTTTTTTTTTTGTTAGTATATTTGTTGCAAATACAATATATGAAGAAGTCTATTTCTTCTGCTATTAAGAAAGAGTGAAATTAAAGAGTGAAGTTATGTGTCCAATTAGAGTGAGCTAGCTAATTGACGCTTCCTACTCCTACACAATAGTTACTCTCTGTTATAAAGGATTCTTTTGGAACACAAGGAATATTTATTTCGAATTAGGGCATACGAAATTTCCAAGTTCTGAAACGAACCAATGGAAAAATTGGCATTTGAAATAAAATAGTTAATAGTATACCACTTGCATGAATAGCTCGTAATGTTGCGTCTCTTCCGAGATCGGGTTTTTATTTTGGCTTCTGCTCGAGTCAAATAATTTACCTAAACTAGTTTTGACTTGTGCTACAGTTTTGGATAAGCACGAGTTTGTTCTGATAATGTATCATTCATATAATTTATTTTTATTTTAAATATTTAGATTCAAACCTTTAATAAGAATACAACTAGTCAAAGGAATCACAATCAATGTTTAAATATGATATTTAGAGAAAAAGAGGGAGCAGTTTGGGTATTATGTATTCCAAACATATTTGAGATATCCAACCTTGTAGACAAGTACTGAAGGCCATCTTTCTTTTAAGCAATAAACTTCTTACAGCATAATCCACTGCAAAACTAAAAAGTGAAGTAAACTCCAAGCCTGAAGCATCTTACTTTGATTTTATGCAACCTTA
Organism: Panax ginseng; assembly: GCA_020205605.1. Taxonomy (NCBI): domain Eukaryota; kingdom Viridiplantae; phylum Streptophyta; class Magnoliopsida; order Apiales; family Araliaceae; genus Panax; species Panax ginseng. The sequence continues at coordinate 4,591,524 of CM035145.1, read as the reverse complement.
AAAAAACATAAACCATTGGAATTAATATATATATATATATATATATATATATATATATATAGAAAACAAAATTGGTAACAAAACTTGTGATCTAAAGTACGAAACCAAAATGATAAAGTCCTCTATACTCTTTCTCATTATTACCTTCACAGTACTATGCATCTGCATCTGCACTAAACTCTGCTTGGCAGCGGACAGCGATAACCTCCAAGACACATGCCCAACCAATACGTCCCCGGGGGGACAAACCATATTCATAAATGGGTTTCCATGCAAAAGCCCTGCAAACATCACAGCTTCTGATTTCAAAACCTCAGTGCTAAACCACCAAGGCGGCACGGAGAACTTTGTCCGTTCGTCCACAAAGATTGCGAGTGCGGGGGAATTTTCAGGCCTCAACACCTTGGGCTTATCGGTTGCTAGAATTGACATGGATGTGGATGGGCTTGTGATGCCACATTCTCACCCGAGGGGATCAGAGATGTTCTTTGTTAGCAAAGGTATTGTGGTTGCTGGTTTTATTGATACAAACAATCAGCTGTTTCAAGGGGTTCTTAGAGAAGGTGATGTGTTTGTAATTCCAAGGGGTTTGCTTCATTATTATTTGAATGGTGGGTTTGAGGTAGCTACAGTTTTCGCTGTGCTAAATAGTCAGAACCCTGGTCTTGTGAGCATTGCTGATGCAATGTTTGCGCCTGAGGAGGCATTGGAAAGGCTAAAACAAGGTTTAATATCTCGGTCTATAGTGGAGTTGGATCGCGCTGAGAATAAATAATGTGAATTTTCAAGTTTGAAGCTGATGATTATAATACTCCTACAACAATAATAATAATTAATTCTCATGACATGCAAATGTTGTTACTACTTTTTATTGAATAGTATGTATAAAGGAAATTTGGGTGCTACTTTTTTCTGCAAAGATAATGTTATTTTAAATTGGTAGTACCGACTTGGATTTTCTCCTTAGCCGACTATATATATATATATGTCCGTCTAATATTATTCCCTCCAAGTTACAATCAATCAATCTCTCTTTGCTATTCTCAATCTCCCTTTTTACGTTATCTCGATTATGAAAACGAAGAGAGAAGATTTTGAGTTTAATGGTGGAAAGATTGATGTGAAAAAGAATCGGATCATGATCGAGGAGGCTCAAAAGGACTGCCCTTACCTTGATATCGTGAATTGCCAGGTTTTGGATTTTGATTTCGAAAAGTTCTGTTCAATATCCATCTCCAATTTAAATGTATACGCATGTTTGGTTTGTGGCAAGAAATCTTATGCCTATACTCATAGCCTTAAGGCTGATCACCATTTTTACCTCAATCTTCAGACCGATAAATTTTACTGCCTTCCTGATGGATATGAAATCCACGGCTCATCTTTAGAGGATATTTCAAGTGTTCTTAATCCAAGGTTTAGCAATGATCAGGTCGATCAGCTCGATACAGATAGTCAATGGCAATGGTCTAGGGCACTAGACGGATCTAATTATTTTCCTGGGATGGTGGGGCTAAATAACATTAATAAAGTGGCCCATTTTGTGAATGTTTCAATTCTATCTTTAATGCGCGTCATTCCATTGAGGAATTTCTTCCTTATCCCTGAAAATTATGCGCATATTAAATCCCCCATAGTTCAACGATTTGGAGAGCTTACGCGGAAGATTTGGCACGCTCGAAACTTTAAAGGGCGGGGTGAGCCCTTGTGAGTTTTTGCAGGCAGTTATGAATGCTAGCAACAAACTTTTTCAAATTGATTCACAATCTGACCCTGTTGAGTTTATGTCATGGCTTCTTAATACCTTGCATACAGATCTTATTATTAAAAAAAACTGGTGGTAATTTGCATAACATTATTCACCAGTGTTTTATTGGAGAACTGGAGGTTTTGAAAGAAGGGGAGAAGAGTAGGAGCAGGCCATTTTTAATGCTTGGACTGGATATGCCACCGCAGCCTCTATTCAAAAAATAGGACTATTAACCTCCCTCAGGTTTCACTTTTCGACATACTGAAAAAGTTTGATGGTGAGAATATCACAGAAGTTGTGAGTCCTAGTAGTGTGGCAAGGGTGAGATTTCGTGTTACAAAGCTACCACAGTATCTAATACTTCACATGCGTCGGTTGTGTACAAAATTCCCACGCTAGTAAACTTTCCTCTCAGGAATCTAGAGATGAAGGATTATATCCCACTTCACACTCCTACAAAAGCTACTGACTCAAAGTATGATCTAATAGCCAATATTGTGCATGATGGCAGGACACGTGAAGGACCCTCCTCCTACAGAGTATTTGTAGGGGAAAATTATGGTATGAGATGCAAGATCTACACGTGTCCGAAATTTGTCCAGAGATGGTTGAACTCTCTGAGGCTTACATGCAGATATATGAGCGGATATTGTAGTTCTTTTGTCTGACAAGGTCTGCCCCTTGTACACGCAGTATTCTGTTTCTATTTATTTTATTGCTGTTATCTTATTTTTAGGATTTTAATTAAACTAGAATTACAAGATTTGGATTTTAAGATGTTAGGTATCTATAAATGCTACCTCTGTGTGATGTAGCTCTGATTGTCATTGAGATCATTTATCTCTCCTGCTTGTGGATCAAGGATATAAGTAGTTATTTTTACCAGTGTCAATTCTACTTAAGTCTTCAGTTGCTAATATTGTCATCATTACTCTTCAACTTGTTGGCTTTCAATCCCAAATAATATTCTTAATATTACTTAACATAATATCTCTTCTAGTGCCTGCGCAAAAAGAAAAAAAATAAATAAATAAAGCAAAAACAAAAGAAGTAAAATGAAATAAAATACATCTTCCTCCATGAAAGGCCAAAAGCTGCTTCCAATAATTAAGTTAGTGAATGAGAGTTTCCCTTAATGGGTGCATTAGGCATGTCAAGTCGAACTCGGTGAATCCGAAATAGTTCCAACGCTCTAATTTGTTAGTACTCCCTCCATTCTTATATGTAGATTGTTTTATACTTTTTTTTATTTTTAATTATTTGTCGTTTGTGATTATCTAGGAGAATTGATTACTATTTTTCTCAAATTGTCCCTTATTACTCCACCTAATCTTTTGATCCATATTTATGAGATAAGTGATGTGAAAGGTATTATAGACAATTGATAGTATGGTTAATGATTTTCAATCATTTCTTTAATTTTTGTGTACATGTCTAAAACGACCTATATTAATAAGAAACGGATGGAGTTTTCATAGTCGGACGTGTTACCCAGCTAGATTCATATGGGGCACAATCCTTCCTATGGTCCATCAAAAGAATAACAAAATGGAAGCAAAGAAAAAGAAGTTAATATATATCTACCTAACTGTTGTCAGCTTTGACATTTACAGATATGGACCTGACCGACTATTCCTAGGATGGGAGATGGCCCGCCCACATAACTGCAACCGAATGCTTCTAACACGATTATTTAATTTCTAGTAGTGTTTTGGCTGTGGAGATTTAGGCAAGAGATTTTGTTTGGTATGCTCGATTGAACCAACGCGATAGAGAAAAGGAAATCATCATGAACTCCCCCACGGCCCACCCACCAAATTGTAAAATCCTGCTTAAAACAATAAATATTAAAAAAAAAAAAAAAAACTAATACCCATCTGCACAGGTTAAAATAATCTCATTACTATTACTTCAAAAAAATTCATATACATTTCAGAGTCAATGACTCGATAATATGGCTGGGGGTTGGTATTTCTCTAAACCCCACAGTCCATTAAGAAGAAACAATTTTTATTATCTTAGTTCAACTATTATAGGTACAATGGTGAGTGGATTTCCATCCATTTCCACTATCTTTTTCCATCATCCTAGCTAGCTCTCTGTCATGCATTTCTCACTAATCTATTTCTTTCAATTATTTAAGATCTTAAAGAATACTAGTATCACACAAGAAAAAAATACACATCATTTCAATTCAAGGCAGATTCTCTATACAGGAACGAGGGTGTTAGGTATAAATCTAGAAAAAGCTTGCTTGTCCCATTGGATTTGGTCTTCCAACTCCTTGTTGTGTTGATCAAAAGTTTTCTTTATGAAAATCAAATTTGGTGGAGGTCTTGTGCGAGAAATCCGAAGCTAGCTGTCTTAACTCCTTTACAGGTGGTGGAGCCCCACAATAAAAAACGCCTGATAATCGACAATACACAAAAATAATGAGGTATTTACCATTAGGTTAGTGTAATTGCTATCATCACTAATGTGATACAGTATGGGAATATGGTCTTCTTCATTATTCAGATTATCATGTGCACTTATTATTGTCATTATTATATGATTGATTACATGTAAAGTAGCTAGTTGAATTAAAATTAATAAACGCAAAGCAATTAGGAGACATGACTCACCAACTCGGCTATTGGTGTGGTTGAGAGCAATGCGCTTGTAGACATTGCACCAATTGGGCTTGGCGAAGTGAGACTTAACGCGAGTACCAGAGACAACGTCAACACCATTCTTGGCATGGTTGATTGACTGAAGCATGGTAATGAGAGCAGAGCGAGCATCGCCCTCTTCGTAAACACCAGTGCAGTAATTATGCATTTCTATGACTCCATTGTTGTCCAATTCAGCAACCTCATTCATCACCCCTTTAAACCACTCAAATGAACCTTGTTCCCTTGTAACCCAGTAAAAGTATGCCCTCCTTGTTTTGAAGTTACTACCACCACCACTTACAGACCCTGCTGATTTTCTCTTTGCTGTTATAGGAGTACCAGAAGTTGTTAATGGGCTGCCATTATTACTACTACCTGTCCCATTTTCTAAGGCAGTCTCTTCCTCCTCCATGGCCTTCATGTTGTTCACAATGTCCTTCACAATACTGATCATTGGTGTTGCCCCAATTCCTAATCCTACCAGCAACACCACATCATATTTTTTGTAGTCTTGTGCTGGTGCTCCATATGGACCATCAATCAACACTCTTGGAAAACTGCATCATTAATCATAATTATGTTAAACACATATTCAAACAAATAATAGAGTATATAAGTATATATATATATATATATATATATGGGGAATATGGAGGTGCACAACTGTGTAACTTTTAAAGTTACACGGTTGTGTACCTCCATTTTTACCTATATATATGTATATATATAATATATATATATATATAGAGAGAGAGAGAGAGAGTGTTGTGCAAAGTATCAGTCATAGATGAAAATGACAATTTGCATTTTGATATTTGGCCCACCCACATGTCACCAGTGGATATGGCATTGTGTGGACTTATTTGGTACGGGCTAATCAATAATGTAGACAAAATGTACCCGGTGAGATTATTATTTGTTGATGTGGTAAATTGTCTTTTGTAATTGTCACTTTTAAATAGTATCAGTGATAAATTTGGAGCACATGTAAGTAAGTTGTTTTAAGTTTAAACTATAGTATATATGTGACCAAGAGTGTCCAAACTGTGGTTAATATTCTAGGGTGGCTGTATTTTTTCCACCCGTCTACACTACACTGGCTTTCTCAATTTTGACTAGTTTGCTAAATGCAAAGTGTTAACGGAATCCAGAGAAGACTTACTTAGGATTGTTCTCTCCTTGGATGCAATCAGCTCTTAGAAGTCCACTCTTCCCAGTAGTTGGTGGTTGGCATACCTAACAAAGACCAAATGATCAGTTAAATTCTGTGGGATGCAGTTGTTCTAGGGTAAGCCGTGTCCATGGTTTATTAATAAAGGAAACACACTTCTGAGAATACAGTCTTGAGTTGTCGCGTCCAATCACCAAGAGTTCGAATATGAACGCTCAAGTAGTCATTTCCGGGGGCAGAGGTAATGGAAAATGGATGCCTGTTGACATGTTTTACCATATATTAGCATATTAGGATTAAGATAAAAGTGATAAGGGGGAAACAAAGGATTAGAGACTCTTCAGTGCATTTTTTTCATTGTTAAAGGAAGGTCTGATCAATGTAAATACGCCCAAGTAAATTGAAGGATCACCTACCATTCAAAAGGCGAAACAGCAGCACAGTTGACAAACATATATTGCCCACTCTTGTATTTGAATCCCTGGGGCTTAGACATGTGAAGCGCCAAAACATTTCCAGGATAAACCGCCACCTTCAAATATCACCATAAACTCAGAATCATAGAATACAGTCTTAACAAATATATTTCCATTTGTACTAAAACAGAAAAGAAAAAAAAAAAGAGCGCACACACACACACACACACACACACACACACATATATATATATATGAACTGTAAGCTCACCTTAAGTATCTTAACAGGCTTGATACTGGATCTAAAGGCTCTTATCAATCTCTCACCCGCATAGAGTGTGATTGGAACTGCCAAGTACATCCAAGTCTGCCATTTTCAAAAGGGTAAATGGTGCGTTAACTTTCTTAACCATTTCTACACAAGGATTGATCAGCAAGATGTATGAGCAACAAGGAGTTTTGTACTAACCGTTTTCTTGTACCACTCATGGGTCAGGTAAAGTTTGATACCGTGAACAATGAGCAGAGCGTACACAATCACAAAGAGGTGATGTGAATACCAGAAGGCATTGAATCCGGTAAGCTTCTTTAGGGATTTGGGTAGGTTTAGTCTGCCTCTGCTCAACCATGGAGTCGCTAGTGTGAAGGCTATTGCCATCAACACTACCATTATAATCCCAGTGACCCCTTCTACTCCCTTCACAAAGAACCAGTAGCTTGTAGGTTGATCTTCCCCAAAGAAAGGCTCCATTAACTCGTACTTTTCCTCATCCGTGTGAAGAAGACGAGGAAAATCACAAGTTAAATGGGAAATCGCGTGAATCCCAACTCCAAATGCAATTCCCACTGCTATGACCTATAAGCAAAATCACAAATCTTTAGTACAACCCAACACAAACCTAGTCATCTGGGTGAATGAGACTCACTTTGTGGAAATTGAGGTTGTCGTCAAATGGAACAGCCACGCCTAATTTGGTCTTGTTCCTAAGCCAGGTGATGGTGTTCCGGCAGACTGGTAGTAATATTAGTGCCATGTTTAACTTAAGCGTCTCGGCTGCACCCTTTGCTAAACAAACACAAACACCCATCACTTCATAAGCAGCTTTGTTCTTATATTGCACATACTTGTAAGCAAATAAACCCGCCATGACTCCAATCCATAGCGCCAGCACCCAAAATCTTTGCCAGTTATCTAGGAAGAAGTACTTAAAGTCTCGACAACTTCTCCAAATCAGGTTATGGTCATGAGCAGTCTTAAGCTTCTGGCTCAGCATTTGGCTTAGGGCTTTGCTTTCGCCTCCTCGTACAGGATGGATTGGAGCTTGCAACAAAAGCATCTCCAAATTTTCAATCTGTTTCCAGTCAATAATCATATAATCAACTGAGATGAGTTTTAAGGATCATTAGTTGAAAAGATACTAATCTTACTATTCAACTAAGGTGATACCCAATATTTTACAAGTATTAATAAGTTACCATGATATATCCGAGATTGTCAGGGTCCAGCTCTTCCATGATTAGTGCTGCATATTCATCTGCTTGTTTTTGGATATTCGACAACTTGTTGGCAGAAGCACTAAGGCTGATAATCTACAAACATAAATTTATTAATTATATTGATTGATTATTGGATAGATAATTTTAATTTAGCACTAACCTACATGCTAATTATTATATACTATGCATGAACATGATCTCATAATCAGATTTGAGATGGCATTATCAATATTCTACTACGGAAGTTAAACTTTAGCTCATCTTTGGATTCTTGTGAAGTTGTGATGGAAATTAATCAACATTTATGCCCTGGCCCATACCTCTCTAACTTCTTCTTCTGTGATTCTACCATCTGCATCTTTGTCAACCCTGTTAAAGGACATATTATATATGAGCTCAATAATTATGCTACTACAATATTCATTATTTGATTTTTCCATATACAAAAATATTCCAGAGAAGTACTTTTGAGTCATCCTTACATGTCAAAGAAAGTTTGAAGCCGGTAATCAAAACTCTGATCAGAAATTTGTTCCCAAAACTCTCTCAATTCTTCTTTGTTGATGGAGTCGCACTTTATATTCCGCCTTCGGGTGAGTGCATCGAAGAGCTCTCCAGCAAACTCTTTAGACTCCTTGTTCATCCCTACATTCATCAAAACCACATGAACACAATCAGAATAGGCTCATAGGAAAATCTCAAAACTCACCGAAAATCTCAAAACTCGAAACTCACTGAAAATAAACTTGACTGAAAATCTCAAAACTAGAGCCCTTGGGATTTTTGATATTACCTATGCATTCGCAAAAGAGTGTACGAGGAAGCAAGCCATTGGTGGTGATCGTGAGTTCATCGAACCGCTTCTCCACCACAGACCAACCGGCACCGCCATCGGTCTTGCTGATAAACTTAAGACCCTTGAGAGCATAAGCAGCGGCTGATTTAGTCCTATCAAACCGACCGTGTTGTGGTTTTCTGGTAAGCGAAGCCAAGCGCTTGAGCTCTTGGGACACCTGCCTAATCTTGGACGAAGTATTTCTCACCAGTGGCGATGCCACATGTACTTCTATGGGTCAATCGCTCCTCGCTCCCGCTGAAAAAAAAAATTGTTTTATAACGTAATGTAAATTTTAAAATTTATAAATATTATATATAAATTGACCCCCACTAAAATTTTATAAATTTTCTATTATACGGTATCAAATTGAAAATTTATAATTTTGTCAATCAAATTTTAATCACATATGACTCATATCCTCTTAATATATATATATGTATCTCTCTATAATATTTTAAACTAAATAATAATCTAATTTATATTATTTTTAAAAATAAATAATGAATTACTTACTCATGAACAGTTGTGATTAAAAAAGTCTAGTATGAGTTAATATAATGTATATATACCATATATTATTACTCATTATATTTTCATTGTAATATAATATATATATATATATATATATATATATATATATATATATATATATATATATATATATACTTCGAAAATATAAAGTATTAAAAAATTTGTTTTACCAAAAGTCTCCCTTGTCCCGCCAAATTATTTGTAACTCAATAATAATTTCGATCCACTGACCAAAAATCCTGGCTTCGCCACTGTTTCTCACCACGGAAGATCCAAAAGATGTCGACCTCTTTTCCAAACCTTTGGCCATCAAAGTCAGGTCCGCATCTTCCACGTCAGCTCCTCCGGCGGTTTTGACGCTGTGAACCGCTACGGAGTCGTCACGGACGTCGAGAGTGATCTCGACATAATCATCGTTGGACTTTACACTTCCATGATTGCTACCACTTTTAGCAGAAGTGGGGTCTGCACGGATATTAAACCTTGCGCTACTCTTTTTGCCGCCTCTCTTGCTCAGCGGTCCACTCAACGGACCGCTGAAAGTTGTCCTGTCGCTCCCAATGCTCTCCGTGTCGGAGTTGTGCTGCCGGTAGTTTTCTTGATACGCGTCTGTTCCCATGTTTTGCATTTGAATCAAACTTGACAAATTACTCTTATAGACAACTATTATGCTCAAAGTCACAATATATCTATCTCTATAGTGTGTATATATATATATACCAAAAATGGAAATGTAGTAGCTAATTCTTTAAAATGAATAAAAGAATGGGAACCAACAACTACCAAGAAAAAAAAATGATGTTTGTTATATATAAATGAGAGAAACAACCTTGAACTGGTAATGGAGAAATGGGTGGGTGGGTGGGTGGGTGGGTGGGTATAGGATACTTTTTTTTGTTATTTTTTAGGGTCCTTTATAATAATATACAACATTTAAAAAGTAATTACACTATTAGTGCACTCATAAAATATTTACACAATTAATACACTTTCTGTATTTATTTACAATATTAGTGCAATTATGATTCCTTAATTTAGGGAATTAGTATGCAATTAGGATTCAATTCATAATAATAAGGAAATCTAAAATCAAGAAAAAATAACTACCATAATTAATAATTTAAATTCAAATATCTTGGATCTAACAACAAATTCAAATTCAAAAATAATAATTAAAATTTAAATATTCAAAGTTTGGCAACGTCATCTTCCTCCTCCCTTCATTGTCGCTTCACATCATCACGGACGCTTCTCTCTCGTCTGCTACATTCTGACCACAAATTTGCCATTGTGATTTAATGTTGATTTAGTTCATAAATTAAAAGGAGAAAAAGATAAATTTTAGTGCGGTTGGTATCCAAATATTTATACAAAGGTAACCATTTTAGTTTTTGTGGGTAACCAAGAGAATTTCGGTCTTGATTGGTAACCAAAACTTTCAAAGGTAACAATTTTAGTTTTTGTTGGTTACATTTGTATTAAGGTTTGGCTACCAATCAAGATTTATGAAAAAAAAAATCTATAATAGATTTTTTATAATTATTTGGTAACCCAATAAAACTGAATTGGTTACCTTTGTATTAAGGTTTGGCTACCAACTGCATTATAAAAAAAAATTCTACAATAGCTTTTTTTTAATTAATTGGTAACCCAATAAAATTGAATTTGTTACATTTGTATAAAGTGTTAGCTACCAACTGCACTATTAAATAAAAAAATCTATAATAGATTTTTTTAAAATAAATTAAAAACCTGATAACACTGAATTGGTTACCTTAGTATGAATGTTGGCTACCAACAGTACTATAAAAAAATCGCAGCAACTGTACTATGAAAAAATCGCAGGTGGAGGATGGCGTTAATGGCGGAGGAGGGCGGAGGAGAAGGGCGTTAATGGCGGAGGAGGGCGGAGGATGGGGACTGTCTAGTTTAATGGTGGAGGATGGCGTTAATGGTGGAGGAGGATGGATGAGAAGGGCATTAATGGTGGAGGATGACGTTAATAAGTTGGGACTGTTAATGGTGGAGGAGGAGGAGACTAACAAAGGCGAAGGAAGCTTGATTTTTATTAAGGAAAGAGAAGGTGTGCTATATAATTTACTTATTAATTACTTAATTTAATAAGTAAATCAATATTAATCCCCTAAATTAAGGAATCCTAATTACATACTAATTCCTTAAATTAAGGAATACTAATTGCACTAATATTGTAAATAAATATAAAAATGTATTAATTGTGTAAATATTTTATGAGTGAACTATTGTTGTAATTATTTTTAAAAATATAATAGAATATGTAATTGTTCCTATTTTTTTCTACCTCCCTCTCTCTCTAAATGTTCTTCTATTCTAGCTAATTAAGTAAGGCTAAGGTTGTGTTTGATAAAATTGAATATTAAGATCTGAACAGTTTAGACATCTGAATAATACAGATCATCTATTTAGAATTGCATCTAAATGAATAGATGTTGTTTAATAATTAATTTTTACAAAATATCTGAATAACATTATTTTATCATTTTAACCCTCTACCCACTATATTATTTTTCTTTTTTTTTTCCTAAATACCCCCCACCCATTTTACTAATTTGACAATTTGAGGAAACTCAGCAACTAAAAACCGTTCCATACTTGGTTGTCATGTCTCTTTCTCTCCATCATTTTCATCTGAAATTGACTCCTCACTATCACCATCATCAACATTTCCACTATCACTCTCATCATCAAAGTTATTATTCTCAGCCTCGTAATCACTACCAGCAGTAGTACTCCCTTCTCCTTTTAATTTTAGAAGTGTTGTGGAGCCTCATGGCCACAAATTTCATCTCCTCTGTGATGTCGATCTATTCTCCAGGATATTGTTTTCTGTACTTTCGCCTCCTCCGTTGAATAGGCGACGGTGCCGACGGCAATTGTGTATTCACCGCCTGTGATTATGGAAATCGAAGAGGGAGAGAAAGAGGATACAAAAGGAATTTTGTTATATTGTTGAGGTTATTTTTGTCCAAAAATAGTTAATTTCGTTCAGACACGCCTCTAAATGGTTTAGAATTATACTTGTGTCTTACTGATTAAGAGTCATTAAAAGGTAAAAAAAAAATTACCAAACAAGTTTGGCCTCTGACCGAATCAGAGACACCTCTATTAAGAGGCATTCAGACGTAATCAAACACATCCTAAGGCTAGTCCTTTGTTTCTACACACCGCCAAGAATGAGGCGACGCACCACTTATATACTACTAAAGTGCTGTTTGTTTATATTTGATTGCCTCTTAATGGACTGTCTCTTATTCGCTAAGAGGTATAATGTTGTTTGTTTTATTTTTTTTTACATCTGAATGCCTCTTAATCGGTAAGACATAAAATGAAATCTTAATAATTAAGAAGTACCTCTTAATGAAATTTTTTTGATAATATTTTTTTATATAAATATATTCAACAATATTATGCACTCATTTTATTAAATTGAATATTTAAAATTATTAAATAAAATTTTACCTTTTTAAATGGTAAAATAGTGTCATTAAGAGACAACTTACTTTTTAGTTATCAAAATATTTTTTAGATTTAGACCTCATAACTATTCAGATGATCTAATTTATTAAGACATCATAATCATTCAGATCTTAATTCCCAAATTTATCAAACACAACCTAAATCTTAATAATGGGGCAGCTTTGACAAGTGTCCACGCACTCATTATGTCACAAATGACTATATATGTCAAACCATATGAAAATATTATTATAAAACAATTATAGTATATTTAATTAATTGTGCTTTTTTTATTATAAATTCGGCATGATGTTTTTGTCATGTCACAGTTATATTATATCATGTACTTCATTGGCGTGGCTACTTATTGAAGATGCAATGATTAATTAGTTGCAATCTTCTAAATTATGATGGTTTTGGAACTTTTGAAGACGTACTTAAAATGAAAGAAGCTGAGAAGAACACGAGGGAGGTTTCCTAGTTACTTCTTTCAGGTGGTTGGTAATTCTAATTTCAGTAGGATCCGCCCGGTGATCTTGACGAGTGAGGTCCGTTAGTCTTAATTCAGTCTTGATTTAAAAATAATTAAAATCAACCAAATGTTTAAAACCCCGATTTAAAAATTAGAGAAACATCTAAACTTTTCAAGTCAATTGTAACTAATACTCTTAACTAATTTTATCATATTTATTCGATTCAAATCTTAAATGAAGCCATAGTAATTTTGGATTTAAAATGTACATCTAATTTTAAAATAATATAAATGTACAAATAGAGTACCCTTTATTTTTTATCCTTATCAATTTATCAAACAAGAGTTCCCTCTTTACACTGTAATTAAATACTTCATCCAATTCAATTTAATTTAATTGTCCCACTTTCTTTTGAAATTTCAAAAACCCAAATAAATTTGGTTCAAGGTTGTCTTATTTAATCTTTGTCCAATAATGAATAAAATATAAAATATATTGGGGTCAGGCCCATTTAAATTGTAACAGTGTAGTCTCGCATCAAAAGATAAAATTTATCTGTATATAAGAAATTAAATTACTAACAATAGTATATTCATATATGACTTTTTGGGTGAGTCTGCCGTGGGCTAGTGATTTAAGCCCCGGGTGACTTTTTGAGTGAGTTTGGATGGATTTAATTCAATTCAAACTTGAAATTTAACCCAAAATTTATTCCGGACTCAAGATAATGATCCAAGAAAATACTATTGGGCTAAAAATTTAAGTCTTATTTGGATAGATTTAATTCAATTCGGATTTGAGACGATTGGACACAAGATTTGTTCCGGACTTGAAATTTGACCCAAGTTATTTTATGAATTGTTCTAAAATGAAAAAAATAATTGAATCTTTCTAATTGGCAAAAAGGACAAATACACCACTATACTTGGCAACTTTTAAGCATTTGACAACTAAATTTTAAAAATATATAATCACCCCATTAAACTAATTAAAATTATAAAATCACACCACTCTGTTAAATTAATTGGATGTATGTTAATTTATTATCTAAGTGGCATTTTTAAAAAAAAAAAGAAATACAAAGAAATGACATGGAAAGTTGTCACATGGGATAACTGATATTTTATTTTTTCTTTCTCTGACAAATAAGAAGGAGATTGTAGTGGGCAAAAAATACCTGAAAATTGGGTAGAAAACAGGGGATTTGCTTTGGGTGCAAAACATAAAGAAGTTGAATTAACTACGCCTGTATTTGACGTTTGACATTTAAGTTTGGCGAACGGGTTATTGTATATATATATATATATATACACTATATGTTACTCTAGTAATTATTACAAACATTGATCAACCACTTTCAATGGTCAAAAAATATAAACATACTACCAACTTTCAGTATTATGATCAGATAGCCTCCCTCATTTTATTATTGACCAGCTTTTCGTTTAAATATTAAAGTTTATTATATACAACACACTTGCATATTATCTTTTTATTTTATAAATTTTGGGTTCTTGATCGAGAATCTAGAACAAAAATTGTCAACATATATATCCTGTGCATGCATTGACAATGAATTATACTTCTTTACACTTTGTACGTTTAATTATGTACATCTTGAAATATCCGGATCGAGCATTATCTAAAAACAAGAAAAAGAGTGAAGTAAATTTGGCCAGCCTAGCTTCATTTCTTCTAGAACAATGCAATGCACATATATAATTCCAATATGAATTTTGGTGGGGGACCATAGTGCGAGCCAACAGACGCCAAATTAGGGGCTGTAATATCAAGTCCAAGTCCAGGTCCCGCCCATTGTAATCGACAAATAAGTCTTGTTGTTTCTCTATCTAGACCAGACTAGTCGAACTACAAACCTCACCTCACACCCAACTTGGGCTGCAAATTACTACTAGTAGTGGATCGAGCATTGACACTTGCTTGTATTTCAGTAGTTGAATTAATTTGAGAGCCACCCCTTGAGTTGTCCGGCTAGCTAAGAGCATCTCCAGCAAGCGGAAGATGCTCAAATCCTATATTAAATTTAGTCTAATTAAGACTCAAAATTTGTTCCAGCTGGCAGACTAAATATAGTATAGGTATTTTTCCGCAAAACAAAAAGACTATATCTAGGAACTTGGTTTGGTGGACTATAAATTTTTAATATATTTAAATGGTAGTGCGGAAGAATGATTGATGAACAATAATTTATTAAATATAATATAATCTTTTAATATTATAGTTCATGAGATAGTCCATCTGCCGGAAGGATTGAAAGACTATATCATAGATTGATGTCGTATGGACTAAATATAGTTCATGATATAGTCCACCTTGCTAGAGATGCTCTAAGAATTTAACCTAATGATCATGTTTTTTCAGGAATTGATATTTGAAATTTGTGTTTTTTTATCACTAATTACCCACCCTTATTAATACGGAAGTGATTAACATGAATTTAAATTCATACTCAATAATACTCCATAATACTGACACGTAAACAGAGAGTCGCCTTGTATTGTCTGTTGTTTTTATTGTTTGAAGATGACATAATTTATCAAAACACTGAAATATATAGGAGTACTATCTTCTCACGGGTGGGTCACTATGTTCCACT
This sequence comes from Panax ginseng, assembly GCA_020205605.1. Classification (NCBI taxonomy): domain Eukaryota; kingdom Viridiplantae; phylum Streptophyta; class Magnoliopsida; order Apiales; family Araliaceae; genus Panax; species Panax ginseng. The sequence goes on along the minus strand of CM035145.1, from coordinate 4,576,082 downwards.
GGTACGTGTACTTGTCACTTGTGTCAACTCATTTTGGAACTCGCTTTTGTTGAAATCATGCCTAATCCCAACTAATTCTCACGCTCATTCGTATTCTTAACTTTAATGAATCCAAGTCTGACCTTTCTTCTCTCCCCTCTCTCTGTGTCGATTAAACTTTTGAATAAGTTAGGAATTCTTAGATAAATTTTACAAAAAAAAAGTAAAAAAAGAGAATTGCAGTTTTGAAATATTATTGAAGTTTGAACAACTCATATTTTTGAATTTGTCTTTATTCCATAAAAATAGTCTTCTTCATAAAATTTGTATATTTTAAGAATGCGTTTTTGTTTCATATTTTTCTCTAAAATAATACTTCATCCGTCCAAGTTTATTTGTTCTAATTTTTTTTGATTTGTACAATTATATTTGTCCTTTTTCCTTTTTAAAATTATTTTTGACATTACTTTTCTAATAATACCCTTAATTTAACTTTTAAAAAAATCATTGAAAATAACATGACATACATTAAAAAAATTAGCACTATTAACTTTGACATTGAAATCACAACCACACCACTTTTTTCCCTCCTTAATTTTATTGTTCCAAGAAAAAATTGGGAGATTAAATAAAACAAAACGGTGATAATAAAATAATTAAGATGAGTAATTTCCAAATCAAATTTTTTTCTTAATAATGTGTATTTTTAAATTAAGACAAATAAAATTGAATAAAGAAAGTAACTTGTTAGGGTTGACATGATTATGCAATTATAACGATACATTATTTGAATGAACAACTATTATCTGAATATATGGAGCCAGATATTATATCAAATTTGCACGACTATTGTGTGCATGGAATATCAAACAATTGTTGTGCGGATAGAGTACAACGTTTGCGGATATAAATAATTATATCTTTTGGATCTCATAAATGAACGGTGAAATATCATGAGTTAGATGGATGTGGCTTAACTCTAAACTAATTTTAATTATGAATCACTCCTTAAGTATGATTACCCACCTTCAACTAACCGGTACTTACAATTAATTAATTGGTGTTGATCATAAAATTATACATCCTTTGTTCTATTTTCTGTCCCGTAATTCTTGAGAGTTGGGTGGCTTCAGAATCAGTTAGGAGTTGGGATTAATTCAAGTTGCACCTAAATTTATATATATATATATATATATATATATATATATATATATGAGATCCAATTCATGACAACCATTTGCCATAACACTATTCATAACAACCAAATTGCAACACCATGCAGCGGATTAGACTTTATAATATTTTATATTAAAAAAAATATAGGACAATTCTCTATGCACATTTTGACAACTGATTTCAGCATATCTTGCACATGCTAGGGCTGCCCACAAAACAAAAAAAAATGTTTTTCCTATTTTAAATATTTTAAACTTCCAAAAATTAATTATTTCGGAGCTTGGAAACTTCAATAATTCATAATAAATAGCCCTTTTATCAGAAAATTTGAATCTCGCTACTTTTTATAGGAAATTCAATTCTCTACAACTTTACAGAAGAAAGTTTTTCCAAATTCTAAACAGAAATTGACCGAAATCCACAAACGGGCAATTTTACAGGCTATAATCAAATTTCGGTCAATAATTGTGTCCACCAACACACAAAATATGTGTTAAATATTTAATGCCACAAAAATACTCTTCCTCCTCATATACTCATATATCCCACATTCATTATAAAAATATCACCGTTAATATATTATTAAAATAATATATTTAAATGAATTATTTTATCAGAAAAAGATAAAATATTAATTTTCAATAATTGCCACATTAAAAATTTTCTCCATCAATATCTTCATAAAATTAATATTTTTCTCATCATATAAATCAATAATTAATTATTCACAAATAATATTACAGAATCACATTATTGACAACCAGCGCTTCCTGTGAAAGAAGGGCTTTCCAATAAGGATCTCTCCTTCTTGGCGTAATAATTAGGTGACCAAACCTCTCCTTAGACAGAACTTTCTAGACATTGCCAATAATGGTATCCAATAATATTATTCAGATAATATGAATTATTGCTCCGATAATAGAAAATACTGTGTAATGACAATTTATTGAAACAACGATAATATAAAATATCAATGCAAAGAATTATTGAATCAATAAAATAAAATCTTGAATATTAATTACTATAACAATTATTGAGTAAAGCCTTTTACGTAAGAATCAATAATTGGTGCAATACCGCAAAGTGTCTTCTTGTTCAACAACGCGATATTAGTGTGTTTTAACCACCGGGTATTCCAACGATATTAATTCGTGAATAACTACGCCAAGTATTTATAAACAACTTATATTTGTCATTTTCTTCATCCAATCGCTTTCCGTTATGGGGCCCATAAAAAGATCGCTACTGTCAGTATTTAATATTCTCCGACAAGATTTAATATTCCACGACCAAACGAATATTCTCCGACAATAATGAATATTTTATAACCACTTGCTTATTCAAATATTTGCGTATTTTACCCATAACTATCCACATTAATCAAATCAACCCTTACTATTTCAAAATAATAAATAGAGGAAAATAAATTTCATTTATTAATAATTTGGGGTCTTACTGACCTCCCTCTTTATGAAATTTCGTCCCCTCGAAATTGACGTACGTCTGGTCTTTCGAAAAGATAAGAATACCTCGCTTTCATTTCCGCTTTCCAACTCCCGTGTCATTTCCTCAATAGCATGGTTTCTCCACAAAACTTTAACTTGTGGTATAACCTCGATGACATGGGACATGTTCTTTCCTATCCAAGATCTTGACAGTACCTCCTCGTGCGTTAAGTCTTCTTGGCTATCTCGTTGCGGTTCTAACTCAATGACGTGGTTCGGTCGTCCCACATATTTAACGTAACATCGATCGTGAAAAACGTTATGAACACGCGTCATACTTGGCGGTAAACGAGTCTATAGGCCACGGTTCTATTCGATCGAGAATTTCAAATGGATTAATAAATCGAAGGTTTGAGCTCACCTCCACCGATTCTCGCTTTTGAAATAACAACTTCTTGCACCCCCTTTTCAAATTCATCACTCGCAATGTAGCTTGAACATCTTTAACTTTATCGATTAAAGTTGATTATACTCGTATATCATCACGTGGGTACCTAGAGTTTTCATCTCCATCTCTATCTCTATTATTTGTAAATTATACGAAATGAGTCTTTGACAATATCGTACTCGTACTTGTATACGATCTTCTACTCAACACGTCAGCTACCACGTTCGCTTTTTCAGGATGGCGTGGTCAGAACATGTGCTGAAATGAGTCTCCTCTTGAGTTCTTCGAAGCTCTTCCCACATTTCTTGTTCCATTCGAATTTTGTATCTCTACGAGTCAGCTGCGTTAATGGAATAGCGATTCGAGAATATCCTTCAACGAATCTCCGATAATAACCAACTAAGCCTGAAAGCTACGATTTCGATTCTGACTTAGGTTGTTCTCAATCGTGACTCATATCCCAACCTTGGATAAGACGTTACAATGACACCTATCGGTTTACTATCGCATTTAATATGGTGTCCCTACGGAGAATCGCTTTTGTGCATCCCACAAAGAAGTCACCGATATAAAGGCTCGGTACCAAATTTATAGTTGAATTTTTAACTCACGAAGTTCAATAGAGCCATTCGATATGAGATTTTAGAAATGAGTTTTGTCTTAGGGTTCAAAGTCGATACAAAATTTAATATCATGCTTTGGGAGTAAACCAAGAAATTCTTCAGGAAATACGTCAGAAAAAATTAATAACAACAGGAATATTATTCAAATTTGACGTGTCTTTATTCAAATCCATAACATGGACTAAGAAAACTTGACATCCGAAATAAACGAATGACTTCATGGCTTGATATGAAAATGTTTGACTACAATGGTTTGATTGCTTGAATTCGAATAACAGGTTGCTTAGGAATATGAAAACTAACAACCTTACGAAAGTAATCAATTTCGGCATGATGAGTAGTTAACCTTAAAATCACATCAAAAGCAAATATCTCTATAGAAATAAGGTTAACAGGTAATGTGATAGTTCCAACCTGAATCAAGCAAGATTTCTAAACAACGGATGTAATGAAAGTTTCTCCTAACGGAGTCTCCATAAATAGGTCAAAGTCTAATTTCTTCGTAGTCAAGTTCAAACGTTGAGCGCAAACAAGAGAGATAAAAGAATGGGTAGAACCGGTATCTAGTAAGGTATAAACTTCGCAAGAATTTATAATTAACTAACCCGCTTAACTTCGTTCGGGTTCCTCGCGTTTAATGGGCCAAGACAAACGCCTCTTCGAGAACCGCTTGACTTTGACTTTTACGGGACATCCTTTTGAGTCACCATTCCATTGGATCTGGCTCTAGACCCCAAATAATTAATAAATTTATGAAATTTAATTTCCTCTTAATTATTATTTTGAAATATTTTGAAATAAGGGGTTGATGTGATTAATGTGGATAGTTATGGGTAAAATCATGCAAATATTTCAAAATAAGCAAGTGGTTATAAAATATTCATTGTTGTGGGGAATATTAGTTTGGTGCGTGGAATATTAAATGCTTTGTCGGGAATATTAAATGCGACGGCCGACCATGTGTGGGCCCCATAACGAGCGATTGGAGGAAGAAAATGACAAATATAAGTTGTTTAAAAATAACAGGCGTAGTTATTCTGGTTTACCTTTGTTGGAATACGGTGGTTAAAACCACAATACGGCGTTGTTGCCGCGATGCTTACGGTATTGCACCAATTATTGACTCTTACGTGAAAGGCCTTTACTCAATAATGGTTCTGATAATTCTTTATTCGATTATTTTATTGGTTCAATAATTGTTGCGTTGATATTTTATCTTTAACATTGTTTGATAATTGTCATTACACGGTATTTTTCATTATCGAAACAATAATTCATATTATCTGAATAATATTATTAGATAACATTATTGGCAATGTCTAGAAAGTTACATCTAAGGAGAGTTTGGTCACCTAATTGCGCGCCCGATGGGAGAAATTCTTATTGGAAAGCCCCTGCTCACAGGAGCTGCACAGGTTGTCGATATTGTGATTACATAATATTATTTGTGAATAATTAATTATTGATTCATATGATGAGAAAATATTGATTTTATGTGGATATAGATGGAAAAATTTTAATGTGATAATTGTTGAAAATTAATATTTTATCTTTTTACGATAAAATAGTTCATTTAAATATCTATTATTATATTTTAATAATATAATAATGGTGATATTTTTATAACGAATGTGGCATATATGAGTATCTGAGGAGGAAGAGTATTTTTTGTTGCAATAAATGTTTAAAACATGTTAAACATATGTAAATTGGACCTATTTATTGGTTGAAATTTGATTATAGCTTTGTAAAATCGCTTTTTATGAATTTCGGTCAATTTACATTTGGAATTTGGAAAAACTTTCTTACGCAAAGTTGTAGAGAATTGAATTTCCTATAAAAACTTAATGAGATTCAAATTTTACGATAAAATGGATATTTATTATGAATTATTGAAGTTAGAAGCTCAAAAATAATTGATTTTTGGAAGTTTTAAATATTTATATTAATAAAAACGTTTTTTTGTTGTGTGGGCAGCCCTAGCATGTGTTTAATGATCTGAGATCAGTTGTCAAAGTGGGCGTGAAAGATTATTAAATATATTAATATTATAATAAATTTTACTGCTTTGGTGTTACAGCGATTTCTATAAATAGGTCTTGGGTTAGAATTGAAAATCACACGAAAACTGAAGTTTTCTCTCTATATTATCGGCGTATTCTTGTGAGTATTTTGAGTATACTTTGAGTATTGCTATACGGTGAAAGTTCAAGTTATAGCTTATATCCGATATTCGGTTAAATCTTGATCTTTCGAGTAAGGGATGTTATTTTCTTCTCAAATGATATTATTTCTTCAATATCATTATGCTTATTAGGTTGGAACTTTTTATCAAATTTAGAACTTTTTATCAAATTTGGAACTTACTTATTCATGAGTTCTTATTCACGAGTTCTTATTCATTAGTATTCATTTAGTTAGTATTCTTATTCACGAATACTTATTCACGAACTATTAAGTGAAGCGTGATGATGTTTTGTGAAATTTCTATCTTTTGGTGTCGAATTACTATTCACGTATTCCTTATTCACGTATCGACTTTATTCACGTATCTGATTTATTCACGAATCACGACATTATTCATCGAAAAATGAAATTTTTCTTTTCGTCAAAATATCTATTACGGATACTAGCTTTGATTGTATCCATGTTTTGATCATTCTTGAATTTTACACCACTATAATTATTTTTGAGGTATTTTTTGGGCGTGGATAAAACAAAGTCTGAATCCTTAATCCTTAATCCTTGTCATTTTGTTTCCTTTGGATTCGTTTCTTTTTAAAAATATTTTTCATCATCCTCGGTCTTAAATGATGATATTATTGAATATTTTGGCTTTGTAGTGCAAAGATGAATGATTTATGATGAATATCTTTGGCGATGGTGCAAAGATGAATGATTTCTAATGAATATCTTTGGCCCGTAGTGCAAAGATGAATGATTTCGATGAATATCTTTGGCGTAGTCTGAAGATGAGCAGTGTTTAGATGAACATGACCAATGGTGAATGTCCTTGGCACATAGTGCAAGGATGAATATTTGATCCCGGATATATATTGATTGATGTTACGAGGGATAAAAATAGATGATGAACTTTAAAATTCATACATAGAAGATAGTAGTTTGCATTCTCTACTTAACTCTTACAATGAATTATTATTTCATTTGCGAATATTGATTTAAAACTTGTTGTCTATTGTATTCTATTATATTTTCCCTGTTGAAGACTAACGATAATTTTATTGTATATTATCTTAGTCATAATATTCTTCTTCTTTGGGCTAGTCGAGCTCACCTTTTCCTTTTTGTTCCATTTTTCTTCTCGGGGCGAGAATATAAGCGATGCAGTCGGGGTATGGAATGAAAGTTCTAGGGAGAGTTGTTTAGTAGTCCTCACCATTGTTGTAAAATAATGTATCAATAATTATGATGAGGATTTATTTGTATGTGGATATTATGCAGATGGCAATATCGTATTTAAACTCACAGTTTTACTATTGTAATAATAAAGTTGTAGTTGTTTACATGCAGTGTATTGACAACTTCGAGAATGGGTGATGTAGACCTATTTTGGGGGTGTCACGGTTGGTATCAAGCTTAGGGATATGATCTCTGGCGGAGATCGGGGAATAGAACTAGGAGGGAGAGCGAGTAAATCCTTGTTTAGTGTGTCTACCTAAGCTTATTTGATAGTTAGTCGATATATAGGGATATTATGTGATATATTGATTTCCTTAATTAACCCTTATTTTATGACGATGTTTGAGAATGTCGTTGAGAATATTAACAATGGAAATGAGGCCAGTGGAGCGCTTTGTACTCACCAACGAGGAGAGCGTCAGCAGTGGCAATGTTCTCCCTGGTGAACAACACCACCGAGCGAGATGATGAGCGAGGGATATTTAGAAGCTTTTTGCGATTCATGCAAAATCAAACGAGGAGACTAGTGTTCAAAACATAGGAGGAAATGATAGCAATTCACGGGTTGTCACGACCCAAGCGTTCAAAGTTGGGACCACGAATTTAAGGAAAGCGGATCCGATCATGGCGAAAAACATGGGTCAAGCAAATTACCAAGATATTCGATGTCTTGGGATGCGAGAAGAAGAGAAGGTTCCATTCGCCACCTTTATGTTCCGTGGCGAAGCGGACTCTCTTGGTGGGAATGCGTGAAGCGTACCCATCCATCCGCTTTCGGCGTATCTTGGGAGGCGTTTGAAACTATTTAATGACAAATACTTTCACGAAAGTGTTAAATCGTATGAAGGAAGTGGAGTTTATTAGGCTGGAAGAGAACAACATGGCGGTGTCTCGATGCGGCGAAGTTTGCGAGTTATCGGTTTGCACCTCATTTGGTGGAGAATGAGGCGTGTAGCGCGGATGTTTACGAGAGGTTTGAAACCCGACATCGTCGATATCTCATCTCTCATAAATTTTCTCTCTATTGGAGGATGTTGTTATGAGGGCTCGATTGTTAGAAGCGAGATAACGAAATGCGGTCAACCAGAGGTACCACAATCGAGGATCATACCGAGAGATAGCGATCAACAAAACAACAATAATCGGTGGAGAAAGAAAAAAGGCGGACAAAATGGTAACCACTCTAGTGGTAATCATAGCCATGAAAATAGGAGAAAGCGAGTCGGGAGGAGATTTTAAAAGGAGATTCAACAACGACCATGTGAAGGCAGCGATGCCAATGACAAGAATGGTTCGAGGAGGAGAAACGACCACCGGTCATATCTTATAAATCTGGGGGAAAGAGGACATATCGGTCAAAGCGCCCACTGATAGTTCGGTATGCTATAATTGTGGAAAGGAAGGACATATAAACTCGAGATTGCCGCGGTAGCAAAACCTAGTTCATTGAGGATGGTGACTCAAAAAACATCCCGAAAAAGTCAAAATCAGCAGGGTTCTGGAAGGCGTTTGTTGTGGTGGTCAAAATCGAGGAACCCAAACGAGGTGATCACGGGTAAAGCTATTTATAAATTCTTGTGAAGTTTATACTTTACTGAATCTGGGGTCTTTACCCATTCATTTATCTCTCCTGCTTGTGCTCAGCGTTTAAATCGATTAGAAAAAATTAGACTTTGACTGTCTGTGGAAACTCTCAGTTAGGAAAAACTTTCATCACATCCACATTGTTTATAAATCTTGTCTAATCCAAGTTGGCACCCTTATCTTACTGTTGACCTTATCTCTTTAAAGATACTTGCTTTTGATGTGATTTTAGGGATTGATTGGTTAACTACTCATCATGCCAAAATTGATTGTTTTAAATGGGTTGTTAGTTTTCATATTTCTAATCAACTTTGTTGTTGAATTCGAGCAACTAAACCATTAAAATCAATCAACATCATATCTAATCATAAAGCGATTAGTTTATTGAAAAAGCGGATGTCAAGCTTTCTTAGCCCATGTTATGGATTTGAATAAAGACACGTCAAATTTGAATAATATTCTGTTGTTATTGACTTTCTGGCGTATTTCTGAAGAACTTTCCGGTCTACCCCCCGAGCGTGAAGTTGAATTCTTTATTGACCTTGAACAAGATACAAAGCCCATTTATAAAACCCCATATCGAATGGCTCTATTGAACTTGAGGTTAAAGGTCCAACTACGAGGAATTGTTGGACATCGGTTTCATTAAATCTAGTACATCTCCTTGGGGTGCTCTGTTTTATTAAGTAAAGAAGAAAGGCGGGGTATCGACTTTATATTGACTATCGGGGAATTGAACCATGTCACCATCGAGAATAGGTATCCTCTACCTCGTATTGATGACTTGTTTGACCGATTCTGAGGAGCACAATTCTTTTCAAAAATCGATCTTAGATTACGGATATCATCAATTTGAAGATTAGGCGAGGATATTCAAAGAGGCGCCTTTAGAACTTCGATGCGGGCATTATGAATTCTTAGTCATGTCTTTTCGGATTGACTAATGCTCCTGCTGACTTTCATGGATATGATGAATCGAGTATTCAAGGAATATTTGGATCGATTCGTTGTTGTCTTTATTGATGACATCCTCATATATTCCAAAAGTCATGAAGATCATGAGCACCATTTGAAATTTGGTACTCGAAAGGCTTCGTGAAAACAAGCTTTATGCCAAGTTGAAGAAATGCGAGTTACGGCTTGAGGAAGTAGCATTCCTTGGGCGCGTGGTGTCGAAACATGGAGTATCTGTTGATCCGTGAAGATTGAAGCAATACAAAGTTAGAACAATAAAGTCGGTGGTGAAATCGTAACTTTAGGGCTTATTTGTTATTATCGGAGATTAAATGGAAGGGTTTTCTCGAATCGCTACTCAGATTAACTTCGATTAACTTCGGAAGGATACAAAATTCGTTTGGAGTGAAGAATGCGAGAAGAGTTTCCAAGAGCTTAAGAGGAGACTTATTTATTTTTGTTACAACAATACCATCTGGTTCGGATGGATTTGTTATCTCTGATGCTTGAGCAAAGGGTTAGGATGTGTTCTCATGCAGCGTGGGAAAGTCATAGCCTTTATGCCTCGCGACAACTTAAAAATATGAGAGGAATTATCCTACTCATGATCTAGAGTTAGCGGCCCGATCGTTTTCCTTAAAAAGATCTGGAGGCCTTATCATATGGGGAGAAAGTGGAGATATATTGGACCATAAAAAGCCTTAAATATTTCTTCACCCAAAAGAACTTAACATCTGCGGCGGCTGACGTTGGCTCGAGCTATTGAAGACTACGACCACACTATTTGATACCATCCTGGAAAAGCGAGCGTGGTAGTGGCGCGCGTTGAGTAGAAGATCATATCACGAGGAGCAGTGCGATGATGTCAAGTATCGCGTAGAGAGCCAACTTTAATAGAAAAAGTTAAGGTTGCTCGAGCCACCAGGCCGGGGTGATGCATATGAAGAAGAAAGTACAAGAAGGTCTTATTAGGGCGAGAATTGATGAAGAAGGAATACTTGAGTCCACTCTAGACTTTGTGTTCTAACGATTACGATTTGAAGTACAAGATCATGATGGAGGCACACAATACACCATTTCTGCAATCCATCTGGAAGTACCAAAATGTATCGTGATCTTGACATACATTTTGGTGGAACAATATGAAGAGAGAGAGATTGCAAAGTTTATCTCAACGTGTTTAACTTGTCAGCGTGTAAAGGCGGAGCATCAGTGCCAAAGGGTCCGTTGCAACCACTTGAGATTCCGAAATGGAAGTGGGAACACATTACCATGGATTTAGTTCACGGGTCTTCCACGGTTTCTCAAGGCATAAATGCTATTTGGGTTATTGTTGATAGATTAACCAAGTCTGCTCATTTCTTGCCGTCGGGAGACTTATTCCTTGAGCGTCTTGCTCAAATGTCGTAAATGAGATTGTGAGATTGCATGGCATGCCGGTATCCATAGTTTGGATCGTGACCCAAGATTCACTTCAAGATTTTGGGTTAGCTTGCAAAAAGCTATGGAGTGCGGTTTAAGATTCGATTCGGCATACCATCCTCAAACAGACGGACAATCGAGAGGACTATTCAAACTCTTGAAGATCTATTAAGACTACGTGTCCTAGATTTCAAAGGGAGTTGGGATAAGTATTTACCATTGGTGGAATTCTCCTACAACAACAGATTATCGAGCAAAGTATAGGTGTGGCTCCATTTGAAGCATTATATGGGCGAAAGTGTCGCTTCTCAATATGTTGGGATGAGGTGGGTGAAGCAACATTGTTGGGACCCGAGTTAAATGCGTATATGACTACTGAAAAGATCCAAATGATTCGACAACGTATACAAACGGCACAAGATCGACAAAAGAGTTATGCGGATCTTCATGAAAGGGCGTGGAATTTAGTATAGGGGATCATGTATTGTTGCGAGTTGCTCCATGGAAGGGAGTTACAAGATTTGGGAAGAGAGAAAAGCTCGATCCACGATTTATTGGTCCATTTCAAATTCTTGGCCAGAGTAAGAAATGTAGCCTATAGACTCGCGTTACCTCCAGTATGTCTACGTGTTCATAATGTGTTTCACATATCGTACTTAAATAAATATGTGAAAGACCGAACCAAGTTATTGAGTTAGAACCAAGACGAGATAGCCAAGACTTAACGTGTGAGGAGAAGTACTGTCGAAGATCTTGGATAGGAAGGAGCATGTCCTACATACGAAGGTCATACCACAAGTTAAAGTCTTGTGGAGGAACCATCTTATAGAGGAAATGACACGGGAGTTGGAAAGCGGAAATGAAAGCGAGGTATCCTCACCTTTTGAAACACCCAGTGCGTATGTCAATTTAGAGGACGAAATTTCATAAGGAGGGGAGGTTGTAAGACCCCAAATAATTAATAAATGAAATTTAATTTCCTCTAATTATTATTTTGAAATAGTAAGGGTTGATGTGATTAATGTGGATAGTTATGGGTAAAATCATAAATATTTCAAAATAAGCAGTGGTTATAAAATATTCATTGTTGTCGGGGAATATTAGTTTGGTGGTGGAATATTAAATGCTGTCGGGGAATATTAAATGCGACGGTAGCGACCATGACCATGTGTGAGCCCATGTGAGCGATTGGAGGAAGAAAATGACAAATATAAGTTGTTTAAAAATAACAGGCGTAGTTATTCTGGATTTACCTTTGTTGGAATACCCGGTGGTTAAAACACACAATCTGGCGTTGTTGCCTGATGCTTGCAGTATTGCACCAATTATTGACTCTTACGTGAAAGGCCTTTACTCAATAATGGTTCTGATAATTCTTTATTACGATATTTTATTGGTTCAATAATTGTTGCGTTGATATTTTATATCTTCTTTGTTGTTTGATAATTGTCATTACTGCGGTATTTTTCATTATCGAAACAATAATTCATATTATCTGAATAATATTATTAGATAACATTATTGGCAATGTCTAAAAGTTACATCTAAGGAGAGGTTTGGTCACCTAATTGCTTGGCGTCGATGAGAAGAGAAATTCTTATTGAAAGCCCCTGCTTTCACAGGAGCTGCACAGGTTGTCGATATTGTGATTACGTAATATTATTTGTGAATAATTAATTATTGATTCATATGATGAGGAAAATATTGATTTTATGTGGATATAGATGGAAAATTTTTAATGTGATAATTGTTGAAAATTAATATTTTATCTTTTTACGATAAAATAGTTCATTTAAATATCTATTATTATATTTTAATAATATAATAATGGTGATATTTTTATAACGAATGTGGCATATATGAGTATCTGAGGAGGAAGAGTATTTTTATTGCAATAAATGTTTAAAACATGTTAAACATGTCGGTGGACCCTATTTATTATTTGAAATTTGATTATAGCACAATAAAATCGCTTTGTTTATGAATTTAGGTCAATTTACATTTGGAATTTGGAAAAACTTTCTTACGCAAAGTTGTAGAAATTGAATTTCCTATAAAAACTTGCGAGATTCAAATTTTCTGATAAAATAGATATTTATTATGAATTATTGAAGTTAGAAGCTCAAAATAATTGATTTTTGGAAGTTTTAAATATTTATATTAATAAAAACGTTTTTTTTTGTTGTGTGGGCAGCCTAGCATGTGTTTAATGATCTGAGATCAGTTGTCAAAGTGGGCGTGAAGATTATTAAATATATTAATATTATAATAAATTTTACTAACTTTTGGTGTTACAAGCGATTTCTATAAATAGGGTCTTGGGTTAGAATTGAAAATCACACGAAAGCTGAAGTTTTCTCTCTCTATATTATCGGCGTATTCTTGTGAGTATTTTGAGTATACTTTGAGTATTGCTATCGGTGAAAGTTCAAGTTATAGCTATATCCGATATTCCGGTTAAATCTTGATCTTTTCGAGGTAAGGGATGTTATTTTCTTCTCGAATGATATTATTTCTTCAATATCATTATCTTTGAAATATTGATTGGAACTTTTATCAAATTTGGAACTTTTTTCATATGGGGTTACTATTCATGAGTTCTTATTCACGAGTTCTATTCATGAGTTAGTATTCACGAGATTCTTATTCACGAATACTATTCATGAAGCGTGATGATGTTTTTGAAATTTCTATCTTTTGGTGTCGAATTACTATTCACGTATATCTGGCCTTTATTCACGTATCTGACTTTCATTCACGAATCGACCTTTATTCATCGAAAAATGAAATTTTTCTTTTAAGTCCAAAATATCTATCCGGATACTAGCTTTGATTGTATCCATGTTTTGATCATTCTTGAATTTTACACCACTATGATTATTTTTGAGGTATTTTTGGGCGTGGATAAAACAAAAATCTGAATCCTTAATCCTTAATCCTTGTCATTTTGTTTCCTTTGGATTCGTTTCTTTAAAAAAATATTTTCATCATCCTCGGTCTTAAATGATGATATTATTGAATATTTTTGGCACATGTAGTGCAAAGATGAATGATTTATGATGAATATCTTTGGCGATGGTGCAAAGATGAATGATTTACGATGAATATCTTTGGCGTAGTAGTGCAAGATGAATGATTTACGATGAATATCTTTGGCCGTAGTCTGAAAGATGAGCAGTGTTTAGATGAACATGACCAATTGGTGAATGTCCTTGGCACATAGTGTGCAAGGATGAATATTTGATCCCGATATATATTGATTGATGTTACGAGGGATAAAAATAGAGCGATGAACTTTAAAATTCATACATAGAAGATAGTAGTTTGCATTCTCTACTTAACTCTTCTAATGAATTATTATTTCATTGCGAATATTGATTTAAAACTTGTTGTCTATTGTATTCTATTATATTTTTCCTGTTGAAGACTAACGATAATTTTATTGTATATTATCTTAGTCATAATATTCTTCTTTGGGCTAGTCGAGCTCACCCTTTTCCATTTTGTTCCATTTTTCTTCTTCTCGGGAGGCGAGAATATAAGCGAGTGCAGTGGGGTATGGAATGAAAGTTCTAGGGAGAGTTGTTTAGTAGTCCTCACCATTGTTGTAAAATAATGTATCAATAATTATGATGAGGATTTATTTGTATGTGGATATTGTCTAGATGGCAATATCGTATTTAAACTCACGTTTACTATTGTAATAATAAAGTTGTAGTTGTTTACATGCAGGTGTATTGACAACTTCGAATGGGTGATGTAGACCTATTTTGGGGTGTCACAAATGAGATCTTGACGTATCTTAGGGTTTCAAACCTCTCGTAAACATCCGCGTCATACGTTCCTCATTCTCCACCAAAATGAGGTGCAAACTTGGATAACTCATGAACTTATTTAACATAAAAAGTAGCGAATGGAACTTTTTGTTCTCCCGTGCAAATCAAGACATCGAATATCTTGGTAATTTGTTTGACCCACGCCTCCGCCTTTATCGGATCCGGCTTTCCTGCAATTCGGTGGTCCCAACTCTTTGAATTGCTTGGGCGTGACCACCCGTGAATTCTTATCATTTCCTCCCGTATTTTGAACACGAGTCTCCTCGTCTCGATTATGCATGAACTGTAAAAAGCTTCTAAACATCCCTCGCTTCATCATCTGCTTTCGGTGGTGTTGTTCACGGGAGTACATTGCCCGACACATTGCCGACGTTCTCCTCGTTGGTAAGTCACAGTATCTCCACGGTCTCATTTACTCCAATCATTAATATTCTCGATTGACATTCTCAAATACTATCATAAAACAAGGGTTAATTAAGGAAATCAATATATCACATAATATCCCTATATACTAACCAACTAACAAATAAGTTTAGGTAGGACACACTA
This sequence comes from Panax ginseng, assembly GCA_020205605.1. Lineage (NCBI taxonomy): Eukaryota > Viridiplantae > Streptophyta > Magnoliopsida > Apiales > Araliaceae > Panax > Panax ginseng. The sequence goes on along the minus strand of CM035145.1, from coordinate 4,560,646 downwards.
GCGAAGGATTTATTCGTCTCTCCCCTCCTAGTTCTATTCCCCAATCTCCGCCAGAGATCGTATCCCTAAGCTCTGATACCAACCGTGGCGCCCCCAAAATAGGTCCATTCCATCCAACCCATTCTCGAAATCGCCAAATACATGGTGTAAATAACTACAACTTTATTATTACAACATATAAATCGTGAGTTAAAATACGAGATATTGCCGTCTGCAGACAATATCCACACGCAAATAAATTCCCATCATAATTATTGATACATTATTTTACAAAATGGTGAGGACTACTAAACAACTCTCTTTTTAGAACCTTCATTCCATACCCCACTCGTATCGCTTATATTCTCGCCTCCCGAGAAGGAAAATGGAACAAAAAGGAAAAGGGTGAGCTCAACTAGCCCAAGAAAGAATATTATGACTAAGATAATATACAACAAATTATCGTTAGTCTTCAACAAATAAAAAATCTGAGAGAGAATACATTAAACAACAAGTTTTAAATCAATATTTGCAGCGAAAAATATTAATTCATAGAAAAGTTATGTAGATGGTGAAATCTACTAATATCTATGAATTTAACAGTCCAACATCATTATTTTATCCCTGTAACATCAATTAATATTCATCTTGAATCAAATATTCATCTTTGCACTACAGGCCACAGATATTCATCAGTTGGTCATGTTCATCTAAACACCTGTTCATCTTTGCACTACGAGCCAAAGATATTCATCAAGAAATCATTTATCTTTGCACTACAGGCCAAAGATATTCATGAATATCATCATTTAGGGTGAGGATGATGAAAAATATTTCAAAGAAAACGAATCCAAATAAACAAAAGAATAAATATTAAGGATTAGTATTTCAATTATTTCATGTGTCAAAAATATCTCATAAATAATCATAGTGGTATAAAATTCAAGAATGATCAAAACATGGATACAATCAAAGCTAGTATCCACATAGATATTTTAGACAAAAGGAAAATTTTCATTTTTCGATGAATAGTCTTAGTATTCGTGAATAAGATCAGATATCGTGAATAGTCTTGAGTATCGTGAATAAGAACTCAGACACCAAAAGTTTCAAATTTGATAAAAATTTCGGATCAATATTTCAAAGATAATGATATTGAAGAAATAATATCATTACGAAAAAAATAATATCCCTTACCTCGAAAAAGACAAGATTTCTAGTTGACACACCTGGATAAAGGCTATGACTTAAACTTTGCACCGTATAACAATACTCAAAGTATACTCAAAATACTCACAAGAATACGCTTTCGATAATATAGAGAGAAAAACTTCAGTTTCTGGTGTGATTTTCAATTCTAACCTAAGCTCCCTATTTATAGGAAAATGCTTAGAACACCAAAGTAGAAATTTTAATATAATAATATTATATATATTACAAATTCTCTACGCACATTTTGACAATTGATTTCAGCTTATCTTGCACATGCTAGGGCTGCCCACAAAATAAAAAAAACGTTATTCCTATTTTAAATATTTTAAACTTTCAAAAATTAATTATTTCGGAGCTTGAAACTTCAATAATTCATAATAAATAGCCCTTTTATCGTAAAATTCGACTCTCGCTATTTTTTTATAGGAAATTCAATTCTCTACAACTTTACTGAAAGAAAGTTTTTCAAAATTCTAAATGTAAAATTGACCAAATCCACAAACGGACAATTTTACAAAGTTATAATCAAATTTCTATCCAATAATTGTGTCCACCAACACACAAAATATGTATTAAACATTTAATGCCACAAAATACTCTTCCTCCTCATATACTCATATATCCCACATTCATTATAAAAATATCACAGTTAATATATTATTAAAATAATATATTTAAATGAATTATTTTATCGTAAAAGATAAAATATTAATTTTCAACAATTGTCACATTAAAAATTTTCTCCATCTATATCCTCATAAAATTAATATTTTTCTCATCATATAAATCAATAATTAATTATTCACAAATAATATTACAGAATCACATTATTGTGACCCAGCGATTCACAGGAAAGAGAGGCTTTCCAATAAGGATCTCTCATTCTTGGCGCCTTATTAGGTGACCAAACCTCTCCTTAAGCGTAACTTTCTAGACATTGCCAATAATGTTATCCAATAATATTATTCGGATAATATGAATTATTGCTCCGATAATGGAAAATCTTGTGTAATGACAATTTATTGAAACAACGAGAATATAAAATATCAATCAAAGAATTATTGAATCAATAAAATAAAATCTTTGAATAATAATTCACCGTAACAATTATTGAGTAGTGCCTTCTTACGTAAGAATCAATAATTGGTGCAATACCGCGTGCCTTCTTATTCAACAACGCTATTAGTGTGTTTTAACCACCGTATTCCAACAAGATAACGATAACAACTACGCCAATTATTTATAAACAACTTATATTTGTCATTTTTTCATCCAATTGCTTTTCGTTATGGGGCCCACAAAAGACCAAGTGTCAAATCGTTAATATTCACCGACGATTTAATATTCCACGACCAAACGAATATTCTCCGACAATAATCAATATTTTATAACCACTTGTTTATTCGAAATATTTGCGTATTTTACCCATAACTATCCACATTAATCAAATTAACCCTTACTATTTCAAAATAATAAATAGAGGAAAATAAATTTCATTTATTAATAATTTGTGGTCTTACAACAAATAATTAATACAATATTTAATATTTTATAATCATTTCTTTATTTTGTTTTGCTCAACTTTAAAACGTCATATATTACAGTATATAGGGAGTAATTAAGATGCACTCCTAGCTATAGCGTCCGTAGGGGTATTTACTGAAGTTAGGGGTTGTTTGTTTGAAACTGAATGGCTGAATCGATAAGTCATTCAATGCGTTTGTTTTAAAAAAATCGTTTGAATGGCTGATTCAGTCAGCCATTAATACGATTTGGGTTGAATGGTTAAATGTCATTTTTTTGCTGAATAAACTGAATAAGGGCAAAATGAAGTTTTTTTTTACAATATTAACTATTATATTAAGTTATATTTAATAATTTTACAACAATGTTACTTTTTTTAAAGGGGTAAAATAATAAAAATATGTTATTCAAATGTTTCAGATATGTCAATTATCAAATAACTTTTTTCATTCAAATTCAAATTCAAATTCATTCAATTTTTATCAAATACCGCCTTAGTTTAATGGGTCAACAGTTGATGTGGGAGGGAATTTGGTTTTATGCTAGTAAGGTAGTACCCACCTGGCTTTTCTTCTCCTTGTGCATATCTATATTAATAAGATTTTATATTAATTAGATATATTAATAAGATTTTATATTAATTAGATATAATTTTTTTTCCATCCACAAATTTTAAAAATCAAATAAAAATAATAAACAAAAATGAGGTGTGTGTGTGTGTGTGTGAAAACAAATTGTTAGATACAATATGTACGTGGATAGAAATGTTAATATATGATACTAGCAGCCTAGCAGGTAAAAAGTTTAACAGAAACATGTCTATAGAAAGATTTAATGTCTAAAACCATGCATGTTTTCTGTGTTTTTTTTGCCACAATTCGAGTACCAACTTTGAAATTTAGGTACAAGTCGTTTTCATAATACCTCACTTAATTAAAATCAGTATATATACAATAAAACCTCTGACGAAATTATTTGTATTCTAATTGAGAGGTTATTATTAAATAGAGGTATTGGTACAAAATATTTTTCGAACACCCAAAAATATCCACTTTAACAAAAATATCAATAAGAACTCCCTAATAATTATTATTCAAAAAATATTTATGCAAAGTAGTCTTTTATAGGAAAATGTGATCTTTTATAGGAAATGTAGTCTTTTATAGGAAAATATAGTTCTTTATAGGAAATATAGTCTTTTATAGAAAATATTGTCTTTTAAAATTAATATTGTCTCTCTCTCATATATATATATATATATAATTATTACTATATATAGAGAGGTATAGTTTCTTAATACGAGACTTAAAAAGTATATAACATATTACAATTTAGAGGTTATTCCTATTTATAATTGGCCCAAATTGAGACCAAATTTTTTTATAATATTGTAGAGATTATTCTTATATATAGTATTCTTAAGTAGAAATTTTACTATAGTTCATACACTTTTAAATAAACCTTAATATGCTCTAAAAAGTCAACAAAGCAACAAAACTAAACAAGACTTTTCACTTTTAGACATATACACGTGTGTATATATATATATATATATATATATATATATATATATATATATATATAAAGAAAATGTATATATATAAATGTATGTAATGCATGTATCAAATGTCTGTGATGCGATTTTTTTTTGGGTTATAACGACGGTTCACCCTGTTTTGGTCTATGATGACAGTTCACCCGTCGCTATACTTAAAAAAAAAAAAATCGTCATAAACGATTTATCATCTTCACCATCATATATATATATATATATATATATATATATATATATATATATATATATATATATATATATATATATATATATATATATATATATATTCAAATTAAAGGACAAATAAGATGACGAAATATGTAAGGGTAGATTAACCGACTAATCAAGAGGAATAGAAAAATATGGACTAGCTACTTTGCTTTCTTTTTTGGCCGAGCAAGGCCAAAAGAATAATTAAGAAAACCATCACCTATATTCTTTTTTTCCCCTTTCATTTGAAGAGAGAATGAACATCAAAAGATTAAACAAGTATTATAATTATAATTTAACAAATTGATTAAATTTCTAATATGTATGTAATGTTATTTCAGTACTATAGCTAGTCAAATTAAACTTCTAATCCTTATAATTTAATAAATTTATCACTTTTAATAACTAATAGATTTAATGGAAACAGTTAAGAACTTGGTTATGCGGATATTAATTAATACTTATATTTTAAGGGAAAATATTTGTAAGACCCCAACTTATTATAAATAAAATTGAATTTTTCTTTATTCATTATTCTAAATTAATAAGGGTTAATTTGATATAATTCTTTGGTTATGGGTGAAATGTGCAAAGTTTACAAAATAAGCAAGTGGTTATAAAATATTCATTATTATTCGAAATATTAGTTTGGTCGTGGAATATTCTTTTTGTTTCAGAATCTCCGTATGCGATGGCGCGATCATTGGTGGGCCCCATAACGGAAAAAAGCTATTGGATGAAGGAAAATGACAAAGATTGAGTTTTATAAATAACGGCGTAAATTATTACCGATTAACACTTTTGTTGGGTTACACAGTGGTTAAAATACTGATGTCTGGCGTGGTTGCACAAAGAAGACACCTGCGGTGTTTGCATGTATTGTTGAATTATTGATCCTTACGTAAGAAGGCACTACTCAATAATTGTTATAGTAATTATCGCTCATTATTTTATCTTATTGATTCAATAATTCTTTGCATTGATATTTATATTATTATTGTTTCAATAATTGTCATTACACAAGATTTTCCATTATCAAATCAATAATTCATATTATTTGAATAATATTATCGATAACATTATTGGCAATGTCTAGAAAGTTCTCATCTACAGGAGAGGTTTGGTCACCTAATCATTGCCGCCGTAGGTAAGGAGAAATCCTTATTGAAAGCCCCTCTTTCTGAGAGCGGCTGGTTGTCGATCTTGTGATTACATAATATTATTTTTGAATAATTAATTATTAATTATTATGATAAAGAAAATATTTATTTTATGTGGATATAGATGGAGAAAATTTTTAATGTGACAATTGTTGAAAATTAATATTTTATCTTTTTCGATAAAATAATACATTTAAATATATTATTTTAATAATATATTAACGGTGATATTTTATAATGATTGTGGGATATATGAGTATATGAGGAGGTAGAGTATTTTGTGACATTAAATGTTTAACACATGTTTTGTGTGTTTGGTGGACACAATTTTTTTATAAAAATTGATTATGTAATCGTAAAATCGCTTGCTTATAGATTTCGGTCAATTTTTGTTTGGAATTTGAAAAAATTTCCTTCGTAAAGTTGTAGAGAATGGGATTTTCCATGGAAATTCAGCGAGTTTCAATTTTTCCGATAAACGGGCTATTTTCTATGAATTATTGAAGTTACGGAAAATAAAATAATTTTTTATTAATTATGGTGGGACCCACTTTTTGGTGGGTGTTGAATGCACATGGGTCAGCTGAAATTTTCAGCATTGAGGGCTGAAAAGCATGTCGTAGAAATTGGTTTATAAATAATATTAATTTATTATTTTAGTCTCCTTTTCATGTTCTAGCATTTTCCTATAAATAGAGGCTAAGTTAGAATTGAAAATCACACCGAAACTAAGTTTTCTCTTTTCTCTCTATATTATCGAGCGTATTCTTGTGAGTATACTTTGAGTGTTGCTATACTACGGTGCGAGTTTACAATCGACCTATCTGAAATTCAATCGGAAATACGGTTATTTTGAGGTAAGGGTATTATTTTCTTCTTAAATGATATTTTTCTTGAATATCATTATCTTAAGTATTGGTGAACTTTTTATCAAATTTAGAACTTGTTGTGTTGAGTTACTATTCACGTATACTACGACTTATTCACGTATACTGACCTTATTCACGAATCGACCTTTATTCACCGAAAAAATAAAAATTTTCTTTTGTCCAAAATATCTATTCGGATATCGACTTTGATTGTATCCATGTTTTGATCATTCTTGAATTTTACACCAATATGATTATTTTCAAGTATTTTTGGACATGGGTAAAACAAAGTACGAATCCTTAATCCTTAATCCTTGTCATTTTGTTTCACCGGATTCGTTTTTTAAAAATGTTTTTCATCATCCTCGGTCTAAATGGTGATATAAATGAATATCTTTGGCTTGTAGTGCAAAAGATGAACGATTAATCGATGAATATCTTTGGCACATAGTGCTGAGATGATGAAGTTAGTTGAGATGAACATGACCAACCCGGTAATATCTGAATGAATATCTTTGGCACAGTAGTGCAAAGATGATTAAAGATGTATATTGATTGTTATTACGGGGATAAACTATTGATGATGGACTTTTAAACCTTAGAAGGCGGTAGAATTCTTTCTCTACGTGACTCTTCTAATGGATTCTTTGTTTCATTGCATTTGTTGATCTAAAACTTGTTGTCTATTGTATTCAATTAGATTTTCCCTATTGAAGACTAACGATAATTTGTTGTATATTATCTTAGTCATAATATTCTTTATGGGCTAGTTGAGCTCACCCTTTTCCTTTTTGTTCCATTTTTCTTCTCGGGAGGTGAGAACATAGAGAGGATCGAAATCGGGGTATGGAGTGATGGTTCTAGGAAGATGTTTTAATTGTCCTCACTACTTACGTAAAATAGTGTATAAATAATTAATGAGGACTTATTTGGGTGTGTATATTGTCTGAAGACAATATTTGTATTCAAACTCATAGTTGTATTGTCGTATTACTACACCGACATCCAGATTGTCAAAGTTGTAGTTGCTTTCTATACCATGTATTTTGGCGACTCGTAATGGGTGTTGTATACCTATTTTGGGGCGTCACAGTTGGTATCGAGCTTAGGATATGATCTCCAGCGGAGATCGGGAATAGAACTAGGAGGGAGACGAGTAAATCCTTCGCTAGTGTGTCCTACCTAAGCTTAATTGTTGGTCGGTCATAATATAGGATATTATGTGATATGTTAATTTGTTTAATTAACCCTTGTTTTATGGCGAAGATGTAAGAATGGGCTGCGAGAACGTTAACAATGGAGTTTATGAGACCGTGGAGACGCCTTTGGCAGTCTTTCACCAACGAGGAGAACGTCTGACAGTGGCAATGTTCCTCCTGTGAAACAACGCCATGAGCAAATGATGAACGACGGGATGTTTAAAAGCTTTTTGCGCTTCATGCAAAATCGAGCGAGGAGACTCGTGTACAAAATACGGGTGGAAATGATGGCAATGCACCGATCATCATCACGCCAAGCGGTTTAAGGAGTTGGGACCACCAGATTTCCATGGAAAGCGGATCCGATCAAAGCGACGTGGGTCAAGCAAATTACCAAGATATTCGATGTCTTGGGGTGCACGGAGAATGAAAGGTTCCATTCGCCACCTTTATGTTTAAGTGGTGAAGCGAGACATTTGGTGGGAATCGTGAAGCGTACTCACCAGATCATGCACTTAACATGTCTTGGGAAAGATTTGATGAATCGTTCAATGACAAGTACTTTCCGAGAAAGTATTCGTCATATAAGGAGGTAGAGTTTATTAGACTCGAGCGAGAACAACATGACGGTGTCTCGATGACGAGGCAAAGTTCGCAGAGTTATCCGGTTTGCACCTCATTTGGTGGAGAATGAGGAACGAATGACGCGTATGTTTACGAGAGGTCTAAAACCGTAGATTCGTCAATACCTTATCTCTCATAAATTTTCTCTCAGATTCGGATGTTGTCAGCGAGGCTCGCTTATTAGGCCGAGATATAGTGAGTATACTCAACCGAGGGACCACAATCGTGGTAGTCATCGAACGATGATAACCGGCGAGGAGGAAAGAATACGGACAAAGCGGTAACCACTCGGTGGTAATCGTGGACATGATAATAGGAGAGGTGACTCAAGTGGAAATTTCGAAGAAGATTCAACAATGACGGGAAGATATCAACTGAAAGACCAAAGACCAACAACAAATGCTAGGGGAGGAGAACGGCCGCCGCTTAGATGTTACAAATGCGGGAAGGAGGGACATATCATTAAACCGTCCACAACAATCCAAGGTATGTTACAACCGTGGAAAGGAAGGCCACATCGCCGAGATTGTCTTATCGCGAAACCAAGTTCAAAGCAGGAGTGGTGATTCCAAGGGTCATCCGGATAAGTCGAAATCGGCGGGTTCTGGAAGAAGTTTTTCGTGATCGGACAAAACGTGAGAAACCCAAACGAGGTGATCACGGGTATGCTAATCTTGAATTCTTGCGAAATTTATACCTTACTAGATAAACGACATCTGTATTGTCAAAGTTGTAGTTTGCTTTCTATACCATGTATTTTGGCGACTCAGAATGGGTGTTGTATACCTATTTTGGGGGCGTCACAATATTTATATTATTATTAATTATTAAGAGAGATATATAGAGGGAGAAACTAACATTTTTACTTATAAAGTATTAATTCTCCATTAATTTATATAGTCTATTACTCTATCAGTATATATGATTATATACTGATGGAAATTCAGAAAGGGGATATGATGTTTTACTTTCTTCTTTCCAAAATCTATGCAACATGATCAAAAATACAATAAGCTCATGATGTCACACACACACACGATTGATTATTGATTATATATATATGAAATAAAATTTTTGGTTAATAAAAGTATATGAAAATTCAATAATTATTGATCATTTTTAAAATTAATTATTTATTAATTTTTCATCACTAAAGAATCGACTGTACTGAGACTAAAAAAACATGACTATAACACAATTAATTAGGTCATTCTATTCCACAACTAATTAATATATCAACAACATTATATATATTTCAAACCAACCTACTACTTCTCTATTACTCTCTCTCTCTCTCTCTCTCTCTCTATATATATATATATATATATATATATATATATATATATATATATATATACAGTTCGGATCTTAAGCTCACCTTTATCCAACTCACCCTCTTTAGCGACGGATCCGTGACGATTTGGTCATACAACCGTAAATACTATACTTTTAGCGACGTTATATGTTGTCAAAATCAAAAAGTATAGACGACGGTTGTATGATAGATCGTCAAAACATCTGGTCCGTAAATTAAATGTAAATAGCTTCGAGTGAGTTGGATAAGAAGTGACCTTAAGATCCGGACTCTATATATATATATATAGTCAAGAGTCAACATTGTATCATTTAGAAAGTTATATTCTAAGATAGAAATATATAGGGTCCTTAACACTAATATACAACAATTAGAAAGTATTTACAAAAATAAAACACAAACAACATAATTACAAAAATAAGGCAACATAATATTAGGCTTGCTAAATTTACGGATCTTTTTTCTCCCTACACGTCAGTTACCGACTCTCTCATCTCCAACCGCTCCTAGAATCAAGCGACTGAACATAACATTCATCTTTGAAATCGGAGAAATTCAAATCTTCTGTCACGACACACATCGGAGATCGGAGAAGACGGAAATTTTTCTCGCGACGACACTCTGAGATAGGGGTGAGCATGGTGCGGTTTGGTGCGGTTTGAAAAATTCAAAACCGCACCTGAAACCGCTTTATGATTGGTGCGGTGCGGTTTAAAGTGTGCTGATCTTGGTTTTTAATTGAGTGCGGTTTCGGTTCCAAACCCAATTGAAACAACAAAAAAAAGTTTAAGCCTTCAATAAAATTTAACATAAAACTTACATCGAGCAATTAACTTAGTGACAAAGTCGACAATGAGAATTATATCAAGCATGCTTTAAAACTAAAATATGCGCTATATAAAACAACGGAGACCATATATTCGATAACAAGCAAGAATGTTTATCTAGTTCCCCAAAAATTAAAAGTATATACTGAATATAGAATAAAATATATTGCAGGGAGGACTAAAAATAATCTATTAGACTATTATAATTATAACATTGACATTAACCAATGCATCAAGTGCTCGAGCCCCTCAACTATAAGCCCCTCTAATAACGCATCAAACAAATTCAAAATTTCAAAACCCAATTGTTTACTTTTTGACTCTATAACCTCTAACATCTTCTTTCAATTGGTGAAAAAATGACGGTCTGGAAGACCGAGGTTTTCTCGAAGCGTGTTCAAGTGAAAAGTAACTTTAGAATTTACTAGAGATAATACATACATACACACACATGGTGCGGTTTTCGATTTTATGCGGTTTGGTTTTGGCTAGTAACCAAACCGAATCAGTAATTTGGTTATTCAACTACTACCTAAACCGTCACATACTGTAGGAACCGTTCTCTTGGCGGTTTGTGCGATTTTAGTGCGATTTTGCCCAATTTGGTTACTTGCTTTACTACCTACTCGAGATCGCAAAATAGCTTACAATATCACATCAACTTCGATACAAAATTGAATACAGAGGTATGTGAGTTTAAAATTATTGTGCATATAGTTTCCTATGGTTACTACGAATTCCTATATTGATTACCTTTCTTAAGTTTTTCACACTTAAAATGGTTCTACTTAATTCTATAACGATTGCTTGATTCACTAATATGTTTTATTTATATTATGGTTACTAAATAGATATAAATTGGTTACTATTTATTGTGTATTTGTCTCGCTAAATAATGTTTATTTGATTACTTTATAAATTTTAAATGAGTTCTAATTGATTTTTTTATATTAATGGTTACTAATCAAATACATTGGTTACCTTCACTAATCGTTGATTACCGTCTAATGTTGTATTGTTCTTGAATAACATTATCTTTGCTTAATGCTTTTTTTGTTCTCAGATAACTGTGGCGCCCCAAAATTAGGTATACATCACCCATCTTGAGTCGCCAGAGATACATGGTACGAATTTCAAATACAACTTACTAATACAATTGTCGTGTATGCAATACGACAAAACATAAACCGTGAGTTTGAATACAATTATTGTCTCACTAGAGATTATACAAACTCAAAAGGAGTCCTCATTACAATTATTATCACACTAGTTCACAAAATAGTGACTACTAATGTTATCCTCTGGACCATCACTCCGCTCCCCGATTAAGTCCCGGTATATATTCTCATTTCACGAAGAGAACAAAAAAGAAAGGGTGAGCTCAACTAGCCTAAAGAAGAAATATTATGACTAAGATAATGCGTAATAAATTATCGTTAGCCTTCAATAGTGTTAAACCGATAAAATATAACAACATCAAGTTTAATCATAATGAACATGCAATCTATTAAAAGAGTCAAGTAGAGAATAAAATCTACTATCTTTTTATGATTTAAAAGGTTTTTCATCACTTTTATCGGCCGGGACTCGAATTTTAATAAATAATTCACATCATCGAATTACCCCCGCACTATGGCCAGGATATTCTTTAGTATCACGACCACGAATTATCCATGCACTACGGGCCAAAGATAATCGTGTTTTTTCATCAACTGTCCCGATCATGCCATAAAACAATTCATCTTTGCACCCTTGGCGAAAGAGAATCCATAGCCATAATCATACCAAAAAGCTGTCCATCAATGCACTACGGGCCAATGAGGACTTTTTCCACATCATTTGTAACATTACTAAGCATGATTATACCGAATAATCCTCGGTCATAATCATACCAAGTCCATCTATGCACTACGAATACACGATGACTTTCAACATAATATAAACATGAGGATGATGACAATGATATAAGAATTCAATAAAACAAGTTCAAGAATTAATTTGTCCAGAACCAATAACGTCCAAATTGTCAACATGATCTTGTTTTTGTAGAGTAAAATTCAAGAATGCTCGTAAGAATATTTCCACGAAAAGATCTTTGGATGAAGCCGCAAATATCAAGGATATTCCACTAATTTCATGGAGTATAAGTAAAAATTTTAATCAATCGAGTATAATACCGAATGGAATAACAAAAGATATCACCACGCAAATACGGTTTCAGACATGTATTTCGGTTATTTCAATGAGAATAATAATAACGGAACCAGTCGGTGAAATTCACACCGACGGGATGTTCCAATGAATAATAAATGCGGAATAATAAATGATGGAACCAATTAAAGCGTATATCACGCATGTGGATATTCCGCGAGAATAATAAAGACGGAATAATAAAAAATGGAACCGTGTTCTACAGATAAGACGCATGCGAGGATATTCCGGCGAATAATAAAGACAAAATAATAAGAATGTGACCAAGTATAGGGTAGCTTTCATGATATCTGAGTTATTCCAATGTAACAATAAAGAAATGGAATAATGAAGTTCTCTTCTTGAATACAAAAGAATAATATCCTTTTACCGTAAAATAATACTTGATATAAGAGTAGTGAAGTAGAGTAAAACTTTTCTTCTATCTCTATAGTCTCTCTATAGTTTCTCTCTCAGAGTTCAAAGAATTCGTAAGAAAATAATGAAGGAATGAACTTCTATTTATAGGAAAATGGAATGCATAAGAATTAATCCATGAACGGTCCAGATTGATTTACTTTAATCGACGGTATATATTAAAAGAAAATCTTTTAAATAAAATATAATATATTCTATTTATATAAAAAGATTTTTACTATCTGCAAACACTATCTTGGATACTATGCAAACACTATGCATAATAAAATATAATATATTCTATTTATAGAATAACTTTAATAAAGTATTTTATTTTATATAAAAAGATTTTACTATGCAAAACACTATGCATAATAAAATATAATATATTCTATTTATAGAATAACTTTAATAAAGTATTCATTTTTATATAAAAGATGTTTCTATTTTATTACGTGAATAAAACAAAACTTCTAAATCAACAATAATTGAATCAAATAATGTGAGATATACTAAAGAACTATCAGTAGCAATAATTGAACAAAATTGAGTGACTTCTCACATAAATATCAATAATCAATACCGTGTGCTACTATGCAACAACGCGTATTACTGTACTTTTACTACCAAGTAGTTCAACGGTAACTTCTGCCGTTATTTTCAATAAAATATTTTTGTTGTTTTCTCAACCCGACAATAATTCCGTTGTAGGGTCCACCAATGATTGTCTTGGTCGTCATTTAATATTTTCTCTGCTTAAAAGCGAATATTCCTGCACCAATCGAATATAATATGACAACTTCAGCATACTTTGCAAAATTTATAAATATTACTCACAACTATAACATTATCTCAAATTCACACCATAATATAAAAAAAAATATTTCGAGAAAATTAATTCTTTATTCATAAAATCTGGGGTTTTATAATAACAATATATTGGTTACTGAATAGTGCTAACTCGGTTATTGTATAACATTATAATGGTTACTGACTAATGTTGTCTTGGTTACTGTGTAAAATTATAGTGCTGACTTGGTTACTGTGTAAAATTATTTAATGACTAATGTTGACTTGGTTACTGCAGAGATTAATTGGTTACTGTAATATTGGTTGCTGAAACATATTAATGTACACTTCTACTTATGTTTTTTATATTAATGGTTACTTGTTATCTACATTGGTTACATTCTTACAAAAGCTTGCCTTTAGTTGGTAACAAATAAATTATACTGGTTGTTTTTTACTATAAAAATGCAATGCAGAATGTATTTATCTTGTGGTTACTAAATAAATATGTGTTGGTTACAATCTAAAATGGATTTGGTTACTGTATAATGTTGTCATGATTAATGTATAATGTGGTCATGCTTTTGGTTTGTTTTAATATGGTGGTTACTTATTGGCTACATTGGTTATTAGTGTAAGACCCCGAATTTTTTTTAAATAAAAAGGAATTTCCTTTATTTATTATTTTGAAATAGTAAGGGTGGATTTGATAAATGTGGTTAGTTATGGGTAAAATGCGCAAATATTTTAAATAAGCAAAGTGGTGATATAATATTCATTATCGTTTGAGAATATTCGTTTGGTCGTGGAATATTCAGATTGTTTGGGAATATTAAATGCGACTGCCAAGCAACCATATGGGCCCCATAACGAAAAGCGATTGGTGGAAGAAAAACGACAAAAATAAGTTGTTTAAAAATAACTACATAGTTATTCTGACCGCTATAATCGTTGGAATACCGGTTGGTTAAAAACACGATGTCTGGCGTTATCGCACAAGAAGACACTTGCAGATTGCACCAATTATTGATTCTTACGTAGAAGGCACTACTCAATAATGGTTACAGTAATTCTTTATTCAAAGATTTTATTTTATTGATTCAATAATTCTTTGCATTGATATTTTATATTATTTATTGTTTCAATAATTGTCATTACACAATATTTTTCATTATCAGACAATAATTCATATTATCCTGAATAATATTATTAGATAACATTATTGGCAATGTCTAGAAAGTTCGTCTACAGGAGAGGTTGGGTCACCTAATTGCGGCGCCAAGAAGGAGAAATTCTTATTGGAAAGCCCCTTTTCCTGGAAATCGCACGTTGTCAATATTGTGATTCTCAGAATATTATTTGTGAATAATTAATTATTGATTCATATGATGAGAAAATATTGATTTTATGTGGATATAGATGGAAAAAATTTTTTATAGTGACAATTGTTGAAAATTAATATTTTATCTTTTTTCGATAAATAATTCATTTAAATGTATTATTTTAATAATATATTAACGATGATATTTTTTACAACGAATGGGATATATGATGAGTATACGAGGAGGAAGAGTATTTTTTGTTGCAATAAATGTTTAAAACATGTTAAACATGTCTGTGGACCCCATTTATTATCGAATTTGATTATAACCAGTAAAATCGCCCATTTATGGATTTCGGTCAATTTCTGTTGGAATTTGGAAAAACTTTCTTCTGTAAGTTGTAGAGAATTGAATTTCCTATAAAACTCGCATGAGATTCGAATTTTCTGATAAAAGGGCTATTTATTATGAATTATTGAAGTTCAAGCTCCAAAATAATTGATTTTTGGAAGTTTAAAATATTTTATTTACAAAAACGTTTTTTAAATGTTTTTGGGCATCTTTAACATGTGTTGATGGCTAAGATCAGATTGTCTAGATGGGCGTAGAGAATTTATTAAATATATTAATATTATATTAAATTTTACTGCTTTTGGTTATTCTAAGCAATTTCTATAAATAGGTCTTAGGTTAAATTGAAAATCACACTTTAAACTCAAGTTTTCTCTCTCTATATTATCGAAATGTATTCTTGTGAGTATTTTGAGTATACTTTGAGTATTGCTATCGGTCTGAAGTTCAAGTCATAGCCTATATCCAAAGTGTTTCAACTGTAAGTCTTGCCTTCTTCGAGTAAGGATGTTATTTTCTTCTCAAATGATATTATTTCTTCAATATCATTATCTTTGAAATATTGTTTGGAACTTTTTATCAAATTTAGAACTTTTTTCATGTCGGGTTCTTATTCATGAGTTATTCATTCATTTATTAAGTGAGTAGTAATTCATGAGAATTATTCACGAATCTACTATTCAAGTACTATTCGTGATGATGTTTTTGTGAAATTTCTATCTTTTGGTGTCTGAATTACTATTCACGATACTCGCACTATTCACGATATCTGACTATTCACGAATCACGACACTATTCATCGAAAAATGAAATTTTTCCTTTTCGTCTAAAATATCTATTCGGATACTAGCTTTGATTGTATCCATGTTTTGATCATTCTTCTCATTTTACACCACTATGATTATTTTTGAGGTATTTTTGGACGTGGATAAAACAAAGTACTGAATCCTTAATCCTTAATCCTTGTCATTTTGTTTCACCGGATTCGCTTTTTTAAAATATTTTCATCATCCTCGATCTTAAATAATGATATTATTGAATATCTTTGGCTCAGTAATAAAAGATGAATGATTTCGATGAATATCTTTGGCCCGTAGTGCAAAGATGAATAATTTCGATGAATATCTTTGGCGTAGTAGTGCAAAGATGAACAGTGTTTAGATGAACATGACCAATCGGTGAATGTCCTCGGCACGTAGTCACGAGGATGAATATTTGATCTCGGATATATATTGATTGATGTTACGGGATAAAAATAGACGATGAACTTTAAAATTCATACATAGAAGATAGTAGTTTGCATTCTCTACTTAACTCTTCTAATGAATTATTATTTCATTGCGAATATTGATTTAAAACTTGTTGTCTATTGTATTCTATTATATTTTTTCCCTGTTGAAGACTAACGATAATTTTGTTGTATATTATCTTAGTCATAATATTCTTTGAAATTTAATGAGCTCACCCTTTTCCTTTTTGTTCCATTTTTTTCTCGAGGAGGCGAGAATATAACGAGTGCGAGTCTGGGTATGGAATGAAAGTTCTAGGGAGAGTTGTTTAGTAGTCCTCACCATTTTTGTAAAATGATGTATCAATAATTATGATGGGGATTTATTTGGGTATGTATATTGTCTAGAAGACAATAATTGTTTTTTTAAACTCACAGTATATATGTTGTCGTATTTTGCACGACAAATGTATTAATAAAGTTGTAGTTATCTCTGTACTATGTATTTGGCGACTCAGAATGGGTTGGATGGAATGGACCTATTTTGGGGGCGTCACAATCAGCATACAACTTTATAATTTAATTGGTAACAAATATCAATATACTAATTATTTCTATTGTAAAATGAATGTACAAATATGTTTTATGTTCTGGATACCAACATCATGTAGTTTGGTTACTAGCTAACATTGATTTGGTTACTTTACAATACTTATTCTGTTGTCAAACAATGGAGATGATTCCAGTTGTAATTTATATCAACGGTACATGGACTGATAGTAACCAATACACTAAATTTGAAGTTACCGGCATACTAGTTCCATCAATTTGTTCGTTCAGAGAAATGCAAAACATGATATGCAGTGCAAAATATGATAATCCAGTGACCATTTGGCAATTTCTGTCAAATTTAGAGTGTCGGATTTTGACATTTTTGGAGCCTAATTTCATTGGAAATGGGTCAACGATAAAAAATCACAAGCTTTGCTGGTGAACTGCATGGTTTTTTGGTCAAATTCCATCATTTAGGCCTTCAAATTTGCATGTAAAAAATTTGGTTTATTTTCTGGTTATTAAGATTATGTAATTTGGTTACTGTCTAATATTGATTTGGTTACTTTACAATGTTTATTCAATTGTTAGACAATGAAGACTGACAATAACCAATACAACAAATTTAATTATTTATAGGAATATATAATTGTTTACTGTTATTAACTATTAACCACATGGTTGGTAACATTTTTGATGGGTACAGTAACCAAAATTGATGTTGATTAATATTTTAATTTTTGATTCCATCATGAGTTATCAATATAAAGTAAACAAATACATTGAACAATTGGTAACTGTTCTGAAACATTTTTATGTAAATTTGGTTACCCGTCTAAAATAAAATGGTTACCTCTATATTCATATTTAGTTACCAACTGGCATGGACCATTTTTAAATAACTTTTATAACTACGTAATTTAAAAGTATCCATCAGCTAGATAAATTGTACATTAAGCACTTCATAATTGTTCTTATATAAGTTTTTAATTATTTGGTTACTAACAAAAACTAAAATGGTTACCCTTATATACAGGTTTGGTCACCAACTGCACCTCTTAAACTATTTTTATTTTAATATGAGATCTATAAGTGACCATCATATATATAAATGAGAACTCTTAATTGGAGTTTCTTATTCTATCATGATGACATGGTATAATAAATAAAACATATACATTTAACACTTTATAACAGTTTTGATACAAGCTTATAATTATCTGGTTACTAACAAGCTTGTAAATAAATAGGACACTCACACATGTACATTTAGCAATTGATGTTTGTCCTGATACAAGCTTGTAACTATCTGGTTACTAATAACAGTAACCATAATGTAACATAATAAAACAGTAACCACATAATTATATGATAGTAACCATAACAGGTTTTAATGGTAACCAAAACAGAAATATCATATAATGAAACCCAGTTTAGGCAATCCATGTATACTAAGCAATTACATATTAACCATGATAAAAAATAAAAGTATCTGAAATCCCACATTGAGGACACAATAATAGTAGCCAAACCATAAGGTAACAGTAACCAAAACATAATAAAGAAGTAACCAAATAGTTATATGAAAGTAACCAGAACATGTTTTAATGGTAACCAAAACAGAAACAACCTGTATATCCAACCAAGTTTAGGCAACCCATGTATACTCTCACATGTACATTTAACCATAACTTTTCCAATGAATTTTCTAGAAGAGCATATGTGACGCCCCCAAAATAGGTATACAACACCCAACCCATTCTGAGTCGCCAAATACATGGTACAGAAATAACTACAACTTTATTATTATAACATATAAACTGTGAGTTTAAATACAGATATTGTCGTCTAGACAATATTCACACGCAAATAAATCCCCATCATAATTATTGATACATTATTTTATAAAATGGTGAGGACTACTAAACAACTCTCTCTGTAACCTTCATTCCATACCCCACTAAGATTTCGCTACATTCTCGCCTCCCGAGAAGAAAAATGGAACAACAAGGAAAAGGGTGAGTTCAACTAGCCCAAAAAGAATATTATGACTAAGATAATATACAACAAATTATCGTTAGTCTTCAACAAGGAAAAATCGATAAAATATAATAGACAACAAGTTTTAGATCAACAAATGCAATGAAACAAAGAATCCATTAGAAGAGTCACGTAGAGAATGAATTCTCACCGTCTTAAAAAGTCCATCATCAATGTTTCATCCTCAGAACAACAATCAATATACATATTTAATCATCTTTGCACTATGAGCAAAAGATATTCATTTAGATCACCAGGTTAGTCATGTTCATCTCAACACTGCTTCATCTTTTGACCACGGCCAAAGATTCATCGCTTTAATCATTCATCTTTGCACTACAGCCAAAAATATTCATCGTGTATCACCATTAAGGATCGAGGATGATGAAAACATTTTAAGAATCGAATCCGGTGAGGTAGAAGGACAAATATTAGGGATTCGTTTAACAGTTTATCCAAGATCGATAATACTTCAAAATAAACGATTTTGAAGCGAACTCAAAAATAACGATCAAAACATGGATACAATCAAATATAGTAGCCAAAATAGATATTTTGGACAAAAGAAGAAATTTCATTTTTCAGATGAATAGTCTTGTATTCGTGAATAGTCAGATATATACATGAATAATCTTGCATACACGTGAATAGTAACTCAGACACCAAAAGATAGAAATTTCACAAAAACATCATCACGCTTCGTGAATAAGACTTTATGAATAATAACTAGTGAATAGAACTCATGAATAAGAACTCGTGAATAGTAACTCGTAAATAGTAACTCCATCATAAAAAAGTTTTAATTTGATAAAAAGTTCAGAACAATATTTCGGCATAATGATATTGAAGAAGATAATATCATTTAAGAAGAAACAACATCCCTTACCTCAAAATAACCGTATTTCGATTGAATTTCAGATATAGTCTTGATGTAAACTCGCACCAGATATAGAACACTCAAAGTATACTCACAAGAATACGCTTTCGATAATATAGAGAGAAAAAAGATAAAACTTTGTTTCTGGTGTGATTTTCAATTCTAACTTAGCCCTCTATTTATAGAAAAATGCTAGAACGCCAAAGGAGACTAAATTAATAAACTATTAATATTTACCAAATATTCAAGCCCACCACCAAGGAATCTGATTTCAGCCACCAAGCACATGTTAAAGATGCTCACCAACCTTTGAAAAACGTTTTTCTTGAAAATAATAATTAAAACTTTCAAAAATCAATTATTTCGGAACTCCGGAACTTCAATAATTTACAATAAATAGCCCTTTTATCAGAAAATTCAAATCTCGCGACTTTTTATAGGAATTTCAATTCTCTACAACTTTGCAGAAGAAAATTTTTCCAAATTCACAACAAAAATTATCCGAAATTCATAAATGGGTGATTTTACAGTCTATAATCAATTTTCGGTAAAGAATTGTGTCCACCGATACACAAAACATGTGTTAAATATTTAATGCCACAAAAACATTCTTCCTCCTCATATACTCATATATCCCACATTCATTGTAAAAATATCACCGTTAATATATTATTAAAATAATATATTTAAATGAATTATTTTATCAGAAAAAATAAAATATCAATTTTCAACAATTGTCACATTAAAAAATTTTCTCCATCTATATCCACATAAAATGAATATTTTCTTTATCATAATAATTAATAATTAATTATTTAAAAATAATATTACAGAATCACAGTACTGACAACCAGGCCGTTCCAAGGATAGAGGGGGCTTTCCAATAAGGATTTCTCCTTACTGGCGCGCAATTAGGTGACCAAACCTCTCCTTAGACGTAACTTTCTAGACATTGCCAATAATATTATCTCGATAATATTATTCAAATAATATAAATTATTGATCCGATAATGGAAAATATCATGCGCGTGACAATTATTGAAACAATAATAATATAAATATCAACGCAAAGAATTATTGAATCAATAAAATAAAATAATGAATGATAATTCTTCGTAACAATTATTGAGTAGTGCCTTCTTACGTTTAATCAATAATTCAACAATCTTCACAATAATACTGCATGCTTCTTACGCAACCACCATAGCGTATTCATCAGATTTTAACCACCGGTAACCCAACGGTGTTAATTGTAAATAATTTATGTAGATTATTTATAAAACTCAATCTTTGTCGCTTTCTTTCATCCAACCATTTTTCGTTATGGGGCCCAATAAATGATCATACTGCGTCAGAATGCGGAGATTTCCAACAAAAAGAATATTCCACGACCAAACGAATATTCCCCGACAATAATGAATATTTTATAACCACTTGCTTATTTTGTAAACTTTGCACATTTCACCCATAACCAAAGCATTATATCAAATTAACCCTTATTAATTTAGAATAATGAATAGAGGAAAATTTAATTTATTTATAATAAGTTGGGGTGTTACAACATAACCCTTGTAGAATATATTCGAAGAAATTTACAAAAATAATACATCAATGTATACTAAGCAAATACATGGTTTCTTATGACTTGGGTTTATTATTTACAAAAATAATACATCCACAAACTAATGATGCCTTAAACTTCTCCAACCGACTTGGGTTCAAGTTCTTGGTAATAATGCTGGGGACTTCTATGTCACACCAATATATAACTTTTTCAATAAATTTTCTGTTGCATTCCTCATAGTAAAGATCCATAACTGCAAATAAATAAAATCAGATTTACACAGTCATTAGTAACCAGATATAAACAATATTTATAACATAAACAGTTATGTAGTGACTAACAAATAACAACATATTAACCAAAACATAATATAACAATTACACAGTAGTCAAAACAGACTATACCAAATAACCAACATCCCACATTAACTGCACAATAATAGTTACCATATCATAATATAATATTAACCATACCATAATAAAGCAGTAACCAAAAAGTTATATTATATAATCTAATGGTGACCAAAATATAAACAACATGTAAAGATGACTATTTTATGTAGAGAAACAAACAAATTATATATAATATTAACCAAAACATAATTTAAAGGTCACCAAAACAAAAATATGTATACCAAAAAATATACTAAAGAAGTAACCAAACAATTATATGATAGTAACCAAACCATGTTTTAATGGTAACCAACACATAAACAACATGTATACCAAATCCAGTTTAGTCAACCAATGTATACTAAGCAAATACATTGGAACCAAAACAACATATAAAAGTAACCAAAATTCCAATTGAGGGAAAAAAAATGGTATCCAAATCATAAGCCAACAACAACAAAAAATATATCAATGAAGTAACCAAACAGTTATATGTTAGTAACTAAAACATATATTAATGGTAACCAATACATAAACAACATATAGATCAAACACAGTTTAGTCAACCCATATATACTAAGCAAATACATGATAACCAGAACAACAAAAAGCAATAATCAAAATCCTAACTCAAGAAACAAAAATAGAATCCAAATCGAAAACTAACAATAACCAAAAACATACTAAAGAAGTAACCAAATATTTATATGATAAGAACTAAAACATGTTTTAATGGTAACCATACATAAACAACATGTACATCAAAACCAGTTTAATCAACTATGTATACTAAAACAAATATATAGTAACCATAACAACATAAAAAAAAGTAACCAAAATATCAAATCAAGGTAACAAAAAAATGGTATCCGAATCACAAATAACAAATAACAAAACATAATGCGAAGTAACCAAACAGGTTATATGATAAAGAATAATAACAACATTTAAATTAAAGACACCTTTAAAATTTTTTGAATTGAAAATATTATCGTCAAATGGTACTTCATCCTCAAAGTCATCCTTATCGGAAAATGAGCCAACACCGGAATATCTAATTCATCTTCTTCCCATCCGACAAATTATACTTGCTTTTAGCATTAAGTTTCAAATATCAAAATGAAAATAGAAAAATAAAATAAAATTTATCAAGATATTGAACTTTCATTTTACTTGGTTGAGGTTATTAAATTTTCTCGAGAACCAAACAAAATAATAATCTGAGCTTGTTATCAAATAAACCAAATCATTTGCAAAATACTTACACAGCGTTCACGTTGGGACCTCAAAATGGCCTTATCAAACTCGGGAGACCTCGGTTTGCTTTCTCCAATTCTCTTATCCATAAATCTTGACGACTTTTCACTCTGCTTCATAATCCTTCATGAGTATTTTTGTTCGACTGTGTGATTTGTTGATTAACAAGTGCATTAAAAGTAAATTGAAAAATAATTAATTTACGCCACCAATTAGTTAATTAATTTAACAACTGTGATGATGAAGAAGAAGAGAGAGAAATACGAGTACAAAAGTTATGGAGAAGAAGAAGAGAATAAGAAGAAAAAGATTTTAGAGAGAGAAATACCAGTACAAAAATTATGGGAGTTCAGAGAAAAAAAAAGGTTAACATAGATTCAGGCGTTTCAAATAAAAAACCACCCGATAATGATTCCCTAAATTAAGGAATTCTAATTGCACTAATATTGTAAATAAATATGAAAAATGTATTATTTTTATAATTATTTTATGTATGTATAATTATTGTAATTATTTTTAAAAATGTACTAGTATATGTAATTTATTCAAATATATAGTATCAACAGAAACCGACAAGGCCCAAATTTATCTAACAGAAAAGGCCCAAGTATCATCCAACATCATTGTCAAGATTTCTCCCGCTATATTAATAGTGATGGGTGGGAGGGAAAATTAATTGAAACTTTTTTTAGAAGCTAAAGAAAGAAGACGGCGAGACCTTCTCAATTTTACAGTCCTCATCTTCCATTATTCTTTCTATTTCATTGTTCCTTATCCCTTTCATTTCTTTACGACTGTAGTTTTTCATATTCATATCTCTGCCATTTTCAATTATTGGTATAATTCGGATTCTATTATTATGGGATTATTAATATGAATAATTCAGATTTTGCTCATCATCGCACCAATAAAAGATTTCGA
Source organism: Panax ginseng (assembly GCA_020205605.1). Taxonomy (NCBI): domain Eukaryota; kingdom Viridiplantae; phylum Streptophyta; class Magnoliopsida; order Apiales; family Araliaceae; genus Panax; species Panax ginseng. The sequence continues at coordinate 4,536,272 of CM035145.1, read as the reverse complement.
TTCACTGAGTTCACCTCTCCTTCTACGTTCCATCGCAAAAAACACAAACCTACCATTTCAAATACTGCATCTTTACATATTAAAACTTTTAACATACCTCTGATTTCATCTGCAGCCCATCCCTCTTTGAATTTAATCCGTCTAGAGCCGTATCGGCCCTACGCCATCGGCCGTAACCGTAAGCGCTGTGAATTCGTATTCAATGATCGTAGAGTAAGTAAAATACATTGTCAAATTTTATTTGATGCATTTGATAAAAATATATATATTGCGGACGGAATGTTTTTCGTGAGTTATGGTGAGTTTTCTAGGGTTAGGGTTTCACTGAATGGGGTCTTTGTTAATGGGGTTAGGATTGGGAATGGTGAAGTTGTGGAGTTGCGTGCGGGGGATGAGGTTTCACTTGTATGTGGAAATGAAGGTGTTTGTAGTATGGGGAGAAGAATTGGGTTTGTGGTTGAAAGAATTTCTTTTGTGGAGGAAGTTTTTGATAGAAATGTTTCAAATGTTGGAGAAAATGGTCTGTGTTCAGATTATGCCATTGTTGGATCAGAATGTGGGGGAATTATTTCAAAGGCAGGTTTGCTTTTAAGTAGGTGTAGAGAGATATTGTCTAAAGATGATCCCGTATTGTACATTCAAAAATTGAGGGCAAAATATTTATGTATGAATTTAGAGAATAATAATTCTGGATTGATATTGAGTAATGTTGTTAAATTTCCAGTGAGTAGTACCATTGAGCTACAATGTGGTTCAGTCAAAGAGAGGAATCTGGGAACTAAATTGGATGGCATGGGACAGTTGAGTTCAGTTATACTTCATAGAGAGGTGAATTCTGAGCAGGAACTTTGTAATGTTAATGTAAAGAGTTCACAACAAACGGACAATGCTGAAGCCCCTTTTGTGAATTGCTTTGGTAATTATAATCTCACGGCTCTGCCAAGTTCAATTATTTCTCCTAAAGAAACTCTAGTGGTTTCAGAGGGGGATACTAATTTTGAGTGTTGTAATGTTAATGATGAGGAATTACAGAAAATGGAAGATACTCGTGTTCCTTCTGAGAATGGGATTGCTAATGGTAAACCTGTGGCTATGTCCATGGGTTGTATGGGTGAAGACGAGATTCCTCAACATGACAAGTTTGTACAGGACAAGAATAAGGGCCTCCGTGTCCCGCCACCAGGGAATAAATTCTATTTGAATCGGCTTCATTTTATGAGCCACGGTTCTTTAGAAAGTGATAATGTTGTTTCCTTGCCAGAGCTACTATATCCTGTCAAAACCCTTGTACGAGTTTTCATTGCAACATTTACAAGTGATATTTCATGGTAAGGAAAGCTTATCTGTTCATTGTTTCCTGTTATTTCTATAATGTTGTTCTGCCTCTGAACTGAAAATACTGCTTGTATATGTTTTTTTACAGGTGTTATAACCTATTGTAAGATAGTCATTATCTTATTTTTGTTATATCCTCAGGGGTTTGCAAATTAAAGTATGACAATTTCATATATCTTTAGAATTTTACTTACCCATATGATCAGATCATTTATGTAGATAATGCAAAGCTAGGAAAGAAGATAGTTATGCGCTGGAATATTGTTTTTGTTTGTTTCCTGGAGTTTATGTTAGAGCATGCATGTTTCTTTACATAGTTTAAGAAAATAGTATATATTCGTACGAGTATAATGAATATCTTCAATCTAAGTGGTGTCCATACGATAGGTTTTTATCATACTGTGAGATTCCAGCAGATTTACCGGTAACAATTGCTTGTCACAATGCTGGGAGGTGTTGGAGTTCAAGCCCTGATGAAAGAACTTCAGTTCCTTACTCGGATTTTCCATACTTAGTTGTTGTGTAAGTTGTATTGTTAAGTTACTTCTTTTTGGAATTAAAAATGGCTTACACCACTGATATGAATAACTGACAGTTCTATATAGTCCATTTGTATAATAGGTATCCTCCATTTCCTGAGGCTATAGCATTTGGTCAAGACCGCAAGAAACTTGGCATTGCTTGTCATCACCCAAAGTTGATTCTATTGCAAAGAGAAGATAGTATTCGTGTTATCATCACTTCTGCAAATTTGGTGCCAAAACAGGTAGTTGTCATGTTATAACATTTTGTGATTGGTTGATCGTATATTTAGAGAAGAAGCATCATTTTCTCTTTTTTCCCATTTTAATTAATCTTTGAAGCTTTGAAGTATGTAACGTGAGAAAATTGATGTACTATGGAAAGACCAGAGATACATGTTTTCCACTGAAATTCTTGATTTGAACCATAGTCTTTTTATGCATACGCATGTGTACATGTTTTTTGTTTTTGTTAGTAGAACTAAGATTTGAAGGTTTGGTCTGCTCTTTAATCAATACTGAAAAATTACATGGCGCCTAAGGACATGTTTAGAGCTCTTGTAGGGTATTTGAATAGATCATAACTGAAAAATCCAAAGAGAGAAAATTGAGATAAGGTGACTAGACAGAAAGACCATATATTATGTTTTTTGCTATTGTTGCATAATGCTCTTTGTTTTTCTCAACCCCCACCTCCATGAGTGCTGTTTTTGTGCATTTGTATGACATGATTAGGAAATTTATTTGTCGATATTAAATCTAGGTTCATTTTAAAAAAACCTAATACAATTTTGCTTTGTAAGGAACTAGAGATGGATTAGAAAGGGAATTTAAGAAGCCTATAAAGATGCCTAAATCCATCACTCTGTAGTCTTCACATTCACATCTTTTATGTCATATTGCAGATTACTTAGGATTTAAACTAGATGTTTATGTGGTTGTAATCATATTTTGTGCTATTACTCCTAGGAACTTTGTTAACTCATTTTGTTTCTTACATATTTTGTTAAATGTATGTCACCCAAAATATATAATGGTGTTTCTTATCTGTCTTCCAAATTATGTAGTGGCTTTTTGTGACCAATACTGTTTGGTGGCAAGATTTTCCTCGCTCAAGCACACCGGACTATTTATCTCTTTTTACCCAATCAACTGACGGGGAAGTAAATCAAGATTCAAAATCTGAATTTTCTGCTCAGTTGGCTAAATTCATGGCATCTTTAGTAGTTGATGTTCCTAGTCAGGCTGACTGGATCATGGAGTTGACAAAGTATGACTTTAAGGAGGCAGTTGTACTCCTGGTTGCTTCAATACCTGGAATCTATTCTCCTAGAATTCCTTATATATCGGAATCCAGGTACTTCTTAACGGTGAGTACTATCGTTGGTCTCTTTATGTGTGTATTTATTACGTGATTGAGCTGATTTGCAACAGTCGAACATACTTTACATTTTACAGTGTATTTGAATTTGTACCTGAATTGTGTGTTGTTGGCACAATTCTATTTTGGAATCATATTATTGAAATAAAGTGATTAATCATATATCTATCTATACAACTGTTGTAGTTGAAAAGTTGCATACTTTATCATGTTGTTTCCTTTGTCAAGGATTTTGAATTTTAAATTTTGAATTTATTTTTTGATATTTGATAATAGTTTCAGTACTGAAAAATGTTATAATATTTGATTTGTATTTTATATACGGCTGAAGATGAATTAGTTTTGGTCACACTTTAACAACTATAATATTTGATGTCAAGTTTTTGCTTAAATTTTACTTTATAGCCTTGAAAGTTGAAACAACTTGGTGCTTGCCTTAGTTCCCTGATACTTCTACCTAGGTGGATAATCAGTATTAATCACACAGTCAGTGCACAAATTAGGAAAAATTGGAGCTAATCTGCACGGGATTTGGGATCCTGACAAATCAAATACCGCGGCCTATTGTCGTCAAATACGCAAATTACTTGCAAACGAGTGAGACTACATGATGTAGCATATTTCTCCCACCTATCTAATCACACTTTTAGCATACAAATTCAAATGATAGTAATCAGCACAGACGTGTACACCATTAATTACTAAATCACTTTTATCATCCATGGTGTTATTATGTTAGTGTTCTGAACATTGATTGGCAGATCTAGTCGGGGCGTAGGAGTTTCTTAAGCAGTTTTAGTTATTTATTTATTTTTATAACTATATAAAACATGTATCTCAATTGTACATGAAAACTTATCAACAGCACAATCCTAAAAGGAACAACAATTTATTTGGTGTATAATTCTTCGATCTATCTACCTTTGCTGAATAAATAAAGCAAATGTATACTTTAGACATAAGACAATGTTACCCATACATAGCACTTAACCAATAGTATTTTTTTTAGTACCAGCGCTCTCATGCTCTCACTCCCACTTTTGCTCTTGCACCTGTTCTACAGATTTTACACTTGTGTTCTGCCTCTTAATGGTGCATTTTATTTGATAGCGAGGATCCGTTGATGGGGAATACTGAACAACCTTGCACCATCTTTTAGGCTTTTAACTGAAGTAGTGTTGGATTGTTTCTAGCAAGTGTGTAACATAAATCCCAATTACTTGAAGCAAAGTGTTATCATGGGTTTTTCTTGTTAGGCCGCTTGATCTTGAAGTAGTCTCTTCAGGTAGTGATATGCACGGAATGCCTTGCAAGGAACCTCCCCCTAGGGGGAAGCGTAGTAGGGGGGAAAGGCCTATCTGCTCTAACCAAGGCTGCTATTCCTGAGAAGGAATAGAGTAATCCCTTTCTGTAGCTACGAGCTACTGAGTTCTCTGCCTGAATTACCATATGCATAGTATGTGAACTTTATTGTCTTTAAGATGGAAGCAATACTGCCACTTAATGTATTTTCCTCTTTCAGTAATAAAGATGGTCTTTTATATAATGGGTAGGGATTTGACCACTGTAGGATTCTTTGATTCTTTCAGTTAAGCTTGGTTGCATAATGTAAACTCAAAGTGAATAATTCTGCTCCCACATTTCAGGGAATTCCATGTGTACCAGGGTCTTGTGGTGTGAAGTTACTAGGTTCTGTTGAAGCATCTGTAGTTGGTTTGAGCCACCTTTTTCGCACTTCAGCAGATTCAAATGGCTCACAGCTAAAGAGACTGGCAGTTTTTCTTAGAAAATGCCATGAGAAGGCATATGGGATGTCAGAGATTGTTTTAAGGAGAAATACAAACATACCAGCTGATGCGAATGCTGTAAGCGTTCTTATTCCTAACCCAGAAGAGTTTTCTGAGGAAGGTAAAGTTGGGACATTGTATATATAATGTCACTTTTGTTATTTTTCTTCCACATACCTATGAAATTAAATTTTTTTATAATGCTAACTTCGATATGGGGATTAAAGCTTTGCTACATGCATACATGTGGTAGGAAATGTGTTTACTGGAAAAAAAATAATTGCAAATATATATATATATATATATATATATTAAGACCAAATTTGCTTTGCAGTTATACCTCAAGTGATATGCATACATGCAGTGATAATGCATACAAATATATTTACTATCTCGTCTATAATATATGGAACTAGGCCAAAGCATGTGAGATCATTCAGTTAGTAACATTTGGCTATACTGAATGACGACAAATAATTATTTGTATTGAATGACAACAAACTATATAGTACTTGAGATTGTATAGTGAGTGTACAAGGTTCACAGATTGTCGTCAGGTTAGAACATTTACTTTGTTCATCAAAGAGAAAAAATATATATATGTACATTTCTCCACCAAATCCATTGATGTTTATCTCTTTTGTGCCTCTTAATCTAGCTGTGGTTCGCTGCTACCCAAAAGTTGTAGCTTGAATTGAAGTCTTTGTACTGTGCTTCAACTCACTTCTATGTTGTCTACTTTGCCTAGTGTTTCTCTTAATGTTGCTTTGTTTACTATCATTCACTCTTATAGACACCCCCGTTGCATAACTATGAATTTTAGGGTTCTTTCATTTGTATATATCTATTTTTTTATGTTCTGATTTCTCGATGTGATATTCTGTTTGCCGTTTGCACTAGATTGCATTCAACTTGGGTTTCTACCTAGGAATATTGCAAAGTGGGTTGCTCCATTGTCAGATGCTGGCTTATTTGCCTTTTCTGCATACATTTATCCGAAAGATGTTCTTGCAAGTGCTTTAGAAGGAATCAATAACAAAGTCCAACTGATACTCTATGTGTCACAGGCATGGAATTTAATCCTTTCTTTAGTTCCTTTATTCTACAGTTTAAATCTCATTATATAACTGATAGTGTACTTAGCCAGGGGTTGGGGTGGTCATTCAGAAGATGTGTATTATTGTGCAGGGACCTAGTTTTATGGACATGTCTTTGTTTAGAGTAACAAAACCTTTACTTGTTTCTGCGGTATGCTTGCTAGTCACATCAATTCAGAGGTCTGCAGGTCTCTGGCGACTTCAAGAGGTATTTTGAAATTGTTGGTATTTAAATTTTCATTATAGATGATCTATATAACTATATTCCATTCATAAGATGGAATACTCGTACTGTCCTACATTTTTCAACAAGTGTCCTTGAATCAAAATTGTACATTTTATAAAATGCACATTGTATTTTACTGCGGTTCCCATAGACCGCTCAACTTTACACCAAAGCTACATGCTTCGAATTGTTTTTCCTTCTATGTATGCACATTTATTTTCTCAACTCAATGCTTTCCATAGCAAACTTGTTGGGGCTGGCTAAAATAATCCAGTATGAGAGCCTAAAAGTAGAATGGCAAGAAGGAAACACAAAAAATAAAATAAATTTGAATAAGAAAGATTAAAATAAATAATTTTAGATAAAAGAGTAGAAATGAATGGATACAATGAAAAACACTCCCAAAAATTGTATTTTACATGGAAAAAAGAAAATAAGAGTGATGCCTTGTTCAAAGTGATTTTAAAATATATTGCACTATTGTTTGGCATCAAGAAATCAATTTACAAAAGAAAATTAATGGGGGTCTTGTGGTAATTTGCAACCGAGTTTGTGAAAAAAACCATTCAATCCCCCTTGGCCCCTTGTCTATCAGAAGTTTGACATTTTTTTTTCCTTTCATTTTTGTAGGTGTTGGGTAACTATGAATGGCCTGAATATTTGGAGACTGATTTCATTTTTGGTGAGTTTTTGCCACCCATGGTTTACACAAATTTCAATGTTTTGGTGTGTAGTTGTGCTTACCTGTCTGTTCCTTTGTCAAGGTTCATCCTCCATTGGCGCGGTCAATGCTCAGTTTTTAGCTGCTTTTTCAGCAGCAGCAGGCAAACGGTCATTGCAGTTCTCTGAATCTGAGGAGTCTGATCCAGATGTAAGTGTATCATACTATCATATATTGAAGTTTGAATTACTTCTGAATATGGGTTTAATATCTCATTAATCTTTATAGTGGGGCTGCTGGACTGCAAGTCAAGAGTCACGAAATCCATCTATCAAAATCATCTTCCCTACTATTGAAAGGGTGAAAAGTGCGAGTTGTGGTATCTTAGCTTCAAAATACCTTCTTTGCTTCTTGCAAGTAAGTTGGCCTTCTTTACTAGCTTAAAATTACTGCATGTAGTAACTAATTTATATTGCTTATTTATATGTTGGCAGTATAAGTCTGATTAATTTTTACCGAGTTATGAGATAATAGGAGACCTACAAATCGAGAGAGAGAGAGAGAGAGAAGACAAACCCATCATTCCAGCTCAAGGCCGGGAGGGGGGATGATGGAGTTGTGCTGAATTCATTTGCAAAAAATAGAAATAAGTTATGAATTTAGAACATGCAGATAATTACCGCAAGGTGGGAAGGTAGAAACAATATAGTTAAACTGAGTTTCTTAAATGGAAAGAATATTAATCTGTTGTTTTACATCGAAATTTTAAAATATGTTTAGTACATTGTAAATTTTCTTTAAATAATAAAATTAACATGGTTTGCCACCGGCCACCGCTACTTTACTTTTATGTCTCAGGTTGTTAAAAGTTCTGGAGAAGTACAAGCTTATGATTTTTCTAGTCATTGATGTTTTTTTTTATAAGTATTCTTTAGTACTCAAGACTTATTTAGCATCACACACCTCTGATTAACAGTAGGGATTTATTTTCTATTGTTGTTTTTGCAGAAAACATGGCTAAGGTTGAGAAATGTAGGCATACTTCGTGATGCAATTCCTTATCCCATTGAAAGAGTCGGGTACCCTATGCATGTTAAGGTAAAAATTGTCATTTTTTGAGAAACTTATATGAACGTATACTCCCTACATCCCAAAACGATACCCCCTTGACTTTTTTATGCATACTAAGTTTTCCAATGATACATTTAGACATAATTTTTCTTAGAATTTTTTTCTCAAGCACAAATTTCAGACTGAAATTTAATACTAAAAGCAACTTAAATATTATGTGGAACTGTGCTCTTGGCATTTCTTAACATGCATTAGAAAGTCAAAAAGGACTCCTAAGTTTGGGACTGGACTATGTAGTTGTAGATAGAAGATTTCTATCTAAAGTGGCATATTTAGAACTCTGATAAACTCTTTTAAATAAAATCTTTTTGAATATACTTTCACTTCTGATCAATATTGTATTCTGTGCTACAGAGAAGAGTTCATCATCCGTCTTTTGACATTTTTTAAACTCTTTTTTCTCATGTCATTTACAATTGGATCCCACATTGTTGTGTTTGGCTATTTTTTTTTAATATTTTATTTTTAATGTCATGTACAATTGGATCCCACATTGTTATGCACTTGAAAATAGCTGCTATAAATGAACTGGTTGGACAAAGGTTATAACTACCGATAAATATTTGGGTGGACAAAGGCCAAGGCTAAATAATCAGGAACAAATCATAGGGTAATATTTTCTTAGGCTCTTCTCTGGAAGCATAACTGCATAAAGGATGGCCTAGGAAAATGTTTATTGATCTGTCAGAAAATTACTAGTATTTATTTTTTCATATTAAAAATGGTTTACTTTCTCACTACATTGCTGATTTTTATTCTCTCTTCTTTATTCACTTCCTTCCCCAGATCTTAATTGAATTTGGAAAAAGTCATTATCTTATATTAAAACGTTAATGCTTTCCTTATCTTCTTCACAAACAAATGAATACTCTAATAAGGGCCAGCAAGACAAATTGTGTAACACCAAGTCTCCAACAATAAGTGCCAAAATATTGATTTCCTCTGAACTCTGAACTTTCTGGTTTCAATTGCAACATAAGATTAGGTTAAAGTTGCAATTAATTATTTTTTTGTACATTCCATAACTGCACGTCTGCACTTTTTTTTTTTAAAAAAAAAAAAATAGTCAAGCTAGAACTAAGATGAGAATGCATGGCTTACGTAGGTGGGGCAAAGACGATTCCAATCTAAGACTGATACATCTTCCTTTGGATGGGTTTATTGCGGATCACATAACTTCAGCGCAGCTGCTTGGGGACGACCGATTTCAAATTCACGTCCTAATGGAGTTGCGAGAACTAATCCTGTATTAGGTTCAAGACTTCACATAAGTAACTATGAACTAGGTATTATTTTCATTGTCCCCCCATCAGATACCAAGAATTATGTGAAGAAAGTGGGGACAAATTTGGATGAAATTGTTTTGCCCTTTGTTGTTCCTGCCCCAAAATACAAACAGAGGGATAGGCCAGCAACAGCGCAGGCCATGAGAGAGGCATTGGCTGAACTCACAGAGCAAGAGAAACAGAGATCTGCTGAAACGGGAGATTTGATGGAAGAACAGATGCCAAATGAAGAAGAGGAAGTATTAGAGGCCAGTGATTATGTCACTGTGGAGAAGGAAGATGAGAAGGCTTATGCTGAGAAACTATGGAGCCAAGTTGATTCATCTCAGAGCTGTTGAACTCTGGAGTTGTAATAGGTTATTTTCAAGAGTTTAATCAGAGGGAGCAGAGTCAAATACTCTCTCACCAAAATCCAAATTTATTTGGATATCCTGATTTTATAATTGCCAGTGGACTTTATTTTATGACTTGCAAAGAAGGGGAGTAGGACTCAAATTTTTGACGAAGAGAAGACAATTAATTGAGGAAAAAGTTGGTCATATTTTCAAAATGGATTTGTACTTGTGACGTAACTGCATTCAGATGCTCGAGTCGAGATATTATATCTAATGCTGCAAGAGGAGAAGGAAAAGGCCGTCTCCCTTGAAAGTCCGCAACCATGGATCTTATGTCAACGAGAAGAATATAATCGGAGTTATGGTACATGGCCTCTGAGTGATGAAAATATCAGCATAATTCAGGAAACTCAGTTGTTACTATTCCTTCTTGTAGGTAATGATTTGCTTTATTATTTTTTATTTATTATTTTTGTAATTGTGGTTTAAAAAAAAATATCAAAAACACAGGTCGTTACCGGTTATTAATAGGACCGGACGGCCCCCAATTACCCCCCCTACCCCCTATTTTCTATTTTGAAACAAAAAGTAGTATACCTTGTACAGCTGAATTTATCTTTTGCAGCGTGCCTAAGGTGATCAAAACATTAATTGTATTAAGTCAACCCTTCGTATGATTATTTGCACCATTTGGGAGAATTCCTTCGGCTTCATAAATGTTACAATATTAAATAGATTTTGCAATGCTAGCAAATTCTCTTCAAGAAGCTTTTTATCACCCACCATACAAACGATGTTACAGATTATTCGTGTTAATATTATTTACTTTATTTTTGGATCCAACAACAATAATAAAATGAAATATCATAGATATTAGATGGTCATGCAATCTGTTATAAAGCCTCAAGCTGAACATGATTTCCATGACACTGAAATACAGCACACAAAAAAAACAGTTTGGTGCATATATTTCTCTTCCAGTACAAATTCATCACTTACTGCTGTTGTCCTTCAGAACTAAAACATAATATCCACCGCATCCAGCCATTTGTTAGTTTGGTATATAAAATGATCAATGATCTACTGATACACCACAACAATGGCTTCGCTACTTGGCAAAATTGGTTCTCAAATGTCCAGTGAAGAGAAGCCTCGTGCCTACAGAACTGTGACAACAAAGATAATGGGCCACACATTGCAAATTCAACCATCCGCAGTTGCTAAATGAACTTGCACAACTTCCTACTCCTGAAGTTTGGAAAACAGAAAGCAAACCATTAGGAAAAATAGAAAAGTAAAACCATTAAGTAGAATTCCCCCGCCCTTTTCATTTTTAGGGATGACAGGTTGGAACTAGATCTGTTTTGAGAGGTTTTTCCCTTTCATAGTAACTGCAATGATAAAGTCAGGCCTACACACACAAACGGGTACTTCATTAACAGCTTAGCGTGTCAAATCATGTCCACATAAACTCACTTCACTAACAGCTTAGCAAATCAGATCATGTACAAATAAAAAGAACATGACAAGAAATATAAAAAAACCGGGAATAATTAAAACAATTATATTAAGAGTTAAAATTTGAGACACAAATAGTGTATACATGATCGATGTTATTTATAACACATCATTAAAACAGGGGTAATTTCGTCTACCAGACCTACATAATGATGTGTAAATACACCGTCAGTGTATTAAACTTTAATTTGTATATTAAACACACTTCAGTGACAGCTTAGCAAATCAAATCACACACACACAGAGGGGGGAGAGAGATTTGGCCTATATGAAACTGCTTTCAAATACTCTCAAAGACTTGGGCTTCCCAAATCTGGTTGATATCAATATTCTACCCAAATGACTCGCTACACAGTTATAAGCAGCTTAACATTGAAGACAGATATTTAGGAGACGACCATTGTTCAAACTATCACAAATTCACAATAAACAACAGACTTGATTTTAATGTGAATGAGGGTGAAAGTTCGCTAAATATTCTTACACTACACGTCCATACCCTCAACTATGTCCACACACTGAATGCAGCTTCTGGGAACACTACAAATGGGAATGCCTAGGTTTTTTAAGTATTAGCTCAAGAACTGACCATAATAAAAGACTCGCACATATCCCGTGAATGTATGTAACCATAAAACTAAGATTTAACTTGTATCACAAAGTCACACTAGGTGACATCCTTTTTCACAGAAACTCGGTATCAAAAGTTTCGCACCATCACTCCAGCCATTATTGGTAGTTTCTGGGATTTTATTGCAAATTCTTTCCAAAGTATTATTGTCCAACAAATTCCCTATTACAAATTGAAATTACATTTTCCACTAAAATCCAAAATGCAAGCATGCAGAACAAAAAAGTAAACTTAAGGATTAGAGACTGTTTACCAATGACAATTCTTTTAGCAAGTAGAAAATGATGACTATATTATTATAAGCATAGTACGGACAACAGTTGCCAGTGGCAATAATTGTACCTGCTCCATATCTGCAGGACCTTCATTCTTCTGTTCATTATTGGCATTACTTACCCCATCATTAGCTTTATTTTCAGCATCTGTTACCATTTTGTCCTCCCTCCTATTCTCATCGTTGGTCATGGCATCATTATCAGTAATGTCTAGATCTGCAGGAAGCTGGCCTGACTTCAACGCCTGTTACACAGTGCAACGCAATGAGGAAATTAGAACGGCTCTGAACCAACAAAAACATTACTACTATGATACTAAAACAAAAACAACTGTCTCAACAAGCAATATCATCAACTAGGAAGGAGAAAATAAATTATGGAAATTAGACTACATGGACTGGATTGAGGGATAACCTGTTCAAGCCTTGCTACCTCTTCGAGGGTTTGAGAATTAACGATAGCAGCCTGCACGAATATTTTAGAAAATTTAGTAAATGCAAGCAAACTATGTTTAACAAAGAAGCATTACGAAGGCCACACAAAAATGGCTATATAAGAATTGGGGAGATCAATTAGATTGGCTTTCTATGGTGAGCCAAGTCTTGAGGTTTGGTTGACAAAAGAGTCCGTCTTCTTTTTCTTTTCTTTTTTATTTTAATGAGTTCATCATGTTGCATACATTAAATAAATACAGATAATTGAGGAGTGGATAATATGGTCGTGTCTAGTTTACTTAAAGATAGCAAAATACAGATCATTTCTACCGTTCCAGTCCCCTGGAAGCATCTTTCTCCAATCTTAGAATTATCCCTGACTTCAAATTAAAGGGGAGGGAGGAAAGGAACTGATAAAGCGTTAAATTGTACAATGAGCATACTACCTTGATAGCTATAATTTGCTCTGGTGTGGGGGCAACATTTTTAGGTGTCTGTACTTCCATTGAAACCTCTGGTGTGCTTGGAATCTCACCAGGTACAAATGTTTTTACAGATTCCTTTTTGGCCTCCTCTTCAGCTTCTTGTGATGCAAATACATTAGCTGCTTCAATTCGCTCCTATCACAAATAAAAGATACTAAATGGAAACACATTTTACTGAAAATAGTCAACACAACCTAATAAACGTAAAAATAAGCGCAAAGAAATAAGGACATAAGGATGTAAAAGCAATCAAGTGACAGACATGGGACAAAGTATAGACTGTTAGACGTAAGCAGTAAGCACCGTAAAAACTAAGCATGCAACAACATACACGTCCATGAATCACAAAGCATCCACATAGCGGGAATCATAATTCATTCAGATCAACCTTTTTAATAAACTTGAAAGTAAGATGTGATCCTTGGGATAAGAAAATATCAACCAAAAAAAGTAATATAAATGCATTAACATAGGAAGCATAAACACCAAGTAATTATTGGAACTTTTTAACTGAGTCCATGACACAAGCATACTACATTGAAACCTGCTGCAGCAGAAGGGCATTTCCATCTAAGGTGTTGGACTAATGGTTTGGGGAAATAACTTCTTGAAACAAAATAACTTTTCTCCACACTGGATAATTTCACATGCTCCTCAACATATATAAACAGCCAACATCCAAGCTGTTCTTAAGACAGCATTATCTACGTGTGTGCTTGGAACAGACAGTGGTCGCCTAAGTTGTTCTAGATGGTGCTCCTCATGTTGAAGATACGTGCTCTCCTTTTTTTTTCTTTTTTCTTTTTATAAATAGATGCATGCTCTCCTCATCAATGACTACTATATATAGCTTGCCTCCAATAATACAGAATTCTCATTCTATACGGCTTCCACCTATAGAACACCTATGCTTTTACTATCCTAAAAGGTAGTTGGACTTCTTATTCTCGTACTTCTGAAGACATCTTTGGTCCACTTTTCTGCTCTCTATAAGCTTTCCTTATACTCAAATCAATCCATACACCTTAAACTCTCTAGATTATTGCTACTTGAATGTGTAACACCTTTTCATCCGTAAACATGAACCTTAAATCCCTACACAATTGATCTAGCATTAGATGTGGATGCCTGGCACTGTTATTGTAATATGTTGCACTTATGGAATGTGTTGACAAAAAGGTATTTTCTTTTCAATATTCTAGGTAGGGGATATGCTGACATAGGTGCAGGAGATCGGGAAGGTAATTGTTGCTATATAGTATTAGTGGAGCTGTCATGGCACATTGATTTTTACTAGGTTGGGGCGTTGCGCGAATGCTGCCCACAATATTTATTTTCTGATTGTTCTCAACTGCATGAATCTTCACAGTAGGGTGGCAATCATACTCCAGATGAAGAGTGTGGTGCTTACCTACACTATTGGGATAGGTTCTTCACTTGTGAAAACTTGCGTCTTTTATCAGTTTTTAAGATATATATATATATATATATATATATATATATATATATATATATATATAGCATCGAACAACTAAACAACATCCTTCTGAAATCTAAAACAAAGAGGTACCATTATTAAGCAGCAAAAACAAGGAATACAAACCTTCAGTTTCACTTTCTTGAAATCTAGCAAACGCAAGGATTTCAATTTGTGGATAACATACAGACGATAGTTGGGTTTCTTCGTAATGTTGTTATCAAGCAGACTAAGGAACTGCAGTTTCGGGAGTGATGCAAGCGGGTCGATCTCAACCAAATTAACAAGTCGATTGTTAGTAAGTACCAAAGAATGAAGTTTGGGCAAGAACTCTGCACATTCAAACATTTAAACTTGTCAAAGCAAACCATTAGGGTTTAATTTTTTGGAAATATAGAATATTGAACTGCAGCTATGGGGTATTACCTCCAATGCTAGGATTGATACGGGTAATTCTATTGTTGTTTAGCAACAAAGTACCAAGTCGATTTAGATAGGGGAGATTTTCAAGCTTAACTATCTCATTGTCAGACAAATCAATGCAGTCAAATTGATCCTGCAAAGGAACAGTACATAATTCCATAATGCTCAACTCTTTGCAAATGAAATCAACAGATTAGAAGCATTGCAAAGCTACAACAACTATTAAAGACTTGAAAAGCCCAAAAAATAGAAGAAAAAATGAATGGGGGAAGTTTAATGAACTCACCTCAGTAGCACCCACGTTCTCTATAACAGCAATCTTATTGCCTATACACACGAGAATATACATCAAATAAAACAACATGCAAAGAAACTACAGTAAAACATTCTTTTTGAGTATGTTTTCAACCAAAGAGAATCTAAAATATAGGGTTCCGAATACAGAGATAGTTATAGAAACAAACCTCGAAGATCTAATTCGCGTTCGCGAAGGGCGTTGAAGAAGTGAGGGCTTTTCCAAATTAAGTCCGCCGTGAGTCTCACCATTTTCTCTCTTCCTTCTTTCTCCTCCTACCTGACTTGATACGGGTTCAGGGTTCTGATTCTAAAAGCCTCCTCATCTCGGAGACGCTGTGCTAGTGCTACTATATAGTACTACTAAACTCATACTTAATAATCACCATTTCCATAAATGCCCTCGCTGGGTTTTGTACTGTCATCCAATTTAGAAAGGTGGGGTGTTTTGCTGAAATCATAAAAATCTTTTTGTCTCGCGGGACGAGTATTATGTAAGTTTCAAACTTGACTATTAATTGTGCTGAGTAAATTATTTTGGAGAATCAAAATTTTTAATTACGTAAATAATTATAGTGGGTTAATTTTAAATTCTACTAAACCTCATGATATATATTGTAATTGTAATTGTAATTCGTCAAAAAAACCTTTTGCAATAACCAGACACTTAATTATTTTTTTGTCCAACAGAATCCTGTTAACTCAGCCACAGGGATCAAGTGAACAATCTACTGACCAACTTTGCAAAAGAATAACCGGCTCAGATAAAGTCACAACTTGCCATGTCCAAATTAAGAGATCAGATAGCGTAGAACTTTAGTAATTTTAAACAACAAAATGAATAATAATGAAAATATCCAGGTAATTCTTTTTACATGTCAATTCGCATGCTTCCCACCATCCTGCAATGCTCCAAAGCAAGATTCCGAAAAACAAAAGGAACTGTTATTCAGTACAAGTAGGATGAATTGTGACGTGAAGGCACACCAGGACGCAAGGCACCGCCTGGGCGAGAAGCATTGTTAGGTTGCAACTCACTTTCAAGTACATAATCAGCAAACTGATAGAGATCAGAGGTTGTGCCACGGCTTGAAACAGCAGCTGATGGGCGATCTGGCAACCCTGCAAATCCTTCCAATGATTGTGATGGCCTGTAAAGGCCATTATACCCAACGGAAGAGGGCTGCCCAGCATAAGTTTGACCGACCAACCTTTCATTAGCAGCTGCATCCCCGCGCCATCTATACAACTGACCATTATATGGATCCGTGTCAACAAGCATACTCCGGTGAGACACAGCATATGGATCTGGGGCCAGAAAAGTACCAGCTCCAGCTCCAGCTCCAGCTCCAGCAGAAATACTACCTCCAATCCCAGCTGCAACCAAACCACCCCCACTTCCTGCCCTTGTGACAGTAGCATATTCCTGCAGCAAGCCTGCTCCTGCACTAGATCCATGAGGTATAGACGGGGAAGCATTATAACTGTTGTGGCCAGGTAGTATTCCTCCATTTAAGTTCACTTGTGTCAACCGGTCATAGGAGCTATTCCCATCTGCCTCACCAGTGGCTTTCTGCAGCTGTGACACATGACCAGCAAATCGTGAATGTTTCTTCACATCCTGGGTTTTCAATCTTTTTGAGGACTCAACTTCGTTGGCCTTTTTCTTTGTCATCATATTCTCTCTTACATTGTTATCAAGAACAGTGATTTCTTTCTCCAAGCTTGATATCTTTTCATTAATTTCCAATTCAGGAAACGACTTTGAGGGATCAATCTTGTTATCTTCCAAACATTTGACTAAAGATTTCAGATAAGCTAAATGCTTTTTATCTTCATTCTGCATAAAATTGCAAAACTAATGAATCAACCAACAAAAGCTCCTGAAAATTTAAATATAAAACATGCTACATAAGATCATACCACAATAGAAAATGAGTCCTCAGTTGCTTTTCTTTTTCTCTTCCAAATTTCATTAGACTTGCTCAAGAATGATGACAAAATTGTCTGAGGGGGGAACCTGTCCTGAACCTCAAAAGTATAAACAATATCAACAGCTTCAATTTCTTTTTTATCCTTCAGCATCTCCTCAATTATCTCTGCAAGAGATAAATATTAACAACTCATAGTTTTAGCATCATAAAAGGGATAAAAATATAAGAAAATACAAAAAAATAATACGACCACTACTTGGATGCAAATTGCATTTTCTATCTTCTTGACTAAATCAATAGGTGCGCATTTAGGCTGATACCACACAGGACTGACACAAGTTGATCATAGTTGTTAAGGCGTCGCTAAGGTGTCCAGGCGGTAAGTTTCAGTCAAGGCGAACGACCGACTTGGTCGATGGTGGAAAGGCGAGCGACCAGAAAAAAAAGGCGTCGCTGAGGCGCCATGGCAATGGCGACAGACGACTAACAGGGAAATTGACCGACTTGATTTTGACGGGTATGGATCGACCCAAAACTGAACTGGGTTATAAAAAAAAGACGTCGAAGGGATAGAAAACCAACCTAGTCGAACAGATCGGCAGCGAGAGAAAAGAGAGAAAACAGATCGATCGAGTCGAGCTCGAGAGAAAAGAGAGAGAGACAGCGAACGACAGAGAGGAGAGTCGCGAGTCCCGACAGAGACTGGGACTTCGAAAGGCTACGACAGAGAGTCGCGACCGACCAAGAGAGTCGATCGTCGATCAATGACTTCGTTCAAGGAGTCGACGTCGAAGCGATTCGGCAGTATTTCTTTTCCTTCCCTTTTCTTTTACTTGAGCTTAGCTCTTGGCTTGGTCGTACTTTTTTTTTTTTATCTGAGAGCTCTTTGAATGAAGAAGGCTTCGAGCTTAGCTACTTTTTTTCTTTACGTTAGTCACTGTTGGCTTCTTTTTTTTTTGGTTAGCTACTGCTTTAGGTTGAAGCATGTTTCTTTCTGTTGGGTACTTGGGTTTATAACTTTTTATATATATATATGAGTACCCACTGGCTGAGGCAGACTAGACTAGGTTTTAACTTGTTATATCAGATTTTTTTTTTTTTTTGCAATTACATATTTCACTGAAAGAAAAAAAATTATCAAACATGAAAAATAATGATTATAAATTTTTTAATTATATGTAAATTAGTACTACTATTAATTATAATGTATGACTGTTAGTTATTATTTTGACCTTAACTTTATGGTTAACTCATCATATGAACTATTATTAGTTATTTGATATATATATATATATATATATATATATATATATATATATATATATATATATATATATATATATATATATTAATAATAATATAACATCGAGAGATATTTGTGGGTGCATTATGAGATTGTGATTTCTATATAAATATTATATTATATGTTTGTCTTATATTTTGCTTTTGATTGTATTGTGTAGGCAGTAAAAAAATGGCGGAAAAATTAGGGGTAGATAATTATGATATAACGAAGGACCCTAAAAGAAAAGCTAAATCGAACGATCCGGGTTTGGAAATATGGATATTAGCGGGATTTAAGTAATAAGGATGTCATGCTGATGTATACTTTGTGGGAAGAAATGTCATTCGGGCATCAAAAGGCTCAAACAACATCTAGCCGGAAATTATGAAGATGTAGCTAAGTGTTCCAAAACAACAACAAAAATTATGAGGGAGATGCAAGCGACTTTGAATAGTAGAAAGAGGAACAAGCCACTTGAGCTAGATGATGATGTAGTAGAAGTGCAAGAAGAACAATCATCTGCTCGTCCAACCATGGCTTCCAATACTTCTTCTAACACTATCCTAAGTTCTGGGACGGCTTCTAAAAAGAAGAATGTTGTATTTCAATTCCAAAATCCACAACCAAAAGCTAAGACGGTTGAAGCACTTCTAAGGAAGACTCCCAAAGAAGTTGTAGAGGAGAGGCATAGCAAGCGTTTGAGCCAAACGAGTATTGAAAGTCGTTTGAGGACACCAGAGGAAAAGGAGAGAGTCAAAATGCACGTTGCCGACTTTTTTTACGAATGTGGCATATCATTCAATGCTGCAAATTCAAGGAGATTTGAAGTGATGGTCGAGTCCATAGGACAATATGGGCCGGGTTTCAAGCCTCCAACGTATCATGAGTTGAGGGTTCCTTTACTTGAGAAGGCAAAGAAGAAAACCGATGACTTAAAGAAGAAACATGAAGTTGCTTGGAAGGAATCATTTGCTCACTCATGCTCCGGATGGTTGACGAGATAAGAGGGAAGACACTTGTTGAATTTCCTTGTTAATAATCCGGAGGAACTTATTTCATTAGTTACGCTGATGCCTCGGTCGGTCTCAAGATGCCACAATGTTGGCAAATCTACTTGATAGTAAAATCGAGAAAATTGGCCCCAGTATGTTGTTCGGTGGTCATGCATAATGCCTCTAATTACAAGGCAATGGGCATATACTAATGGAGAGGAGACCTACATTTTTTTGGACACCTTGCGCACTCACTACCTTGACCTTATGTTAGAGGACATAAGCAAGTTGAAGCAATTTCAACTCCAATCACAAATCTGAGGAGAATTACAACATTCATTTATACATGGTCTTCTCGGTCGATGAGGGAGAAAAGCGAATGGGAGGAATCTTGTGAGACCCTTGATTACTAGATTTGCTTCTGACTTTCCTCACCTTGCGAGTTTGTACAAGAATAAAGATGCATTGAGGCATTTGTTCATCGGTGAGGATTGGTCAAAATCAAAGTTGTCGGCTACTGAAGCGGGGAAGAAAGTATGTGATACTGTTATTTCAACAACATTTTGGCATACTGTTGAGGATTGTATTAGGGCATCACAACCATTTCTTATAGTCTTGAGGATTGTTGATAGTGATGAGAAGCCTGCTATGCCTGAAGTTATTGCTGCGATGGAATGCGCAAAGAAAAGAATCAAAGATGCATTTGATAATAAACAAAGACTGTATAAGAAGGTGATTGAAATTGTTGAGCGGCGATGGAAAAATCAAATGGAGCAAAAATTATATGGGGCTGCATTGTTTCTCAATCCGGGCAAGTACTTTGATATCAAAGAGGAACGTCGGTTGTTTTCTAATGCTTTACGAGATGACTTCAATGACGTTCTTGCAAAGATGGTGCCCGAGTTAGATTTGCTAGACAAGATAAGCAATCTAGCTGACAACTATGATGCTTCTCGCGATACTTTTGCAAGAGAAATGGTTATTAAGCAACGGAAAATAAAGAATTCTCGTACGTATATTAAAATATATATAAAGATATTATGATTATAATTTATATACATTCTTCATTTCCTCCCTTTAAAAATATTTATATTTCTTTTAAATGTTTGCTAGTTGATTGGTGGAATGCTTTTGGGCCTAGCAGCTATTGAAATTATCCTCATTTGCAAAAAGAATTTTAGGCCTCTGTTGTTCTTCTTACGGTTGCGGCCTTGATTGGAGTACATTTGAGTTTGTAAGTACTTTCTATTGTTAGTTCAAATTTCAAAAGTAATAAATCATTCACTATTATTAAAATTTTATCATTAATATTATTATTTTTTGTTCTATTTATTTTAGATTCATACGACGAAGAGGAATAGATTGGAACACTGACGATTGAGTGACTTGGTGTATGTCGTCAATCGAAAGATCGACTTCGAGGTTCCAAAAGAGGCGTGAACTTAGCAATAATTTTGATCCATTAGTCATTGATTGACTTTGAATGGGGTAATGAATGGATCGATAATGATCTTGATGTTGTTCATCGGGGATCTTACATGGAATGATGTGGATCGAAAGCAACCGGTTGCATCCAACACGCTTGAGGGTCGCAATCTTTCAAGGAGTGCTCGTCTTAATACTAGTAATAATCTTATGACATACTCTACGGGCGTGGTGGTGGTTCAACTTCAAGGGAATCAAGGTTGATAGATTCCGACTCTGATAATTTAGTTGATGATGAAGATGTGGAGGATGATTTTGGAGAAAGACCACCACCTACGCCTTTGAATGAGAGTAGTTCTCGTGGAAGAGATGGAGATGACATTTTCTATGATGATTTTGATTGAATGATGTTTCTAGAGTCTAGACTAGTGTAGAGAGTCTAAACATTATTTTGGCTTGCTATGGTGGTGTTTTATTAGTTATTAGACTATATATTTGTGATGGTTGGTTGCAACTTTATTTTCTATATGGTGTTTGTTGAATTCTTCATTTCTTTTACTAATTTTTAATATCAAGTGTTTTGTTTTTGGATTGGTATTGCCAAGTATTTACATAATTATGACTTTAATGTTATTCCATAGTGTTATGTTTTGAGTTTTAATGTATATGAAATTTTATTGTCAGTATACTTGTTAAGTAAAATAAATAATATATAAATTGGACATTGTAAACGATTTGTCGCCTTACGGACGCCATGGCGGTCGCCTTGTCGCCTAGGCGTCCAGGCAATCGGCTACCGCCATGACTCATCGTGGCGCCGTGACAACTATGAAGTTGATACCAGGTTAGTATTCACATCTGCCTCTTCCATTATTTCTGTAACAAAATGAACAGAAAACTTTTTGAAAGTATATATCGGTCAAGCACGACTTCGCAATAGAATTTACTACACTAAAGCTTTTGCTTAAAGGTCTGATATTAACTAAATGAGGACGTGAGGCAACTAACAATCAAGCTACAGCCTAACTCCCATAAAATCATCCACCTCGGCCCTAGGATCGAGGGTACTGCGGGCAACCTATTCAACTAAGTAAAAGCTTTTTCATATCAGTCAATCTCCTAAATGAGCCCTGAATTCCACCTAAAGCTGCACAAAGACATACTCTCAAAGTTATTCGCACAATGAATTAATCTTGATAAACTATTTAGCAATTCCAATTTGTGGTTTCTTTTTGTGTTGAGGAAGTGGCTACTGAAGTTGGGGTTACTTTACCATCGAGATTTTCTTTTTGGGGTGGGGGGCTGTGGTGGTTGGGAAATACCATGGGATGAATTTTCTTAATTAATTGAGCTTCTTTTTAAGAACCTGTGGCACTTTTATCTTTATTTTCTCCAGTTTGGAGGAAAAGGGTTAAACAATTATAAATTTGTTGTCTTGGGTATCTTTATGATGCTATGGGATGAAATAAAACAAAATATATAAACAAACCATAACATAAATTTTATTTGGCATGAGATCAGATTGAGGAGGTGTTGTTTTCAGGCTGCCAAGACCAAACTTATTAGACTTGGGAGTGGCTCCTTGCTCTCTGAAGTTTATTGGTTGCTCAAGTGGAGAGCAGATCAGTTAACGCTGTGTTTGTCAGTTTTGTTTTGGAGGGAAGGGAAGGGAAGGGAAAGTTCCCCCGTCCGATTTTTTCACAAAGAACAATTTTCCCCTTCTCTTCCCTTCCCTTCCCTTCCCCCCAAAATAAAACTCACAAACAAGGGGGTAGGAATTGGTTAATAAACCATGTGAACCTTTGTATATATCTTAGAGCTGAAGAAGATTCTCCAAAGCCAATTCACTAGCACAAAGTAGCTCATAGAGTTTCCATATATGATTTTTCCATTTTCTGAATACAAGCCATGACAAATAATGTCAATTAATAGATGTTTGGAGCATATAAGCAGTAGGTGGACTCTTTTAAAAACACGCTACTACCTTCCAACTGTTAAGAGAGATTGTGCACATCTCTTTTAAATACCAAGTCTGTAAGCTTAGTAGAAACATGAATCAGCTCTCATATACCACTATACCTATCATAAAATAAGGCTAGACATCAAATAATAGATACTTATTATAATTCAAAAATGGAGATTGTATACGAGACTGTTTTTGCGACCATTATACCAATTTAAAAATTATAATTAGAGTGAAAGGTACTACACCAATGGGCAAAGTAAAGTATGGTGGAAGGGAGCAATTGGCCGTCAACTTTCCCAATATTTTCTTACTAGTATGTAGCATGCACACATACATAATTTTTAACAAAAAGAAAAGTTAATGGTAAAATTTGGCCCTTTATTCTTTATAAACAAAATAAACAGGCTCCAACTGGGTAAATCAAAGGATTCGAAATAATGAAAAATATAGTGTAGTACTTATTTAAAGGCCAAGACAAATAAGTGGTAACACGATTCTGACTAGAGCCACATCAAACAATGAGACAAATCCTTTTCAAGAAGAGAGGAATGATGAGAACATGCTTAGCTTAAGCATGGATGGGCAACAAAGAGATAAAACTTGGACTGATACAATTCAAGTTCCTATTGGTCCAGTCACAAGAGCAAGAGCTAAGATATTCAAGGAAGGACTTAATGGACTAACTCAAGAAGTTTGAGCTGAAAATTATTCAAGGAAATTCAATAAAAGAGTTGATCTTCAATTAATTAGCATGACTCAAGCACTATTAAGTTCAATTGAGCTGCCCCAATTCAGTAATTAAAGTCCAATTGGGCTGACCCAATTAGCCAGTTCAATTCAGCAATTACATGATATCTTGTGGGGCCACGGACATGCAAAGGAATGTTAGCAACTAATTCAATTAGGCAATTACATGAAACAATTAAAAGCCATATCATGTGGGTCACGGATTCAACAACCATGTAACAATAATTATGTGGGCCTAACGCAATTTCCAAGAGAATGAGGATTTGTTTCAAGTCATTAAACATATTACATATTCATGTGGGCTTCAGCTACTTATCAAATCATGTGGGGCCTTCTAAACAAACATAAGCAGCAAGCTAAAGCATGTGGGAAATACGCATATTTAACAATTGATATCCTAATTCACGTAGCAAGTATTACATTAACAGATTAAATTGATTTCGGCAATTCCTTGTTCCAAATTCATAAAAGAATCTTCACCTTAGCTTCACGCGGCAATTGTAAGGTCCGAAAGCGGCAAGAAAATCAGTTTTCAATTACACGGATTCCATTTCAATTTTTAATTTGATTCTTGGATTCTAGAAAATTAGTTTTAATACTAATGTAATTAGGATTTTATTTAGTTAGGATTTCAAATTTCAATTCCAATTTTAAGTTTAATTGTTATGTAATTTGTTTCTTTTGTTTTTAGAATTAGGACTACTTTTAGTAGTATAAATAGGGGGACAAAACTGATGTAATTGATACACTTCATTCAATTAATAAAATTACTTGTGAGATTGCTCTCTCTTGGTTCTTCAGAACTCTTGAACTATTCATAGTTTGTTGTGAGGTTCAACCAGACTTATCATACAACAATTCATAGTTGTGTGTGGCGCCTTTTACCGCATCAATCGTCAATTGTACAAAGATTTTTGTATACATATAAGCAACGGGTCGAGGTGTCGTTGGTTTTTCATTCAACGCATAATTCCTTACACTATCTTATAAGTGAAGGGTTGAGGTGTCGAGTGTGTTCCACCAATACAACTTTGCTAGAAACGATTCGGGCGACGACCACCTCATACAAGCGTACCGTGGAGTTTATCATTTGATATCAAAGCCAAGTTTTTTAGCGAATTCTATCATTTAATTTTCTTTTTTGAATATAAAAAAAAAAAGAGTAAAAATTTTCAGTTTAATTCAATTGCTTGCTAACAAATTCAGCAGCGATAATTTGAGCACTCAAGCATCTATTCCGATCAAGCAAAACCCTAAAATTCCGCAAGCCTAACAAGCTTTCCCGGAAATTTAAGGTATACAAGGAGTATACACATCAACGACTTGAAACCTTGTTGGTAATCCGAGACGCATACCTTCTATATTTGTTCTTGATAAGTTCTTGTTAAATTGCAATAGTAAAACTTTGATTTTTGTTTGGTGAATTCAGAAAGAACCTGTAAGAGGGAATATTTGAGCGCAAAAAGGCAAGAGTGGTGAGATTATTTGAGGGTAAAAGCCCAATTGAGAGATACACGAGTGAAACATTGTTTGAGCGAAACACACAAGGGAGTGGTGAAGAAATTTTTTTTATCTAATAACCTTTGTTTTGCAGCAAACATGTTTGATTACGAGTTTGTGTACTCCTGAACTTCAAACGAAATCTTTTAAGGCAAGGATGATCCTGAAGCACGTTTGAAGTGGGAGAAAAAAGAGTGGGAGTTTGACTATTCCGTGCAATTCTAGAGTTCTCTGATTATGCAGTTACATGGCCAGATCAATTTGTGACTAGCATGAGAAGATGTGGAGAGCATTCGATCGAGACAAGGGAGGAGTTAAAAATCATGATGAAGAAGCGGTTTGTTCCAGTACAACTAAATAGGAGGAAGGAGTATGCATCTCCAAGACGTGTAGAGCAACCTCCAAGACGATTGACATTGTATGACGATAAGAAGGTGCATAGGCGAGCAGACAGGTTGGAGTCGCGTTGGAGACGGCCACAAAACACTCTTAAGGCGTCTAGAGAGCGAGTATTTACTAGGAAGGTAAAGGAGGACATCATGTAGGCGGTTCGTAAGGGGATGAAAAATTGTTGGTTGCAGCTACAAAACACCCCTAAGGCGAATAGGGAGCGAGAAGTTGAAGAAGATCATGCAATCCACGAAGAGTTGTTGGTGACACCCGAGCAATTCAGCAATAAAAGAGTTGATCTTCAATTAATTAATATGACCCAAGCATTATCAAGTCCAATTGAGCTGCCCCAATTCAGCAATTACATGATATCTTGTGGGGCCACAGACATGCAACGGAATGTTAGCAACTAATTCAATTAGACAATTACATGAAACACTTAAAAGCTATATCATGTGAGTCACGGATTCAGCAACCATGCAGCTATAATTATATGAGTCTAACCAAATTTCCAAGAGAAGGAAGATTTGTTTCAAGTCGTTAAACATATTTACATATTCATATGGGCTTTAGATACTTATCAATTCATGAGGAACCTTCTAAACAAACATAAGTAGCTAGCTAAAGCATTTGGGAAGTACTTAGCATATTTAGCAATTGATATCTTAATTCACGTGGCAAGTATTACATTAACAAATTAAATTGATTTCGCCAATTCTATGTTCCAAATTCATGAAGGAATCATCACCTTAGCTTCATGCGGCAATTGTAAGGTCCGAAAGCGGCAAGGAAATCTGGTTTCAATTACACACATTCAATTTCAAATTTTAATCTGATTCTTGGATTCTAGAAAATTAGTTTTAATACTAATGTAATTAGGATTTTATTTAGTTAGGATTTCAATTCCAATTTTAAGTTTGATTGTTACGTAATTTGCTTCTTTTGTTTTTAGGATTAGGACTACATTGTGTAGTATAAATAGGGGACAAAGCTGATGTAATTGATACACTTCATTCAATTAATAAAATTACTTGTGAGATTGTCTCTCTCTTGGTTCTTGAGAACACTTGAACTGTTCATAGTTTGCTGTGAGATTCATCCTCTTACAACAATTCATAATTGTGTGTGGCGCCTTCTACCACATCAATCGTCGATTGTACCAAGGTTCTTGCTTACATATAAGTAACGGGTCGAGGTGTCGTTGGTGTTCTATTAAACGCAAAATTCCTCACACTATCGATTGTACCAAGGTTCTCATTTTGCAAGAAACGATCCGTGCGACGACCACCTCACGCAAGGGTGACATGGAGTCTATCATTTGGTATCAAAGCCAAGTTTTCTAGCGAGTTATCTATCCTTTAATTTTCTTGTTTGAATATCCAAAAAAAAAAGAGTAAACTTTTTTAGTTTGATTCAATTGCTTCCTAACAAATTCAGTTGCGATAATTCGAGCACTCAATCATCTATTCCGATCAAGCAAAACCCTAAAATCCAGCAAACCTAACAAGCTTTCCCGGAAATTTAAAGCATACAAAGAGTATACACAACA
The DNA here is from genome assembly GCA_020205605.1 of Panax ginseng. Taxonomy (NCBI): domain Eukaryota; kingdom Viridiplantae; phylum Streptophyta; class Magnoliopsida; order Apiales; family Araliaceae; genus Panax; species Panax ginseng. Next base: position 4,509,187 of record CM035145.1, on the reverse strand, counting down.
ACCCGTAACCTTGTTGGTAATCCGAGACTCGTACCTTTTATATCTGTTCTTGATAATTTCTTGTTGAATTGCAATAGTAAAACTTTGTTTTTTGTTTGGTGAATTCAAAAAACACCCATAAAGAGGGAATATTTGAGTAGAGAAAGGCAAGAGTGGTGAGATTATTTGAGAATAAAAGCCAATTGAGAACACAACACTTTCTGAATTCATACTTTAGCCCTGTTTTCTATTTCTTTTTCAATTAAGCCCTTATGTTATCAAAAAAAAAATTATTTTATAACCCAGTGTCCCAAACACCCAATGTCTCAAGCTACTAAAGAATTGATTGCCAAAACAAAAGAGTATATTTGATTTCTTACGATGAAAGTGGCTGAATATACTACCTTATTAATACATTTGGTCATAGATATTTGAAACACCTTAGATGAGATATGGTTGATGCACAAAATTACCTTCTAAAATTGCAACGTCGGTATCAAGATGAACCAAGAAAAGCTGAAGTAAGGAAACGTCAACAAGTTAAAGCAAAATATCTTCAAAGGGCTATACATGATATGGTTTCTATATGTTCTTCAATAAAAGATAACATCTCTTTATTAAAAGATGACATATCTTCTATAAAAGAAGGCCTAATTAACTTGCGGGCACATCTTCAAGCAGAGCAAGAGAAAGAAAAAGAGAATGTTTCAAATTTTGGGACTATAGACAATTGTGACGTGTCCATAAAAATTTATGAATATCCAAAAATTGAACCAGATATTGTGTATGAGCAAAAAAGTGAGAACTCTAAAGTTACTTTTGAGTTGTTCGTTACCGAAGAAAGGACGATTCGAGAAGTTGATCCAAACCAAGTTGACATTGTTGACTTCGTTGTTCTAGAAAGCTTATTTTTAGTACCTTTGAACACAAAAGCGAAGCTCTCATCAATTCTCTTTCCAAAAAAATTTGAATCTCACCGCGTGATGATGTTGTCAAAGTTATTCCAAAATGTTATTCCGTTGCAAAGGTAGAGTTTTCTCCAACAAGAGGAGAATGATTAGGACTCCAAGTCAAAAACAAAGAAGAGATTTTTTATATTTATTATTTAGAGCTTTTATTATGTTTAATATAAAAGTAGTTGATATGATTTATGTATTTTATTTATTAGTGGGAATTTAGGATATTAATTAGTTATTAGAAATTATTAATAATGGTATTTTAATCGTTTAGTATTTTTATTATTCCTCAAGTAATATTAGAGTTTTGTGTCTATTTAAATAGTTATGTAATTCTCACAAGTCATATTGAGACTACATACTATTGATATTTTATTCATACCGTAGAAGTATTTTGTCCATCTTGGTGTTGATATGTGGAGTTGATACACTTCAGATATTCTAGTGGTTTAAACGTGAAATTTAAACTCTAGTTTATTTTCCGTTAATTCATCATCTTAAATTTGTCCTGCGTCATTTAAGAACTCTTGAACTATTCATAGTTTATTGTGAAGTTCAACTTGACTTATCATACAACAATTCATAGTTGTGTGTGGCTTCTAATACCGCATCAATCATCGATTATACTAAAGTTCTTGCTTACATATAAGCAATGGGTCGAGGTATCGTTGGTGTTCCATTCAACGCAAAATTCCTTTCACTATCAATTGTTCTAAAGTCGCTTATGGTGTCGAGCGTGTTACACCAATACAACTTTGCTAGAACCGATCCGGAAGACGACCCAAGCGTACCATGAAGTCTATCAAGTGGTGGACACACACACACACACACACACACACACACACACACACACACACACACACACACACACACACATATATATATATATATATATATATATCTTTGTCCAAATTTGATCCTCAAATTGGATGTCCATATCTGATGCTGATCACAAAATCTAAAATATACTACCCAACCTAATGACATGCAAAAGTACCAAAAAAATCATAGAAATAAATTACACAAGCTCCAGTAAAAGTACCCGGAATCCTCGCCAGAAGACAGCTTGAACGACGTAGAGCACCAGAAATTCCCTTTGTATTACTTGACCGAATCAAATTCTTAATATCTTCACTCTTAAACTCGTCAGGAATTCCAAAACAACTAATCAAAAGAAGCAAACCCCTGGCATCAATCTCACAGGCTTTGGTCAATCCCCCTTCACTCTGTAGCCTTTTCCTCCACGCTACTGCTGCTGTCTCCGCTTCTTCCATCACCTTATCCTTAATCACAAGGCCATCACTTTCCATGAGCAAAAAACATTCCAACGCGAATATGGAAACTTCTCTAGACATAATCATGGGAGAGTTCCTAATGTAAGCCTTTTTGCCTTGAAGAAAAAACCTACCAAAGCATTCCAATACCAGTTTTGCCGGATCAGATGCAAATTTCAGAGCTTTTGGACATTCGGCACGGAGTTTGTTGAGGTCTGAAAGGTGCGTCATGAAGTACTTACGAAGGCTGCGACTACACATTGTGGAACATAGTTGTTCTAGCTCCGACTGGGTGGGTTTAGCATCAGCAGCAGTATCCGTTTTTGGTTTGGGCGATTTGTTATCAGGCTTCGGTTCAGAACCTTCAGATATAGCTTTGGTTTTCTCTAATATTGTGCTTGTAGATGGGGCATTACTAATAATATTATTGTTAGGCTTTTGCTCAGGATTGGCAGAAGAATTGGGTAATTTTGGGGCGGGGGAGTTAATGGGATTTTTATCTAGGTTTGGAGATAGTTTAGTATAGGGTTTTTGTTCGGAATTAGGAAGAGTGGGTTTTTGTTCGGAATTAGGAAGAGTGGGTTTTTGTTGGGAATTAGGAAAAGTGGGGATAGGGGATTTTGATTTTGATGGAGAAGTTGTGGATGACTGGGTGTGGGTCGAGGGAGGTATGGGTAATGGATTGGGTAATTTGGAGTTAATTGTGGTTTGGATGAAATCGAGGTGTTGTTGCAACTCGTCGTAGCGGCGTTGGAAGGTGGAGAGGGCGGTGGAAAGGTTACGGAGATCGGAAATTGAGGCTACGAGATTAGGCGGTGGTTCATTATTAGTCAAGTCTTGAGTTCCTGCTGTCGGTGATGTAGAGATGAGGTGGTGATCGGAGTTGAGGCGTGACGGAGGAGAAGGAGTAGCTTCGGTGGCCATCGAGGGGGAGGGAGTCGATAGGAGAGAAGAGCTTGCCCTAATCAGAGATAATAATCAGACGCTGGTGAATTTTTTAATTTTTGTAAGAGTGAAACGCTGAAAATGGTACTAGTTTTTTGTTTTTTTTTTTTGCACTGTCAAACAGAGTAAATTATTTTTAGAAATTTATTTCTTACTTATAACTACCTTGTGGTCAAATAAGTTGTCATCTAAAAATTAAGTAAAAGTTTATAGCTTCTTCTATAAAAGAAAAAAGTTAGTATTTTCAAATAAATTTATTAAACCTTGTGAATAGTAAAAATAATTCATTTGTATATCTTTTACTCATGAAACATTCCTATTTATCCATATATGCATTTGGATTAATTAACAGATCAATTCACTCAATCTTCTATTTTCAAAGTAAAATTAGTTGATCATTATATTGTTCTAGTGGTTGTCTATCTCACTATTTTCACATATATTTTTAATATTTTTACATAATTTCTTTGTGAAAGTAAGACCCACTATATACTATGCCTAAAAGGAAATATCAGTTCTCTTCTCTGTTATCAATTGTCATGGGCGAGGAAGTTGATTACAAGAGAAAAAGGCCTCAAAGGCTAGTATGACGATGCTTGTCATCAATATCACATACGCAGTCATGCAGATACAAGTGAAAAGAATATAATCAGTTATCGCTGCAAGAAAATGGCTAAACGGGTATTTTCCTAGATTAGCATTATGATAACTTTCTAAAAACTGCCGTGCATTCAAAAGAAAGGTTGATTTGAGGTTTGAAACTTTGACGTATACGGTACATCAATCTTGCTCTCTTGCAAGCCATTTGTCAAGATCTACACCATCTAGTAACCCTTGTTTCCACGAATTCGAGCTCGCATGTCAACCTGAAACATAAAAATGAGGGGATCGATTAGGTACCTGGAATTTCAACATTATATATAACAAAAAAGGAAGCCATCACCAGTAAAGTTGGTTCTTAGGTTAGGTCTATTTCCAAAGGTGCTTCTTATGTTTCTTTTCGAACAACCATAAACCACCATATTGTGGGAAATAGTTCTAAAGATCATTAGCTTCATACATTACCGGACACCAAACTCGCTGTATGCTAAAGCATCCTGATTCCTAAACATGGTTTTTATAACTGTAGATTGTTTCCAATGCACCACATTTAAAATAATCCCCAAAACTGAACAATTACTCAATCATGTGGCAAAATCTGATAAAGATGGTAGGATATCATGTACTGAAGCACAATGGTTTTCATGAACACTACATACAAATTTCAGTTTCACCTGCACAGGCATGTGCACACAGATGCATCCTTGGTTACACTATAAAGCAACCCATCTTAAAACTATAAGAAGGCACCAATCTTCTTGATTTACGCGAGATGACAGATGGAGGCATATACATTACTGCATACTTGCAAGGAATGTTTTATACACGTATATAAGAGTTCGTGTGATAAGCTAAATGGTAAAATTAGCAATAAGTGAACCTTATTGTGTACTGATTACCGAGTGTATCTAGACGAATCACTTGGAGCAGTAGGTACAATCATAATCATATCTAAGTATCGATCTAATAATTAAACAGAAACATATAGTTTTAATTAGAGCTGACAATTTAAAACCCAACCCATCACCTCGTCCATGAACCCATGATTTAGTGGGTTATATTATCCATTTATTTAAATGGATCTTAAATGGGTTGGGTTAAATGGATAATTATAAATATAGATGGTTAGATGGTTATACCATGTAACCCATTAAACCACACAACCACGGATCTCCTGTTCTTTGTCAATTGTCATCTTCAGATAATGGCGCCTTCATTACACAAGTGAGCATCACTTCGAAATATCTCCTGTGTTTTTTTGATGTCTAGTGGAAGCTTTGAATGCCTCAAACAGGACTTAGATACATTTTTCAATTTTCAAATTAAATTTTGGGATGAGATTATGAATAATACTAGTACCATATTTTTAGAATTTCTTCCTACTAGAATATACACCTGTGCAAAGCAACGGTCTTATTATAGAGTTATGATAGTGTAAATATTTTATTAATTTCTTTTATAAATATATTACTATCTCCGTTCCAAAATTAGAGATACATTTTGACTTTTTAAAGTCAATTCGCAAAATCCTAAAACTCAAATTGATATAATTTCGTTCAAATTTTTTAAAACAACAAAGATGATAATTAGTAGTATTTTATAGTTAGCTTAAAACTGTTATATTTATTTGTATAAAAACTAAATAACTTTATATCAATTTTGAATTTTAGGATTTTGCGAATTGACCCTAAAAAGTCAAAATGTATATCTATTTTGGAACGGATAAAGTATTAAACTTATTAAGTAAAATGATTCTTATAAAAACACTTTCCTTCTAAAATTATACTCCTTCCGTTTCAAAATTAGAGATACAATTTGATTTTTAAAGTCAAACGACGACATATTAAATTTCAAAATTGGTAGGACTCCTAAAAGTTTAGAATAAAATAAATTTTGTGATTAATAGTTTTTGTTATATACTATACAATTATAATAATTGTATCAACAAAAATTAAATAGATTTACATCAATTTGAAGTTTAATATGTCGTCGTTTGACCTCAAAAGTCAAATTGTATCTCTAATTTTGAAACGGATGGAGTATTATCTAAGTAATAATAAGATTTACTTATTCTTGAAATATAATTACACATTTAATTAATACTGACAATTTCAAGTTAGGCAAGACAATCTATGTGAAAAAATTATTTTGTTTACAAAATATATTATCTAAGTTGTAATAAAATCTTATTTAATAATGGTAACAAACAAATATTAAGTAAGATGTTGTAAAACCCCAACTTTTTGAATAAAGATGAACTTTCTATAAATATTATTTTTGAATATTATGGAGTGAAATTGATATAATAGTTGTGGGTAATATTTATAAATTTTGCAAAGTACGCAAGTTGTTATATAATATTCGATTGGTCGGGGAATATTCGTTTTAACAGGAATATTAGTACAACGGCACAATCATTGGTGGACCCCACAACGGAATTATTGTCGGATTGAGAAAACGACAAAAATACTTTATGAAAATAACGGCGGAAGTTTTACCGTTAATCTGTTGAAACACCGGTGTTAAAAATACAGTAATACGATGTCTGGCGTGGTTGCATAGTAGCACACGGTATTAATTATTGATGCTTAAGTGATAAGTCACTCAGTTTTGTTGGTATTATTAATGTAATAATACAGAAAATCTTTTTATATAAAACAGAATACTTTTATAAAGTTATTCTATAAATAGAATATATTATATTCCATTATGCATAGTGTTGCATAGTGTACGCTTGATGATGTTTTGCGTAGTAAAATCTTTTTATATAAAAATGAATACTTTTATAAAGCTATATGTTTTATTAGACAATAATTAGAATATATTATATTTTATTATGATAGTGTTTGCATAGTAAAATCTTTTATAAAGTTATTCGTTTTATTAGATTATAAATAGAATATATTTTATTTTATTTTGCTTTAAATATGGATAGTCAGATTAAAGTAAATCAATCTCGAATAGTTCATGAGTTAGTTCTTATGCATTCCATTTTTCTATAAATAGAAGCTCATTCATTCATTATTTTCTTCTAATTCACTAAAACTCTAGAGATAAACTATAGAGAGAAAGAAGAAAGAAAGTATTACCGCTACTTCACTATTTATATATCCATCTTTTCTTCTTAAGGTAGGGAGTATTATTTCTTTCTTATCTATGAAGAGAACTTCTGTTATTCCATTCTTTATTATTTTGTTGGAATAACTTTTGATATCTGTGATCTACCCTATACTTGGTGACATTCTTCTATTATTTTGTTGGAACATCACATGCGTGTGTTTTTACACCGACTGATTCTGTCTTTATTATTATTCCGCTGGAACATCATATACATGTGTTTTACAGGACTGGTTAAAATCTTATTATTATTACGTTGGAACATCACATGCATGTGTTTTACACCGACTGGTTCCGCTCTTTATTATTACTGTTGGAACATCACAGCCGGTTGCAAATTTTGCCTAAACTTTGGTTCCGTTATTATTATTACATTGGAATAACTTTTATACATCAATGATACGCATGCGTGGTGATTTCTTTTGTTATTCCATTCTTTATTATACTCGGTTGGTTAAAGTTTTGACTTATACTCCATGAAATTAGTAGAATATCCTTGATATTTGCGCTTCATCCATATCTTTTCATGGAAATATTCTTACGATCATTCTTGAATTTTACTCTACAAAACAAAGGTCATGTTGACAATTTGGGCGTTAATAATTCTGGATAAAATAATTCTTGAACTTGTTTTATTGAATTCTTATATCATTGTCATCATCCTCATGTTTTATATTTTGTTGAAAGTCATCTCGTGGTGCCATAGTGCGTAGATGGACTTGGTATGATTATGACGAGGATTATTCGGTGTAATCATGGCCAGTAATGTTACAAATGATGTGGTAAAAGTTCTCATTGGCCCATAGTGCATTGATGGACGATTGTTGGCATGATCATGACCATTAATGAATACACAAAATATTCTTGGCCCGTAGTGCATGGATAATTGTGGTCGTGATACTTAAAGAATATCCTTGCCGTAGTAGTGCGGGGTGATTCGATGATGTGGAATATTTATTAAGTGAGTCTCGGCGATAATGAAGTGATGAAAAAAACCTTTTAAATCATAAAAGATAGTAGATTTTATTTTCTACTTGACTCTTTTAATGGATTGCTTGTTCACTATGATTAAACTTGATGTACATTATATTTTATCGGTTTAACATTGTTGGAGACTAATGATAATTTATTACGCATTATCTTAGTCATAATATTTATTCTTGGGCTAGTTGAGCTCACCTTTCTTTCACCGCTCTCTTGAGAAATGAGAATATAGGCCGAGGGCAGTCGGGAGCGGAGTGATGGTCCGAGGATAGCATTAGTAGTCCTCACTATTCCGTGAAATAGTGTGATAATAATTGTAATGGGAACTCCTTTTGAGTTTGTATAATCTCTAAGAGATAATATTTGTATTCAAACTCACGGTTTATGTTTGTCGTATTGTACATACGATTTGTATTAATAAGTTGTATTTGAATTACATGCCATGTGTCGGCGACCCAAGATGGGTGATGTATACCTAATTTTGGAGGCGTCGCGGATGTCTTATGATTATTTTCATGTAAACTATATTACTAATTCTTAATTTCTTATTATTGACTTGGTTGAAATTTGAATGAAGGGTCTTATTGTAGCATTATAATGTTATTGATGTTTTTAATTTTATTTTATATATTTTTATTGGATAGAGTAATTAATTTTTATAAGCTGAATCATGTGGTCGATTAGTATAATATATTTATATTAAATAATAGTAACACTTTTATATTAGGTGAGATAATTCTCATAAAAATTGTTTCCTTTTAAAATTATATTATCTAACAAATAATTAAATCTTACTTATACTTGAAATTATGATTATACTTATATTTTACTAATTTTAATATTAGTAACAAATTTAAGTTGGTAAAAGATAATTTTCTTTTCTTATCAAAAGAGTAACTTTTTTTTTGAGGAAATCAAAGTAGTAACTTAATTGTATTTAAACTTGCATTATTATATGTATATATTTGAATAAAAGTAACAAATTAATATTAGATTATGTGATCTTATTTTGACCGCTTCCTTATAAAACTATATTACAAATTCTTGTTTCCTTTTACCAACTGCAACCATAAATTAAAAGGCTTAAATTTGGGTAATATATGGGTTGATGGGTTCAGCCCATATCCATTTAAATTTTATCCATGTTTAACCCATTAAATATTATCACCCAACCCATTAGTGACTCATTATCCATTACCCATTAAATCAACCCATTTGCCACCTTTAGTATTAATCATAACACTTAAATTTCTAATACAACCATGAGAAAAGGAGAAAAGAACAGTATTAAATGAGATTTTGGGTAGTGGTCTACTTGGTTTCCCAGAAGAAAGGAGAGAACAAAAAAGAAGCTAGAGAACCTCGAATTGTTGTAAAAATTCAAATTTGCGTCTTCTAAAGGACTGAGCAATCACTACTGCAAAATGATCAAGCCCATAACCAGCTGATGCGATACGGAAGAAGAAATTTAAGAAGTTTATTATTAATTTTGCATTGTTATTTAGAGATAAATGTTGAGTTATTAATGAAATTATTTAGTAGGATATTATAGAAATAGCTTTTCATTAGGAGAGTTTTAATTGTAGTAGTAGATTTCAATTAGGAGAGTTTATTGTAGTAGTAGATTTTAGTTAGGAGATTGTTTCCTTTCTAAATTAGGGATTTTACTTAGTCCCAGAGTATTGGGTTTTCAATTTAAGCATTATATACTTCATTATTTGTAGATTCTTGAATGAATTGATTTGAGATTAAACATGTGTGCTTTTGTGTATGTTTCTTTATCAATTCTCTGTGGAGATAGGTATTCTTATTCCTTCTTCCTACCCCGACCTATATCATCAGCATGCTTACTTATTAATCCTTCAACATTCTTCCAGAGTAGGCTGCCCTTACTTCTACTAATTTAGCCATTTGTGAATAAGTCCACCTCATTTATATAAATTGGCAAGCTCCTCAACCCATGCATTAAAATTCGTCATTTGAAAAGATAAAAAACTCAATTAGATGATCAGCTGCTAATCATGATTATTGAATGGAGTATTTCTCAGACTTCTACTGCTAATCAACATTTCACATTTCCATAGAACTTCTAATTTATATTATGAGCTATTGACTCCTCCGCAAATTAAACAAAAGAAATTACCCCCAACTAGATATTGTTCAATAAATGTTACCTCGATCCTCCCACTCGAAGCACTATAGGGGCAGGTTTAGGCCTGTTTCGAAAGTCTTGTACGGGGAGGGGAGACTGACTCCTCTTAGCAAAAATGTTATCTGGATTATGATTTGAAAAGGTACGTGGAACAAAAAAGGGAACCGAAATCGACATTTTGGTGCGGTACAAAGTATGGTAGGAGTAGGGATAGGTTTGTTCAAATTGCTTAACTTGGTGATGTAATACATATTTATGTTAGAATAGTTTTACGTAAAATGGTGACCAAAAGATGCATTGTAACACCCAGTCCCACATCGAAAGATAGGAGAAAAATTTATGCGTATATAAGGAAATAAGTTACTACCAATAATACCTTTAAGTCACGACCTTTTGGGAGCCTCGGTGGTGGGCTAAGATGACCCAAGAAGATACTATTGGGCGATGGTTTGAGGCCTTATTTTGATGGATTTGATTCGATTCGAACTTGGGATTTGACCAGAGATTTGTTCGGGACTCGGATTTGACGGGTTATTTCATATGGTATCAAAACCGATTCTCGGCTTCGAAGCTCGGGTCGGGTCCGACGGTTCTTTGAGGTGGGGACACGAAGGTGGTGGTATTATCCTGATGGAGAGATGAAGGTCCTGGAGGTGGGGACACGAAGCGGTAATTATTATTATCCTGAATGGCTAGAGAGAAAAGATCTTTGGACCAGTAATGCGTGATCGGTTTACGGGGACGTCGAAATTTAAGTGGGGAGTTTGTAACACCCTGTCCCCACATCGAAAGATAGGGAAAAATTTGTGCAGTATATAAGGAAATAAGTTACTACCAATAATACCTTGAAGTCGTGACCTTTTGGGAGCTGTGGTGGGCTAAGATGACCCGAAGATCTTATTGGGCGATGGTTTGAGGCCTTATTTTAATGGATTTAATTCGATTCGAACTTGGGATTGGACCCGAGATTTGTTCCGGATTCGGGATTTGACCCGGGTTATTTTACATGGTATCAAAGCCGATTCTCGGCTCTGGTCGGGTCATCCGATCGGGTTCACGGAGGTGGGGGACACGAAGGTGGTGGTATTATCCTGATGGAGAGATGGAGGTGCGGAGGTGGGGACACGAAGCAGTAGGTATTATCCTGATGGCTAGAGAGGCAAAGATCTTTGGACCGTGTGTGTGATCGGTTCTGACGGGGACGTCAAAAATTTAAGTGGGAGAGTTTGTAACACCCCAGTCTCACATCGAAAGATAGGGGAAAAATTTGTCTGTATATAAGGAAATAAGTTACTACCAATAATACCTTCAAGTCATGACCTTTTGGGAGCCTGTGGTGGGCTAAGATGACCCAAGAAGATACTATTGGGCCAGTAGTTTGAGGCCTTATTTTGATGGATTTGATTCGATTCGATTCGAACTTGGGATTTGACTCGAGATTTGTTCCGGACTCGGGATTTGACCCGGATTGTTTCATGCATTCCAGACACACTAGCCAATTGGCATTTTGATAGCAGATCTGCACCTGTTGGCAGGCATTACCAAAGACCTAGTTAAAACCAATGGAGTGCACATCTGTTTTGCAGCTGCACCTGATTGTCATTAAATTATGTCGCAAACTAACAATATGATGGTCGTACCGGACCATAAAACTTCACCTTTTGCATGGAAAATAATAGAATATATATATATATATATATATATGGTACTAAAATTGAACCTCAAACCTCTGGTGCAACCTTCAAGTTACAAATGCAAGACACACGAGACTAAATTTCCTATGTTTATCCTTATCCTATACTCCACTGTTAGAATGTAACTAACTCACTACCAATGTGATAATGTTATGTACATAGCATTCAGGATATTTTAATGATGTTTTAGATCTCAAGCTATATGCCCTACACTTGTCACTCTGCCCTCTGGTAATTCAAGTCTCAATTCTATTTTAATGAACTACAAGATGTTCTCAATTTTCATAACAGTAAAACAGAACTAGTTTAGGAGATGAGAATTAGCCAAGTATCAAATATGGAAGTTTCATTGATCATAGTCGATCCTCGGTATCCAAATTTCAATATGTATTGAAAGCGCCCAGGGGTGGTGGGTTGGAGGAAGGCATATACACATGTAATTATGTGAAAGATTCCAACAATTATTTCAATTTCTTTTCTACAACAAGTTGCGGACATGATAGCAGTCAAGATTTCATAGAATCTTGGTGAATCCTTTACGAATACTAGATTTAAGGGCAAAGGAGAAAATATTTCATCCAAATAGTGAAAATTAACTAAGAAAAGTTCCTTTACAGGGCTATTCTTCTGCCACTTCTTTCAGTTTTAGCAGCTTCTTTACATACCTACATTTTTATTGTATTTATAAGTAACTAGTGTTTCACTATGCAATTAATTTTAACTAAAAAAACAAAAGAATGCTAAATTAGATAATTCAGTTAGTATTGGCTTGAGATATGGTAAGGTAGTTGCCATTTTTTGATAGGTAATTTTGACCCCAAGTATAGTTAGTTACCATTAAGTGAGTTAAATATTGTGCACGGATTAGTTATTGTTTAGTTAGTCTAAGACTTGTATTCATATGACTATGCACATTTGACTAAATAAAAGGTAGGGGAAAATACTTGTTAAAAATATATTTTTGCTCTAATGGAGCTTTGATTCCCCTCAAAGCGAATCACAGGAAATCTTCTATAAGCAGCTTATTATATGTTTATATGTGTGTAACTTTTTAAGTTTTATTTGGAAAGACGTGTACTTCTTTCCAAGATCCAAACAGAATTCATTCTACTCCTATCAAACAAGGAACATGTAAAAAGTTATTACACAATAAATAAAAAATTACTTTTCATTTTTGTTTCTTCTATCTAATGAAGTGAACAAAATCCAAATCTAATAGTAACACCGTCCCAGAGCCTCCTTGTTTTTCATTCGTTTTAAGGTTTGACATTATTTTCTTCTAGTTTTTGTTTTCTTTTCCTTCATTTACAATTTTTAAGTCTTATATTGACTGGAAAAAAAACACACACACACACAACAATATCTAAAATGTGTCTTCCACAAGCTTAACATTATTAAAATAAAATAAAAACTACAGAGGGATTAATTAACATGCCTGGCCTCTCTTGCAATTGAAATATGTTTGCCTTAGTCCCACACATTCACTGGATATTGAAGGACTCTTCTCCTCAGCACATTCTCTATACGGCCGATTCTCAACCTATATTAACATAACAAGCAACCGATACAATTAGAATCCGGAATCCCCAATACTGTCTAAATTCAATAAAATGAATCATTAAGAATTGAAATTCCAAATTGATAACAGGCTCGGAATAAACCAATCAGAATTTCTCATCATGCCTAGCAATAGAGTAATACTAGAGCAAATATACGATACAAGTAGAAACTGAGAAAACAAGTAGCAGTAGTACTACCTTAACACAGTCCGATTCACTGAGGCACTTGACGAGTTCCTTAGCGAGGCCTTTACATGACTTGGCCATTTCTAATTTTTCTTCTCCCTTCTTCTTCTTCTTTTTCTTCAAAAACCTCAGTTTTCGTTATTGTATGATACTGTGGGTCGGTCATATTAGACTTCGGCCCATTTAATTAATGAGTCTGATACATACATGGTACAATTACATATATCTCACTAATTAGGCCCAAGATTTGTCATTCAATAAAATGATCGAACAAAATCGCAAGCACTAAAAATAACTAAATTTTTTCTCTTAACAATTTTTTCTCTTATTCTTATTTTTAGGAAATTGATATTTCTACATAATTTTTTAATATTTACACATGAAAAGTGTTGCTAGGTGCATAGCGTCGGTAAAAATTATCGCTAACCGTCACTATAAAATCTATAGCGACAGTTTTCATGTGAAAATTTCAATTTCCTATTTTTATCCTTCTACTTACTCGTACCCTATTTTTCTCCAAAGCTTACTTATAATTATTTTTATTTTTATTTTTTTTTACACACGTAATATGTGCATGTCAGTTGACTAGTATTCATTAATGTATATCCTAAAAAAATGTATATAAATATAATAATGTGATGACTTGATTTTAGGATAACTAAACTATCATCCACAAAAAAATGTAAGTTTTATATTTTTGTTATTAATTTTTTGTAAATATACAAAAAAAAAAAAATCATTGACATGTTTAGTTAGAATTTTTTTCAATAATGTTTTCCTAATAGTTAACTTTACTCATCAAAATTTAATATTGAACAAAAACTCATTCAAATAATTATGTTTAAGTGTGTACCAATCTTCATACTTTATATATATATATATATATATATAGTCCGACTCTCTCCAGCGAATTAAGAGCGAACTAACTATAACGACGATTTTTTTCGTCGCTATAATATAAAAAACCGACTTTCAATACTATAAAAATCGTCTATATATATATTAAAAATGCTTATTTTTGGAATGGAGGGATAACATAGTCAATAGTGTAATCTTCCTATCAAATAAGTTCTCGAGATAAATGAGGTTGTGCCATTTTCACGTGATTATAGTCCAAATAACAAGAGAATCTGGTAGAAACAAAAAACTTAGGCCCATGAACCTAAATAAAAGAGGTATATAGAAATCATAGGCTAGGAGCAATTGTGTAGCTTAATTTACAATGGCCTAGTGATGGCCCATTAAGACTTTCTTCAGGTATAATGCCAGAGGCTAATACTATAGCAATAATTATATTGTTAGAGCCGAAAATTTAAAATGTTATTAAATGTATCGCTAAACAACAACCTTACATCATCAAATGTTCAAATTTAGTTGTTTATTATTATTATAAAGTTATTGACACATATTAGTAAATCATATGAAAATTCACATGTTTATATATATATATATATATATATATATATATATATATATCATCATTTTGTCTCTGTACAATGGGGTAAGTCAAGTGAAATGTCAAATTAAATTGAATCTTGTTACCATTAAATTAACTTCATTGTAAGTTGGTCAATTGATCAATATAGTGTTGACACACATAAAGAGAGTTCACCTCTCGACATATGTGTCGACACTGTATTGATCAATTGATCAAAGTTAACTTTATACTAACCACTAGTGCTGAGCAAGAAACCAAATTAGAACTGAAACCGCACAAATCGCACCAATTAAAACCGCAACAACAGTTTCGGCATATGTAACGGTTTTAAGTAGGTTGAAAAACCAAATTTACGATTTCGGTTTAGTTAATAGCTAAAATCGCACACATAAAAATTGAAACCGCCGCATCATGTGTGTGTGTGTGTATGTATGCAAGGGCAGGAAGTATGCGAGTAGTATGCTGGATGCGAGGAGTCAACAACTTGTCGTTTCTCGATGCTCTTTCATGGTTGTTTCTTACAAGTTGTATTACTCATTTTTTAGTATTAATGTTCTGCATCTATTAATGACCTCTTTCATATAATTCCCTTCAAATAATTTATTATTAATATTGTTTACTGATCAGGGACGGAGCTAGGCCTTTTTGAAGGGGGCCATGTGTAAGACCCCAACTTATTATAAATAAAATTGAATTTTTCTTTATTCATTATTCTAAATTAATAAGGGTTAATTTGATATAATTCTTTGGTTATGGGTGAAATGTGCAAAGTTTACAAAATAAGCAAGTGGTTATAAAATATTCATTATTGTTTGGGAATATTCGTTTGGTCGTGGAATATTCTTTTTGTTTGAATCTCCGATGCACGACAAGCCTTGATCGTTAGTGGGCCCATAACTTGAAAAACGGTTGGATGAAGGAAAACGACAAAAATTGAGTTTTATAAATAACGACGTAAATTATTACCGAATTAACACCATTGGGTTACACGGTGGTTAAAATCTGATGTCTGGCGTGGTTCAAGAAGATGGCGCGCGGTATTGCAGTGATATTATTGAATTATTGATCCTTACGTGAAGACAACTACTCAATAATTGTTACGATAATTATTTGCTCATTATTTTATCTTATTGATTCAATAATTCTTTGCGTTGATATTTATATTATTATTGTTTCAATAATTGTCATTACACGATATTTTCCATTATCAAATCAATAATTTATATTATTTGAATAATATTATCGAGATAACATTATTGGCAATGTCTAGAAAGTTACATCTAGGAGGTTTGGTCACCTAATCAAGGCTGGCAGGTGAGGAGAAATCCTTATTGAAAGTTCCCTTCTCTGAGGAGCGGCACGGTTGTCGATCTTGTGATTACATAATATTATTTTGAATAATTAATTATTGATTATTATGATAAAGAAAATATTTATTTGGATATAGATGGAGAAAATTTTTAATGTGACAATTGTTGAAAATTAATATTTTATCTTTTTCTGATAAAATAATACATTTAAATATATTATTTTAATAATATATTAACGGTGATATTTTTTATAATGATTATGGGATATATGAGTATATGAGGAGGTAGAGTATTTTGTGGCATTAAATGTTTAACATATGTTTTGTGTGTCGGTGGACACAATTCTTGACTGAAAATTGATTATAGACTGTAAAATCGTCCGTTTATGAATTTTGGTCAATTTCTATTTGGAATTTGAAAAACTTTCTTCTGCAAAGTGGTAGAGAATTGAAATTCCTATAAAAAGTCGCGAGATTCAATTTTTACGATAAAAGGGCTATTTATTGTGAATTATTGAAGTTTGAGATAAAAATGATTTTTATTAAATTATGGTGGGCCCACTTTTATTCCAACACATGTGGGCTGCTATCTTTTGGTTCAAAGATGGCTGGTGGCTAGCTTGACTAGTAAGGATGCGTGGAAAAAAAAAAGAAATAATATATTTTATTAATTTAGTCTCGCTTTGGCGTTACAGCGTTTTTCTATAAATAGAGGCTAAGTTAGAATTGAAAATCACACCGAAACTAAGTTTTTCTCTTTCTCTCTCTATATTATCGAGCGTATTCTTGTGAGTATACTTTGAGTGTTCTTATCTGATGCGAGTTTACATCGACTATATCTGAAATTCAAATCGTAAATTTGCTTATTTTGAGGTAAGGGTATTATTTTCTTCTTAAATGATATTTTTCATCAATATCATTATCTTAGAAGTATTGGTGAACTTTTTATCAAATTTGGAACTTGTTGTGTCGGGGTTACTATTCACGTATATGGCCTTTATTCACGATATCTGACACTATTCACGATATCAAGACTTATTCAATAAAAATAAAAATTTTTCTTTTGTCCAAAATATCTATTCGGATACTAGCTTTGATTGTATCCATGTTTTGATCATTCTTGAATTTTACACCAATATGATTATTTTCAAGTATTTTTGGACATGGGTAAAACAAAGTACTGAATCCTTAATCCTTAATCCTCATCATTTTGTTTCATTGGATTCGTTTCTTTAAAAATGTTTTTCATCATCCTCAGGTCTAAAATGGTGATATAAATGAATATCTTTGGTGTAAGACCCCAACTTATTATAAATAAAATTGAATTTTTCTTTATTCATTATTCTAAATTAATAAGGGTTAATTTGATATAATTCTTTGGTTATGGGTGAAATGTGCAAAGTTTACAAAATAAGCAGTGGTTATAAAATATTCATTATTGTTTGGGAATATTCGTTTGGTTGTGGAATATTCTTTTGTGTTAGAATCTCCGCATGCACGGCAGCATATCATTAGTGGGCCCATAACTTGGAAAAGCGGTTGGATGAAGGAAAACGACAAAGATTGAGTTTTATAAATAACGACGTAAATTATTACCGCTAACACCGTTGGGTTACACAGTGGTTAAAATCTGATACGCTGGCGTGGTTGCACAAAGAAGATACCAGATTGCATGATTGTATTGAATTATTGATCCTTACGTAAGAAGACCTTTACTCAATAATTGTTACGATAATTCTTTCGTTCATTATTTTATCTTATTGATTCAATAATTCTTTGCGTTGATATTTATATTATTATTGTTTCAATAATTTTCATTACACAAGATTTTCCATTATCAAATCAATAATTCATATTATTTGAATAATATTATCGAGATAACATTATTGGCAATGTCTAGAAAGTTACATCTAAGGAGAGGTTTGGTCACCTAATTACTACCAAGTAGGTAAGGAGAAATCCTTATTGGAAAGCCCTCTTTCCTCAGGAGCGGCACACAAGATCGATCTTGTGATTACGTAATATTATTTTTGAATAATTAATTATTGATTATTATGATAAAGAAAATATTTATTTTATGTGGATATAGATGGAGAAAATTTTTAATGTGACAATTGTTGAAAATTAATATTTTATCTTTTTCTGATAAAATAATACATTTAAATATATTATTTTAATAATATATTAACGGTGATATTTTTATAATGATTGTGGGATATATGAGTATATGAGGAGGTAGAGTATTTTGTGGCATTAAATGTTTAATATATGTTTTGTGTGTGTTGGTGGACACAATTCTCGACCGAAAATTGATTATAGACTGTAAAATCGTCCGTTTATGGATTTCGGTCAATTTCTGTTTGGAATTTGGAAAAATTTTCTTCTGCAAAGTTGTAGAGAATGGAATTTCCCATGGAAAGTCGCGTGTTTTGAATTTTTCTGATAAACGAGCTATTTTCTACGAATTATTGAAGTTTCTAAGATAAAATAATTTTATTAAATAATGGGTGGGACCCACTCTTGTTTGACAACATGTGGGCTTGGAAAATTATTTTCAAGAGTGGCATGCTGGTCTTTGATGGCTAGCATGCGTAGAAATTTGATTTTAATAATAATAATTTATTAATTTAGTCTCCTTTATGCTCTAACATTTTCTATAAATAGAGGCTAAGTTAGAATTGAAAATCACACCGAAAACTAAGTTTTCTCTCTTCTCTCTCTAAATTATCGAGCGTATTCTTGTGAGTATACTTTGAGTGTTCTTTATCTGGTCTTGGGTTTCATCGAGACTATCTAGAAATTCAAATCGAAGAATGCGATTATTTTGAGGTAAGGGATATTATTTTCTTCTTAAATGATATTTTTTTCTTCAATATCATTATGCAAAGTATTGGTGAACTTTTTTTTATCAAATTTGGAACTTGTTGTGTTTGGAGTTCTTATTCACGTACTACGACTATCCACGTATCGACCTTATTCACGAATCATTTAAGACTATTCAATTTAAAAATAAAAATTTTCTTTTTGTCCAAAATATCTATTCGGATACTAGCTTTGATTGTATCCATGTTTTGATCATTCTTGAATTTTACACCAATATGATTATTTTCAAGTATTTTTGGACACGGGTAAAACAAAATACTGAATCCTTAATCCTTAATCCTTGTCATTTTGTTTCACCGGATTCGTTTCTTTAAAATGTTTTTCATCATCCTCGGTCCTAAATGGTGATATAAATGAATATCTTTGGCACAGAGTGCAAAAGATGAAGCAGTGTTGAGATGAACATGACCAACCTGGTGATCTGAATGAATATCTTTGGCACCAGTAGTGCAAAGATGATTAAAGATGTATATTGATTGTTATTACGAGGATAAACTATTGATGATGGACTTTTAAACCTTAGAAGATAGTAGAATTCTTTCTCTACGTGACTCTTCTAATGGATTCTTTTTCCATTGCGTTTGTTGATCTAAAACTTGTTGTCTATTGTATTCTATTAGATTTTTCCCTATCAAGACTAACGATAATTTGTTGTATATTATCTTAGTCATAATATTCTTCTTTGGCTAGTTGAGCTCACCCTTTTCCTTTTGTTCCATTTTTCTTCTCGGGAGGTGAGAACATGGCGAGGATCGAGTCGGGTATGGAGTGATGGTTCTAGGAAGATGTTTTAGTTGTCCTCTCACTACTTACGTAAAATAGTGTATGAATAATTAATGAGGACTTATTTGGGTGTGTATATTGTCAGAAGACAATATTTGTATTCAAACTCACAACAGATTGTATATTCTACACTTCGACATATGTATTGTCAAAGTTGTAGTTCTTTTCTATACCATGTATTTTGGCGACTCGAGAATGGGTGTTGTATACCTATTTTGGGGGCGTCACAGTTGGTATCGAGCTTAGGGATATGATCTCTGGCGGAGATCGGGAATAGAACTAGGAGGGAGAGACGAGTAAATCGCTTATTTAGTGTGTCCTACCTAAGCTTATTTGTTGGTCTGTCGTAATAATATAGGATATTATGTGATATGTTAATTTGTTTAATTAACCTTTGTTTTATAGCGATGTTTAAGAATGGTCTGCTATGACGTTAACAATGGAGTTTATGAGACCGTGGAGACGCCTTTAAGTCTTCACCAACGAGAGAGAATGTGCAACAGTGACAATGTTCCTCCCATGAACAACGCCATTTGAAGCAAATGATGAGCGACGGGATGTTTAGAAGCTTTTTGCGATTCATGCAAAAATCGAATGAGGAGACTCGTGTACAAAATACGGTGGAAATGATGGCAATGCATCTGCATCATGGCCAAGCGATTTAAGGAGTTGGGACCACCAGATTTCATGCTGAAAGCGGATCCGATCAAAGCGTAAACGTGGGTCAAGCAAATTACCAAGATATTCGATGTCTTGGGGTGCGGAGAAATGAAGGTTCCATTCGCCACCTTTATGTTTCGTGGTGAAGCGAGACATCGGTGGGAATCGTGAGCGTATCCACCGGATGCACTTAACATGTCTTGGGAAAGATTTCAGAATCTGTTCAATGACAAGTACTTTCCGTAAAGTATTCGTATACGGTTGAGGTAGAGTTTATTAGACTCGAACGAAACAACATGACGGTGTCTCGATCGACGGCAAAGTTCGCAGAGTTATCCAGTTTACGACCGCATTTGGTGGAGAATGAGGAACGAATGACGCCAGCGTATGTTTCGAGAGGTCTAAAACCGTAGATTCGTCAATACCTTATCTCTCATAAATTTTCTTTGTATTCGGATGTTGTCAACGGGGCTCGATTATTAGAACGAGATAGTGAGTATACTCAACCGAGGGACCACAATCGTGGTAGTCATCGAACGATGATAACCAACGAGGAGGAAAGAATACGGACAAAGCGGTAAACACTCGGTGGTAATCGTGGACATGATAATAGGAGAGGTGACTCAAGTGGAAATTTCGAAGAAAGATTCAACAATGACGGGAAGATATCAACTAAAAGACCAAAGACCAACAACAAATGCTTGGGGAGGAGAAACGGCCAGCTTAGATGTTCTACAAATGCGGAAAGGAGGGATATATCATTGGCCGTCACAACAATCCAAGGTATGTTACAACCGTGGAAAGGAAGGCCACATCGCCGAGATTGTCTTATCGCGAAACCAAGTTCGGCGAGGAGTGGTGATTCCAAGTACATCCGGATAAGTCAAAATCGGCCGGTTCTGGAAGAAGCGTTTGTCGTGATTTGGACAAAACGTGAGGAACCCAAACGAGGTGATCACGGGTAAGCTAATCTTGAATTCTTGCGAGTTTTTATACCTTTTGAATCTGGGATTCTACCCATTCTTTTATCTCTCCTGCAGGTCTTCAACGTTTAAACTTGACTCGGAGAAATTAGATTTTGATTTATCTGTTGAAACTCAGTTGGGTGAAACCTTCGTTACATCTACGCTTTATAAATCTTGCATGATCCAAGTTGGCACTATCACATTACCCGTTGATCTTATCTCTTTAAAGATACTTGCTTTTGATGTGATTTTAGGAATTGATTGGTTAACCACCATCATTGCCAAAATTGATTGCTTTAAATAGGTTGTTAGTTTTCATATTCCTAACCAACTGTCATACGAATTCAAACCACTAAACCACTAAAATCGATCACCGCTCATATCAAACCACAAAGCTATTCGTTTATTAAAAAAGCGGATGTCGAGCTTTCTTAGCCCATGTTATGGATTTGAATAAAGACAAATTCGATTTGAATAATATTTTTGTGGTTAAAGAATTCCCCGATGTATTTCCGAAGAGCTTCCCCGTTACACCCCGAGCGTGATGTTGAATTCTTTATTGACCTTGAACCGCACAAAGCCCATTTCTAAAACCCCATATCGAATGGCTCTATTGAACTTCGTGGAGTTAAAAGTCCAACTACAGGAGTTATTAGACATCGGTTTCATTTGTCTAAGACGTCTCCTTGGGGTGCTCCTGTTTTTATTCGTAAAGAAGAAGAAGCGGGAGTATGCGACTTTTGTATTACTATCGAGAATTGAACCATGTCACCATCAAGAATAGGTATCCGCTACCTCGCATTGATGACCTGTTCGACCGCCATTCTGAGCCTTGATTCTTTTCAAAGATCGATCTTCGTTCTGGATATCATCAGCTGAAGATTAAAACAGAGGATATTCCAAAGACGGCATTCAGGACTCGATACGGGCATTATGAATTCTTGGTCATGTCTTTTGGATTGACTAATGCTCCTGCTTCTTTTTCATGGATATGATGAACCGTGTATTTAAGGAATATTTGGATCAGTTCGTTGTTGTCTTTATTGATGACATCCTCATCTATTCCAAAAGCCGTGAAGATCATGAGCACCATTTGAAGCCGGTACTACAAAGACTTCGTGAACACAAGCTTTATGCTGTTGAAGAAATGCGAGTTCGGCGAGAAGTAGCATTCCTCGGGCGCGGTGTGTCAAAACAAGGAGTATCTGTTGACGTGGCGAAGATTGAAGCAATACAAAGTTGGAGCAACCGAAGTCGGTGGCCAAGACGCAGACTTTACGGGCTTAATTTGGTTATTATCGGAGATTTGTGGAAGGATTTTCTCGAATCGCTACTCAGCTTAACTCAAATGACTCGGAAGGATGTAAAATTCTTATGGAGCGAGGAATGCGAGAAGAGCTTCCAAGAGCTCAAGAGAGACTCATTTCTAAGACTGTTACGACAATACCATCCGGTTCGGATGGATTTGTTATCTACGATGATGCTTCCGGAAAGGGGTTAGGATGTGTTCTCATGCAACATGGGAAAGTCATAGCCTTTATGCCTCACGACAACTCAAAGAATATGAGAGGAATTATCCTACTTCATGATCTAGAATTAGCGTGATCGTGATCGCGTTGAAGATATGGAGACACTTTACTTGTATGGAGAGAAAGTGGAGATTTATACGGACCATAAAAAAGCCTCAAATATTTCTTCACCCAAAAAGAACTCAACATGCGGCGGCCGACGTTGGGTTGGAGTCATTAAAGATTATGATCACACTATTCAATATCATCCCGGAAAAGCGAACGTGGTAAATGGCGCGTTGAGTAGAAGATCATATCAAATCTGAAGTCAATATTGTCAACGCAAAGGCCCATTTTATCGACTTACAAAGGATGAAGATAGAATTAAAGACTCTGGGTCCCACATGATGATGGCGAATATCTGAGTAGAACCGACTTTAATCGATAAAGTTAAAGTTCGCTTCAAGCTACTGGACACAGGGGTGATCGTATGATGAAGAAGAAAGTCAAGAAGGAGCTATTCCTAAGCAAAGAATTGATGAGGAAGGAATACTTGAGTCAATTCTAGACTTTGCGTTCTAACGATTACGACTGAAGCATAAAATCATGATGGAGGCACACAACACCCCGTTTGCGAATCCATCACGGAAGTACCAAAATGTATCATGATATTCGACATACATTTTGGTGGAACAATATGAAGAGAGAGATTGCGGAGTTTATCTCAAGATGTTTAACTTTGTCAACGTGTAAAGGCGGAAAGCATCAAGTGCCAAAAGGACCATTCAGAACCACTTGAGATTCCTGAATGGAAATGGGAACACATTACTATGGATTTTGTTACGTGTCTTCCCAAAGTTTCTCAAGCATAGATGCAATTTTGGGTTATTGTTGATAGATTAACCAAGTCTCGCCCATTTCTTACCGACACGCGAGACTTATTCCTCGAACGTCTTGCTTTCGTATGACGTGAATGAGATTATACGATTGCATGGTATGCCAAAGATCCATAGTTTTGGATCGTGACCCGAGATTCACTTCAAGATTTTGGGTTAGCTTGCGAGAAAGCTATGGGCGCGGATTTACGATTGGGTTCAAAGATACCATCCTCAAACCAGACGACAATCGAGAGAGACTATTCAAACCCTTGAAGATCTATTAAGACTTTGTGTCCTAGATTTCAAAGGAAGTTGGGATAAGTACTACCACCGGTGGAATTCTCCTACAACAACAGTTATCGTTAAAGTATAAGCATGGCTCCATTTGAGGCGTTGTATGGACGAAAATGTCGATTCTCCAAAGATCTTTGGGATGAGGTGGGAGAAGCAATATTGTTGGGACCGAATTAAGACGCATTTACTACGTAAAAGATCCAAATGATTCGACAACGTATTCAAACTTCACAAGATCGACAAAAGAGTTATGCTGATCTTCATAGAAAGGACGTGGAGTTTAATATTGGAGATCATGTATTGTTACGTATTGCTCCATGGAAGGGAGTTACAAGATTTGGGAAAAGAGGAAAGCTCAATCCAAGGTTTGTTGGTCCATTTGAGATTCTTGACCGAATAGGGAACGTAGCCTATAGACTCGCGTTACCTCCAAGTATGTCTCGTGTTCACAATGTATTCCACATATCTATGCTTCGTAAATATGTGAAAGACCCGAACCATATTATTGCATTAGAACCCGCATTTGAGATAGCGAAGATTTAACCTACGAGGAGATACACTGCTTGAGATTTTTGGATAGGAAAGAAAGTATGTCTTACGCGACGAAGGTTATACCACAAGTTAAGGTTTTGTGGAGAAACCATGCAATTGAGGAAATGACATGGGAGTTGGAATCGGAGATGAAAGCAAGTACCTCACCTTTTCGATATACTGTGTGCGTATGTCAATTTCGAGGACGAAATTTCATAAGGAGGAGGTTGTAAGACCCCAACTTTTTATAAATAAAATTGAATTTTTCTTTATTCATTATTCTAAATTAATAAGGGTTAATTTGATATAATTCTTTGGTTATGGGTGAAATGTGCAAAGTTTACAAAATAAGCAAGTGGTTATAAAATATTCATTATTATTTGGGAATATTCGTTTGGTCGTGGAATATTCTTTTTTGTCGGGAATCTCCGTATTTGCGACGCCAGTAGCATCATTGGTGGGCCCTATAACGGAAAAACGGTTGGATGAAGGAAAACGACAAAAATTGAGTTTTATAAATAACGACGTAAATTATTACCGCTAACAACGTTGGGTTACACAGTGGTTAAAATCTGATGTCTGGCGTGGTTGCGCATAAAGAAGACACCATTTATTGCATGATTATTGAATTATTGATCCTTACGTGAAGAAGACACACTACTCAATAATTATTACGATTAATTCTTTGCTCATTATTTTATCTTATTGATTCAATAATTCTTTGCGTTGATATTTATATTATTATTGTTTCAATAATTGTCATTACACAAGATTTTCCATTATCAAATCAATAATTTATATTATTTGAATAATATTATCGAGATAACATTATTGGCAATGTCTAGAAAGTTACGTCTACAGGAGAGGTTTGGTCACCTAATTGCTTGTAGGTAAGGAGAAATCCTTATTGGAAAGCCCTCTTCCTGAGGACTACCGGCACAAGTCGATCTTTGTGATTACGTAATATTATTTTGAATAATTAATTATTGATTATTATGATAAAGAAAATATTTATTTGGATATAGATGGAGAAAATTTTAATGTGACAATTGTTGAAAATTAATATTTTATCTTTTTCGATAAAATAATACATTTAAATATATTATTTTAATAATATATTAACGGTGATATTTTTATAATGATTATGGGATATATGAGTATATGAGGAGGTAGAGTATTTTGTGGCATTAAATGTTTAACATATGTTTTGTGTGTTTGGGTGGACACAATTCTTAATAGAAAATTGATTATAATCGTAAAATCGTCCGCTTATGGATTTTGGTCAATTTCTATTTGGAATTTGAAAAACTTTCTTCTGCAAAGTGGTAGAGAATTGAAATTCCTATAAAAAGTCGCGAGATTCAATTTTCCGATAAAAGGGCTATTTATTGTGAATTATTGAAGTTTTAGAATAAAATGATTTTTATTAAATTATGGTAAGGGGGCCCACTTTTATTCCAACACATGTGGGCTGCTATCTTTTGGTTCAAAGATGGCTGGTGGCTAGCTTGACTAGTAAGGATGCGTGGAGGAAAAAAAAAAGAAATAATATATTTTATTAATTTAGTCTCTTCATTTTGGCGTTCTAAGATTTTTTTTCTATAAATAGAGGCTAAGTTAGAATTGAAAATCACACCGAAACTAAGTTTTCTCTCTTTCTCTCTCTATATTATCGAGTTTATTCTTGTGAGTATACTTTGAGTGTTCTTTATACACAGTCATGAAGTTTACATCAAAGACTATATCTGAAATTCAATGTAAGAAATGCGGTTATTTTGAGGTAAGTGGGTATTATTTTCTTCTTAAATGATATTTTTCTTCAATATCATTATCTTAGAAGTATTGGTGAACTTTTTATCAAATTTGAAACTTGTTGTGTCGGGTTACTATTCACGTATACGGCAGACTATTCACGATATCGACCTTTATTCACGATATCTGACCTTATTCAATCAAAAAATAAAAATTTTCTTTTTTGTCCAAAATATCTATTCGGATACTAGCTTTGATTGTATCCATGTTTTGATCGTTCTTGAATTTTACACCAATATGATTATTTTCAAGTATTTTTGGACATGGGTAAAACAAAGTACTGAATCCTTAATCCTTAATCCTTGTCATTTTGTTTCACTTTGGATTCGTTTTTTAAAAATGTTTTTCATCATCCTCGATCCTAAATGGTGATATAAATGAATATCTTTGGCACAGTAGTGCAAAGATGAGCAGTGTTGAGATGAACATGACCAACCGGTGATCTGAATGAATATCTTTGGCACCAGTAGTGCAAAGATGATTAAAGATGTATATTGATTGTTATTACGAGGATAAACTATTGATGATGGACTTTTAAACCTTAAAGACAAGTAGAATTCTTTCTCTACGTGACTCTTAAATGGATTCTTTATCATTGCATTTGTTGATCTAAAACTTGTTGTCTATTGTATTACATTAGATTTTTCCCATTGAAGACTAACGATAATTTGTTGTATATTATCTTAGTCATAATATTCTTCTTTGGGCTAGTTGAGCTCACCCTTTTCCTTTTGTTCCATTTTTCTTCTCGGGAGGTGAGAACATGGCGCAGGATCGAGTCGGGTATGGAGTGATGGTTCTAGGAAGATGTTTTAGTTGTCCTCACTACTTACAGTAAAATAGTGTATGAATAATTAATGAGGACTTATCTGGTGTGTATATTGTGCAGAAAGACAATATTTGTATTCAAACTCACAGTTGTA
Organism: Panax ginseng; assembly: GCA_020205605.1. NCBI lineage: Eukaryota > Viridiplantae > Streptophyta > Magnoliopsida > Apiales > Araliaceae > Panax > Panax ginseng. Next base: position 4,481,757 of record CM035145.1, on the reverse strand, counting down.
TTGTCGTATTCTACACGACATATGTATTAAGTTGTAGTTTGCTTTCTATACCATGTATTTTGGCGACTCGAGAATGGGTGTTGTATATACCTATTTTGGGGCGTCACACACGGCCCCCCCCCCCCCCTAAGATTTTAAAAATTTTAAGTCTAAGGCTACCCACTTAAATTGTGAGATTAAATTTGTGTTTTGTGGGTCTTGTGGCAATTCATTTCATTTCATTATCTCCAATTCTCCACTACACAATACACACCAAAAAACAAAGTCTTCTTGTCATTGCGTATTTGCGTTGTTAGATTTATTTTTATTGAGATTTATATGCACTCTCAAGTCCCAAATAATGCTAGGAATTAGGATTGGTGGAGATAATGGACTGTTTCGTAAATACAGTGGGATTATGGACATGTGGTTAGAAGAAATAATGCCATAAATTAGGATTTGTGAGAATTATTTTCTGGAGTTTGGACTTGGAAAGCTCAATGACATAGCCTTTTATATTGAAAAGTCTGAAGACCGGAAGTTTATTCCCCCCCCCCCCCCCACAATATCAAATCTCGGCTCAAAATCACATTCGATTATACCAAAACAATTTACTTCATAATTTTCAGAACTAATTAGCATTAACATAATTAGTCTTCCCTGGTTAGCCAATAAGATTGTCTGTTAGTTTGATTTGTTTATTATTATAGTTGACAATGATATTCGTAGTAATTGAGCATGGTCAAAAGTTGAACGAATTAGTTTTTGTTATTACGCATTTCTCATTGTTTCTTATCATTGTTTGTATAATAAATTGCATAATTTTTCTTGTTTCAATTGGTTTGGAACTGAACTGTATCAAATGAAAACCGCACTGCACAGTTTAAAATTGTACCGCACCAATCACAAGCGATTTCATGTGTGATTTTAGATTTTATCAAATCGTACCTAAGCGATTTCGATTGTGATTTGGGCTTAAAACCGCACCATGCTTTCAAAAGCTGACTTCTTTTTTTAAAGACGGTGGGAGTGTAATTTTCTCAAAATAAAAGATTTAGGGAATTGTTAAATTCACACATATTTTGTTATTTCAACAATAAAAATGTCCTTGTACATGTATAACTACGGTGAAAATCGTTGCTATAGAATCTATAACGACACTTTTGTTGTGAAAATAATATTTTTCTGTTGTGAATTTAATAATTTCCAATATTTAACCTTCAAATTAATGCAAAAAATTATATCTTAATATTTAGCAAACAACCATAAGTATACAATTAGGGGAAGGTTAAGAAGTTAAGTACATGTTTCATAAAACTGAACAAAAAGTTATGAATGTATAAGAGAATCTGAATGAGCTGAATGAATTTTAAGTTTTAAATACGAAATGAAATGATATGTTTGATAATTATTTGTCTAAAACATCTGAATACGTATAATTTTTTATTTTAACATTATCCACTATTATGAATAAATTTATAATGTAGTTACTACAAATAAATAATATTATCTAATAAAAATTAAATATAAACTTTTAAATAATATTTGATGTAGTATACTATTAATAATATAATTTTAGGAATAAAATCCTAAAAAATAATAATAACATTTTATCCATAAAATCAAAACAAAAGATTACAACAACATTTATTAAATTGGTTATTGATCAATTTTTGTTTAAAAATTTAAAAATAATTTGTACATAAAAATATTTATTTACAATAATAATAATAAAATAAATATAAATTTTAATTATCAATAAAATATACAAATAAAATTATCATTTAACATTACTTTAAAAATTAGAAATTATAAAATAAATGATTTGAATGACTTATTCGGTAATCCGTTCAGAAACAACCCCTTATCTTATCTTGAGGGTGGGGAGAGGGGGAATGCTATGCCCAATATAGGATAAATATATAGGGGTACACTACAGACGAGAAGGATACGATAATAACCAAAGGCGTCGCTGTTGGAGGGTAAGTGGAGTGGGGCGTTAAAGGATAAGCTAATTTCATTGTCTCCTTTCTCTCTCCTTTTTCCTCTTTTTGCCCGGGTAAAGTTACCAACCAGTACAATCTACTCATTAACGAATTACGAGGCTCTTGCTATCTTTCAAAAAAAGACAAAAGTTCGGGGCATAAATTATTAGATTTTATACAGTACCCATATATATGGAGAGAGAGAATTATTAACTTTATAAATAAATAGTAAATAAATTTATTCCAGACAGCGTGAATATATTATATCTACTATCCTCGTGGGAATGGCGGATACTACTAGAACAACAAAGATTATTTGATTTTACTTTGTGTTGGGTTAAGCAAATGGCTGTGGCTATGGCTTCTTCTGGCCGTTCTCTTGGGATTTACAGCAATTTGAAAGCTCTTGAAATTCAACCCACATCCAGACCAGCTCTTTTTAAAACTTATTTTGTTTTGGATCCAGCATACCCCTCATGCATTTCACCAAAATCAAGGTACATATACAGTATTTTTATTTATTTCCTTTTTGGATAAATGTAGATTTTGTATTGTCAGATTTTTTTTGTTCCATAGCAATTCTCTAAATTAGCTGCCAGTTAATTAGTCCTTGCATTATTTTGGGTTTCTTTTAGGCAGTCGTTAATAGTTCCTACTATTTACTGAAATTTTGATTGGGTTTCCATAATCAATGTAAAGCATCTTATTCTGGGATGTGTTATTAACTTGCTACTCTTATATTTAGATTGAACTCTGAATTTCATTCCTTATTATTTCAAATGATGTTGCCATATTTGTCTCTCTTTTGAAAGATCCTGTTGGTGAAGTCTTGCCAAATGTTTAATGGCATCTTTTGTTATGTTGTGGTTTAAACTGTTTGAATACTACGGTGGATCCCCTATTTACCAGTAGAATGATTGGATACTTAAAACATCTAGTATCAGCTAAGATGATTGACCTTTTCCTCATTTGTGATTTTGGGGTTAGTTGTTTTAAAATTTAAATTGATGTTTGTGTTTACTGACATTAATTCATGTACTATCGATTTCAGTGACAACTTGGGCAGTTATTTTGTTTTAACTCGTGTCCATCTTCCAAATGTATTGGAAATGAGATTTGAAAACATTAAATATTGGAGCATTTTGAGGCTCAATTAAATGAGGGACCCACATTCCGAAAATGTCGAGTCTTTGCACCAATGTGTTCTCCTTCATGAGGAGTATAACTTGGTATATTTATGCGTTCAAATTCATTAAGAATTGAATGAGAAAATTGACTCCAAAGTCACCTACTTGAAGTTGTAAATTGCAAAAGTCCCACATAGGACATTAGAGGGAAAATTGAAGAAGATATATATGGTATGTTTGCTCAATGGGAAGGGCCCCAAGGGACACCCCACTTTTCTGGAAGGGAGAGGACCTAGCCAAGGTATGGTTGAAACCCACACGCGCGCGCCGTTCGGTCGGTCGGGTCGGGCTCGGGGTCGTGGGCTATGGGCGGGTCATGATATATATTTTTTGGACAAAATTTATTTAATGTTTGATAAATTTTGAAGCCTGAAGCCAATGATACTACGTAGTTTTGCCTACAGTCATGATACTACGTAGTTTTGAAGCTCAAGCCAATATGATTAATAAACATGAAGCAACGATAATATTCCAACGGTAATAAACCGCGGAATTATTCCTATAAATAGTCGATGTGGGAGCGCCTAAAAAATATCTTTTCCTTCTTTGTTCTGAAAATTTTCATTCTGCAGTATATTATTTTTTTCCCGTTCTGACGTTTTGTTCCTTCCGTTTTCTTCGCACTTCCGTGTATCCGTTCGCTTCTTTACTCATTGCGATGGGTTTTCCGCTCTGTCCAGATTCATTCCCATTCTGCAAAGAAATTTCCTTCTTCTAAAAAAAACCCACTATGCATTGAGTTTTTCACGCTTTATAGTTTACGCATACATCATCATAATTCATACGATTCGATACATAACATAATGTTGTGTTAAATAGAGTTCTTAATTTTGAAGTGCTTCAATTAAGAACTGAAATCCGTTTTATCTTGGAAGCAATTATTCATTTAATCCTTTAGCACCAGAGTGAGGAATAAATTTGCTTTAAGGAGACTTTGTGAATTCAAAAGAATCGGATTTATTTGCATTTTATAATTACATTTTAGTATATATATATATATATATATATATATATATATTAAATAATACTATATATTACTAAATACAATCTTAAAGCAAATTATATATTTTTGTAATTACGATATTATTTTATATGAACAGAAAATAAGTTTTTATATATATATAATTTTACAGAAAATTATTAACATACTTGTCTTTGCATGTTAATTCAAATTTTACGGAAATTTAGTGCATATTAATTAATTTTTGTTATTAGATAAATTACGAAATATTAAATATATTACATGTTAGTTAATTTATATATATATTACATTATTATATATATTACATATTAATGATTTATATTACATTATTGTTTAATATAACGATTTATTTAGTTTGCATGTTAATATAGATAATATTACATTATTTGCAAATTAATATAATAGTTTATTTTGGTTTAATATATATATACTTGTGATATAATATAGAATATTATTGAAAAAAATTTGTAACTCAATTTGTTATATCTTGTATAAACGAAAATTTGTTTACATTTATTGACAATTGTCTTCTTTGTATAACAAAATGGCATCTACTAGCACCATTCTGCCGTGAGTGAGTTTGTCTCATGGAGAAAAGCTGAAAGGTTCAATGGGCCCGATTTCAAGCGTTGGCAACAAAAGATGCTCTTCTATCTCCTGACATTGAATTTGTCGAGGTTTCTACAAGAAGATTGTCTACTCTTGTTGTTGGAGGAGAAACCGAGGAGGAAAAAAGTGGCTGCAGTTGATGCATGGAAACATGCTGATTTTCTTTGCAAAAATTATGTGATAAATGGAATGGACAATACACTGTACAATGTGTATTGTACAATTCAAACTGCAAAAGAACTTTGGGAATCTTTAGAAAAGAAATATAAAACTGAAGATGCTGGCATGAAGAAATTCATAGTCGGTAGATTTCTTGATTATAAGATGGCAAATTCTAAAGCAGTCATCACCCAAGTTCAAGAATTACAAGTGATTCTACATGATATTCATGCTTTGAAGGAATGTTACTAAGTGATTCATTCCAAGTTCTTTGCAATGATGATTGAAAAACTTCCAAATGTCGTGGAAAGACTTGAAAATTATCTTAAGCATAAGCGCAAAGAGATGAATCTTGAAGAAGCGATTATCGACTTGGATTGAAGAGGACAATCGAGTATCTGAAAAGAAGAGTGGGAAAAAAATTTATATGAAGCAAAAGACAAATGTGGTAGAACAAAGGCCAAACAACAACAACAAAAGGAAGCGAAGGAAATTCTAATTTCAAAGCGAAGATGAAATTCAAAGGCAAATGCTTCAATTGTGGCATTCGGGACATAAATCAAATGAATGTCGAAAGCGAAAGAAGTTCAAGAGAGAACAAAAAAGCCTCGAAGCTAATGTGTGATGAGAATGGAAAAGCTTTACGAAAATGTTTGAGATATTAATCTTTCTGCAGTTGTATCTGAGTGTAATTTGGTAGAAAATCCTAAAGAATGGTATGTGGACACTGGGGCTACTCGCCACATTTGTTCCAACAAATGGATGTCCTCTACTTACAAACCAGTAGAGAATGATGATCAACTCTTCATGAGAAACTCCTCAAGTTCAAAGGTTGAAGGGCGTGGAAAGATTATCTTTGAAAATGACATCGGCAAAGAACCGACTTTGAATGAAGTGCTTCATGTGCGGATATCCATAAAAAATCTAGTTTACGGGTCACTTTACTAGCAAGAATGGCTTTAAGTTGGTGTTTGTGTAATACGATAAGTTTGTACTTACTAAAAATGATATGTTTGTAGGAAAGGGCTACATGAATGATGGGCTCTTTAAGATGAATGTAATGCTTTGTTGTCAAAAATCTATTGATATTAATAAAATAAATTCTTACCTTACTTGTTGGAATCTTCAAATATTTGGCATGCTAGATTAGGACATGTTAATTATGATACATTGCGTAGATTAATTAATTTAGAATTCTTGCCTAAATTTGATATTAATAAAAAACATAAATGTGAAATTTGTGTGGAATCAAAAATGACAAGATTACCCTTTCATTATGTTGAAAGGAAAACTGAACCTCTAGATTTAATTCACATTGATATATGTGACTTAAAGTTTGTGCAAACAAGAGGTGGGAAAAAATATTTTATAACCTTTATTGATGATTGCACAAGATATTGTTATGTATATTTGCTAAGAAGCAAAGATGAGGCAATAGAAATGTTTCAACTTTATAAAAATGAAGTTGAAAATCAACTTAGCAAAAAGATTAAAGCAATAAGAAGCGATAGAGGTGGTGAATATGAATCACCATTTGAAGAGATTTGCTCTACTCATGGTATTATTCACCAAACTACTGCTCCTTATTCACCTCAATCTAACGGTATTGCTGAACGCAAGAACCTAACATTGAAAGAAATGTTGAATGCTATGTTAAGCAGATTACGGAGCACCCCGAAAATTTGTGGGGGAAGCTTTGCTTTTGCAAATTATATTCTTAACAAAGTGCCTCATAAGAAAACTCACAAAACACCTTATGAATTATGGAAAGGTCATATACCTTGCTATAAATACTTAAGAGTGTGGGGGTGTCTAGCAAAAGTGATGGTTCCTAAACCTAAAAAGGTTAAGATAGGACCAAAAACAATTGACTGTGTTTTCATTGGTTATGCAAATAACAGCAGTGCTTATCGATTTCTTGTTCATAAATCTGAAATTAATGATATTCATGTGAATACATTTATTGAATCAAGAGATGCATTATTCTTTGAGAATATTTTTCCATATAATAAAGATTCATATTCAATCAAAAGACCTTTGGATGCTACTAGTAATAATCCTGAAAATATAGACAAAGAGTCTGTATTGGATGAACCTAGACGTAGCAAAAGGGCAAGAACTTCAACGTCTTTTGGCCCGGATTTTCTAACATTTTTATTAGAAAATGATCCTCAAACGTCTGAAAGAGGCAATATCCACTCGGATGCTTCTCATTGGAAAGAAGCGATAAATAGTGAAATTGAATCCATCATTCAAAATCATACATGGGAATTGGTGGACCTTCCACCTAGTTCCAAACCCTTAGGGTATAAATGGATCTTCAAAAAGAAGATGAAAGCTGATGGTTCAATTGATAAATACAAAGCAAGGCTTGTTGTTAAAGGATATAGACAAAAGGAAGGATTGGATTATTTCGACACTTATTCACCTGTTACAAGAATTACATCTATTAGGATGCTAATAGCAATAGCATCTTTAAATAGACTTGAAATACATCAAATGGATGTAAAGAATGCATTCTTAAATGGTGAATTAGATGAAGAAATATATATGGAACAACCTGAAGGTTTCATAGCTCATGGACAAGATAAGAAAGTATGCAAACTTGTTAAATCCTTGTATGGATTAAAACAAACACCAAAACAATGGCATGAGAAATTTGATAATGTTATGTTATCAAATGGTTTTAAAATGAATGAGTGTGACAAATGTGTTTATGTCAAAAGCACTCAAAAAGAATATGTCATTGTTTGTCTTTATGTGGATGATATGTTAATCATGGGTAGCAACAATGAAGTTATCAACTCTACCAAACGGATGTTGGCAAATAGATTTGATATGAAAGATTTGGGGGTTGCTGATATAATATTAGGAATCAAGATCTCTAGAACATCTGATGGAATTATATTATCTCAATCTCATTATATTGAGAAAATACTTGAAAAATTTAATAAGTATAATATAATTCTAAATAAGACCCCAGTTGATATAAATCTTCATTTAGCCAAAATGGAGGTAATAACATATCTCAACTAGAATATTCTCGTATAATAGGCGGTTTAATGTATGTAATGAATCTATCTTAGACCGGATATATAGCTTATTCGGTAAGTAAGCTAAGTAGGTATCTGAGTAATCCGAGTAAAGATCAACTGAAAAGCTATTTTGAGAGTTTTGGGATATTTAAAACATACTCAAAACTATGGATTGCACTACTATACAAGATATCCAAAGATATTGGAAGGATATCTTGATGCTAATTGGATATCGATACTAATGATTCAAAATCCACAAGTGGATATGTATTTACACTTGGTAGTGCAGCGATATCTTGGAAATCCTCAAAACAAACATGTATTGCAAGGTCAACAATGGAATCGGAATTCATTGCGTTAGACAAAGCTGGAGAAGAAGCAGAGTGACTTCGTAATTTCTTAGAGGATATTCCAAATTGGTCAAAACCTGAGCCAGCTATATGTATACACTGTGATAGCCAATCAACAATTGGAAGAACACAAAATCATTTATATAACGGTAAGTCACGCCATATACGACGAAGACATAATACCGTTAGACAATTGCTCTCAAATGGAATTATCTTAATTGATTATGTAAAGTCAAAAGATAATATTACGGATCCGCTTACGAAAGGTTTAACAAGAGAGCAAGTAGAAAGTTCATCGAAGGGAATGGGTTTAAAGCCTATTGTTAAAGAGTCGTCATAGTGGAAACCCAACCTATTTGACTGGAGATCCCAAGATATAGGTTCAATGGGCAAACCTAACTATGTAGTACTTAGTAAAGCACTGAGGAGATATATACTCCTAACCATTCCTATGATGAGACAGTGCACATCTGCAGCGAGAATCAGGATAAGTTATGCTTTTAATGATATCTATATCTTGAAATACATTCAAGTGGAGTATTGCAGGATACTCTTTATAGAAATCACCTATGTGAGTAAGAAGGGGGCCACTTCTATGAGAATTTGAAGGCTGAATTCTCTAATATACTCACGAAACCAAGAGGTGTTTCAAGGCCAAAATGAACACAAACGTGAGAACCAACTATGTTTGAAGAAATATTTTGTGATTTCTATTGTCTTGGTTTACACGAAAAGCTGACAGTTCAAAGACATCAAGTCTACTGATTAGCCAAGTAAATCCGATAGATTTTACTATGGTAAGTTCAAAGCCACTAGGCTACTTAACCTGATGAAATATATTTTCTAATGTACTGAACTAGAGTCTGCATATTCATAACATTTTTATTTTATTTTCAATGTGTAAAGTAAATTTTACATTCATGTGGGGGATTGTTGGAAATGAGATTTGAAAACATTAAATATTAGAGCATTTTGAGGCTCAATTAAATGAGGGACCCACATTCCGAAAATGTCGGGTCTTTGCACCAATGTGTTCTCCTTCATGAGGAGTATAACTTGGTATATTTATGTGTTCAAATTCATTAAGAATTGAATGAGAAAATTGACTCCAAAGTCACCTACTTGAAGTTGTAAATTGCAAAAGTCTCACATAGGACATTAGAGGAAAAATTGAAGAACATATATATGGTATGTTTGCTCAATGGGAAGGGCCCCAAGGGGCACCCCAACCAATGATACTACGTAGTTTTGCCTACAGTCATGATACTACGTAGTTTTGAAGCCTGAAGCCAACGGTAATAAACCGTGGAACGGAATGGTAATATTCCAACGGTAATAAACCGCGGAATTATTCCTATAAATAGTCGATGTGGGAGCGCCTAAAAAATATCTTTTCCTTCTTTGTTCTGAAAATTTTCATTCTGCAGTATATTATTTTTCCCGTTCTGGCGTTTTGTTCCTTCCCGTTTTCTGCACTTCCCGTATCCGTTCTGCTTCTTTCCGTTGCAGTAGGTTTTTCGTTCTGTCCAGTTCATTTCCATTGCAGTGTTCCCCTTCTCTGAAAAAACCCACTATGCATTGAGTTTTTTCACAGTTTTATAGTTGCATGCATCATCATAATTCATACAGTTCAGTACATAACATAATGTTGTGTTCGTAGAGTTCTTAATTTTGAAGTGCTTCTAATTAAGAACTGGAAATCCGTTTTATCTTGGAAGCAATTATTCATTTAATCCTTTAACACCAGTGAGGGAATAAATTTGCTTTAAGGAGACTTTGTGAATTCAAAGGACTCGGATTTATTTGCATTTTATAATTCTGTTTTAGTGTATATATATATATATATATATATATATATATATATATAAATAATACTATATATTACGGAATACAAAATGTATATTCACTGTTAAATTGGATATAGCAAGTTGCAGATGATATTTGCCGAAAACTATGGAAAACAATGTGAATAAAAAAAATACCCCTATTATGTAACAAGAGCTTGTAGTTAGAATGACATATTAGATATTAAAAGTTTATCGTGATAGTTTTTTTAAATTTAATAGTGTTTAATAAGTGCAACAATACACGATTAGTAAACTGCCCATTACATTTCTAGAAAATCCATGTTTTGCATTTCATTTTCTCTAAGTGTATCAGTTTTTTTCTGTATTCCCTTACTAAATCTGAATGTGGTTTTATGCCAGATTGTCATCGTCAGGAAGTACAATCATTATGAAAGCATCATCAGCCACTGCTGTGGGGGTATCATGCAACATCAACAATGCAGTTGTTTCCATTCCACGCTAATCTGCTTGATTCATCAACTTTAAAATTACTTCATTCTTTAATGGTTTGACGTGATCTGTGTTAAGCAGGATGGAAGTTTTCAAGAGAGTGATACAATCCCAACACCCAAAGTAATAATAGACCAAGATTCAGACCCAGAGGCTACTGTGGTGGAGATTACTTTCGGGGATCGCCTTGGCGCTCTCCTTGACACGGTATGACACTGTTTGCCCATGGCACTGGTCCATAAAATTTAGATTTCATGTGTTATTGCCGCTTGCATGATAGGCAGAATATTTTCATATAAATTGTATGATTGTAACTTCAGATGAACGCGCTTAAAAATCTAGGGCTGAATGTTGTAAAGGCAAATGTGTATCTTGATTCTTCTGGCAAGCACAACAAGTTTGCCATCACTAAAGCGTAAGTCTCATGATGTACATTTTCATATTTGAGCCCCCAAATTGTCAACTATTTGTTTGAGTTATTTGGTAGTTTTTTGGAAATTTCTTTGGGATTGGACATGTTCTTAAGTCTCTCAATTGAATTCCGTACTTAGTTAGACTATATGTTACTTAATTCTTGTACAGAAACAACAATTCAATCTTTTAATATATAAAAATAAATAAATTACTTCTCAAAAAATGAGCTTTCATTATAATTCATAGCAACTTGCCAGTAAAATTTCATATAAAATTGGAATGCAAGATATCTAACAAGTGAATAGCAGATTGTTTAACTATATACTCCTGAGCCGATTGTATAGTAATCTGAACTAGAGTATGTTATTATGAGGACACATGAATTAGATTCTGTCTATTTCACCGGTAACATAAAGGAATTGAGACGGAAGTTATAATGAACAAGTGGATGAAGATAGTGATGTCCCGAAATGACTTGTATAAGGTTTCTTGTATTTGATATGAGATAACGTCCATCATTGCGTCCGATTTCAATAGTTAGTATCTGTTGTTCTACCCGATGGTCTATTATTATTCTGATTTGGTAGACTTGTTTGCAGCTCCGATGGTAGAAAAGTCGAGGACCCAGAGTTGCTTGAGGCAATTCGTTTGACTATCATTAATAATCTGCTAGAGTATCACCCGGTAATCATTCTTTTTACATGTTCCCCTGCTTAAGCAGTACACACTAGAGCACCTGTTGCAGAATTTTTCCCTTTCTTCAATCTTGATAATATTCAATTCGTGGTTCAGGAATCCAGTGCCCAATTAGCAATGGGAGAAGCCTTTGGAGTTTTGCCACCAAACGAAAAGGTACTGAATGTCTGCCCTTTATGAAATATGTAGATATGTTTGATATTTCTTGAGGATATATATTAATGACAAAAATGAGCCTTTCTTTTTCTCTCCCAATTTACATGGGTATAGGCTTGCCTGAGTGTGCATCGAGGTTGGGGGGTGTTTTCCTCGTAGGTGCTCTTGAATCAACTAAAGATTGTCTGTACTGCAACATTAAGGATAATAAACTGCAATCTTACACTGTATTTGATTTCTTCTTATGGAAATGTAGATGATCTAATAACTTGTCCTGATTAATGGTACGCATATAGGCACGATGTAGGTCAAATACTTTCAACTTTACAATTTAAACCAAACCTTCGATATTTTCTTCACATTTTTTTGTAGCTCCACACTTCTAAAGGTGTGGTCTGTATTCATGTATTTGTATGTAATAATCATTTTTCTTGCCGGAATTCCTCAGGTCGATGTGGATGTCGCAACTCACATCAATGTTTATGACGATGGCCCTAAACGAAGGTATTGAAAATTTTAATTTATTTCTCAATTTAATGTGTTGCAATTAACCAAACAATTAGAGAAACTAAGTACAAACTTTCTCAAGCCTGATACTAAATTCGGGTTGTCATGCATACCAATATGCTTAAACAAGGATGAATAATAGAAAATAACATATTCTCATATATATTATTGCAGCTTGTTATATGTGGAGACAGCAGATCGCCCTGGATTACTTGTGGATCTTGTAAAGACCATCACCGACATAAATGTAGCGGTTGAATCAGGAGAGTTCGACACTGAGGTAATGACTAATTTCTTGGTGTAGTTATTTGCATTATCTGGATTTAGTCTTCAAGTCAGCTGTTAGCTTAAAAATATGTTGCTCTTTGTACTTAGGGTTTGTTGGCGAAGGCAAAATTTCATGTCAACTACAGAGATAAACCTCTCATCAAGCCTCTCCAACAGGTAAATCAGGCTATCACATTACTAGTGTTTAAAATCAAAATTTAAGTAACCAACCGAGCAATAATTACTGAAAACTGCTTAGCTCGAGAAAGAATGTTTTGATATCAATAGACCTATGGCATTGTTACGTATGTTTTTATTTTTGTGTACGCGGTTAATATGTATATCCATATGAAATCTGGCAGGTTCTTGCTAATAGTTTACGATATTATTTGAGGCGGCCAACAACAGAAGAGGGGAGTTTTTGAAGATCATCAAGATAACCATATTGGAGACCATTTATATGGTCACAATGCATTTTAGTGCTGTTTGTTATAAACCCATGTGAGAAATTGTGGAAATGTTACTCACAAGTTTTCATTTCTGTATTGTACATGGATAAAAAATTTACTGCGTGAAATTTTACATAATTAATCTTTTAGCATAACAACATTGTAAAGTGATGGATCATTATTACATTGAACGTGTTATCCACAAAGTGTAAAAAAAGAAAAGAAAAGATTTTTTACTCTCAAGTCTGTTTGTCATTTTCCCCCCATAGAAAGAGTGGTTTTGTTTTAGTTGTAAAAAATATAAATGACACAATAATATTCTTGGTTTTGTTTTAGATGTAAAAAATATAAATGACACTATTCTGACTTGAGGGAGCATGAGAAAGATTGCTGGTGGGCCCATAAAAGGTGATTAATAGTGTGTTTAGAAATAACAATGTTATTGTCACATAAAAAAATCTGCCTGACATGTGGGGTTCACAAATATGCATGTGTGTATGTGAGTCGACACTATCTGATAATAGCATTATTTGTTCAGAAAAGACTAGTTCTCAACAGTCAACGAACACCATTTGTTGTAGATTGGACAGAAGGGTCGTTAACCTTCTTGCTCGGTCTTAGTAATGCAGTGCATATTCCTTGAAATTTGGATCTAACCTTGTGAGTTATGTAATTATATCATTGACGTATGTTTGGTAATTCAATAGTATTAAAATTGTTGATTCAACTTGGCCATTGTTTGCGGGATAGAGAGATTGAAAGGGAAGATAAGGAGGCCTACTGAATACAGGGTTCAAATTAAGCCGATGATACCATACTATTATCCTATTAAATATCCTCTTCTTCATTATGTAAAGGGAGCCCGGACGGTGGAAGAGCCCCATAATTGATACCTGGAACATCCCTTTGATCATAGCATAGCAAATAAGCAAGGCACAGTTGATACTTGGTACCATGAATATTACATGTATGTGCCCACAAACATCATCAATTTCATAAAAATAAAGGAAATTTTCATTAAAGCTTGATTGAAGTCCAAGCAAGGGATGAAGCATCATCGGGTTTGAGTTTGGTATCCATTAATGAACAGCTTTGGCGAATTTGATTGCCCCTTGTGTATAAGTGATTTGACAGTTTTGAATAATAAATTAAGTACTATCACTATACGTTTGGGCGGTAAAACACACTAATACAAGGAATTGATATTTTGACATAAAATAAAATTGATAATTTTCTTAACAAGTTGTACTATGGAAGGAACAAGACTTCTTTTTTTAATTAAAAAAAAATCTTGGAACCTATTTCAATATAAATCAACATCAAATTGAGAGTTTCAAAATCTGAGCTGGTATTCCTCATTTTCTTTGTCTAACATTCCAAATCCTGCTCCAACGTTAGTTAATGTTGGCAGTTGGCACATTAAATGCCACCATCCCAACTTAACTAACACCAATTCTTGTAATTAATGGATATTCAAATTTATCCCAACACCTAGAAATAGGCAAGTAACTTGGGCGTGAGATGTAGAACGTTTCCCTCTGATGCTAATTGTTGATCTACCAGCATCTAATCAAGTTTTGACAAACAATAAATTCAACTTAAAAAAGAAAGTAGCAACTCACAAATAGAATTATATTGATCGGATGCCTTGTTCTGATGTCCTGAGAACAATGGGGCAACTGCGCCTGTAAAAAAAGACACAATATTGTCCCCAGGATATTGTCTCTCATGAGAAAACATCCGCCACTCTTTGGTATTCAGAGGCACGTCTAAAGCAAAGTACAATTCGATAAGTGAGGGAAAGGAAGGTAGGGATATTTCTAAAGAATTTGGCTAGTGAATAATGGAGTGCACACAAAAAACTCTATTGACAGTACTACAGCAGCAGCAGCATATAAATCAGAAATCACACAGCTAGCAACAACACTTCCAAGCCAAACTAGCACAAGGGCTTAGGTGTTGAGGTATCGCGCAATAGTAAAGTCTCAAATCGAAACACAAAGAGAAAGATTAAGAATCATATAGCTAAGAGGTTAATTTTTTGGGTCAATTAGACGTAGTTTCAGACGCCCATATATGGGCCAAATATTACCAACAACTCGTATCAAAGCCATGACTATGAGTTTGGGTCATGGATATGGTATGGACTACAAATGATGAATGAAAAATAATTCATTGAGCAAGTGGTGGATTATTAATTGAGAGATAAGTTTGTCAAATAGGGAGACTTGATGGAGTTGGCAGAGGCTTTTGGTAGGTCAAACAAGAGATATTGAAAATGGTGACTCGTATGGTTAACACAAAGAGAAAGATTAAGAACATATATGCTCTAATGGATTATAGATCTAATAGGTTAATATTTTGGATGAAGATGTAGTTTAAGATGAACATATATCACTGTATACCATGCATCAACCACTCCATCCACCATTTGGAGTTGACAGTGACATGTGATAAATGTATCAGTTAGTTAGGCAGTGTTTGATTACCTCTTAATGACTCTGAATGGATTTGCCACATTCGGTCAGAGGCAAATTTTGTTTGACAAATTTTTTCTTACTTCTTAATGACTCTTAATGGCTTAGACACAAAAATAATTCTATAGCATTAAGAGGCATGTCTGAGCGAATTTATATTATTTTTGGACAAAAATATCCTCTTTTAACCTTACTGATTTAGTGATCTTTGCGTTGCTGCACTTCACTCCGCTGCTCTTCTCTCCGTCGCTGCTCTTCTCCTTCGTTGTTGTTCGCCGGTACTAATTTTTAGTAGGATAGAGGGAGTGACATAATACAACATAGCTATGGATACTTCCTGTCAGAAATCAGCGATGACGACCGCCGAAAAACCCCGCTCTGCCGCCTTCAATGCTACCGAAACCCCAGCTGGTACTTCTCGGCAGTAGATGCTGACTTCCATGGATGTGTATACCCAAAACAAGAAAAACACCCAATTTGAATGCAGGGTGGGAGTAATGGAGGAAAGAGAAATAGAAGAGAAAACAAAAGTCTTTTGCTGTAATCCATGAGGTTCATAAGATGAGATATTGACAACGTATATGTATGTATGATTGATGCCAAATTTAAAGCCCTCCAATTTGTAGAGGGAATTTGAAATTAGATCATTGGAATTTGCAGGTAGTAGTAGAGTGGTGGTAGTGGTGATAGAATTTAGTAGTACTGATGGAGATGGAGTTTAGGACACTTGTAGAATTTCGCATATAGTTAAAATTATACATTTAATGCAAGTCTTTGTTTTCATTTACAAGGTTAAAATTGTAAAATATTGTTATTAAGATGTTTTAACAATTTCAATTACCAAACAGCTTTATAAATTCGGATGCAATTTCATTAAGATGATCTAATTTATTAAGATGTCATAACCATTCAGATCTTAATTACTCAATTTTATCAAACACCACCTAAGTAAGAAGTAGAGTCGGTTATATATTAAACCATAGTTAGGCTGCCTATAGTTATCAAGTTCAAGTGTTGGCTTTATTTGTAAGCAATATAGATCTATAAATAAGCAATGTAACATTTCCTTTCCTCTGTAATGTAAGAAAGATGCTCTCATTTTCTAATATATATCAGATTCATAACTTTCCCTTCTAAATTCATTTCTGTTAGCAAACTCCAATACATACCTCTCCACGAATAACAACTCACATAGTCACAATTATTTGTATTTTCCATTAATAAATAATCATTGAAGAAATATTCAGACTATTACAAAAATCCAGATATTAAGCGTCAGTGCCGCAGCGCATCATGATTTGGAGAAGCATTTAAATCGATTAAGAGGCTTCACAGCTACCCTCTTCAGAATTTCCGCCTGCATCTCTTCATCCCAATTTCCGTACTCCGTATTGGGATCACATAATTCTTCTCACACGTAAAAATATCAGTTTTAATGTGATGGTAAATGTGAATTTTTGTTTTCTTGTTTAAGTACCAAAGAAATTTGGTCCTCTTGATCCACTGAGGTGCAAATATTTTTATTTATTTTTTATTTTAAGTGCGACTTAATGCTCTCCCCTGATATGTCGGAGTACTTATAGATAACATAATACATACTACCCTTCTCGTAGAAGACCGCTCACTTCTCACTTTTAGAGGGATAATTGATTACAAAGATTTATCTGCTTCTATTTGTGTTAATGTTTCCGTATATTTACAAACTACGTACAAATAACCAATTATATAGTAATTAATATAAAAAAAATTTAATTACAATATCAGTAAACATCTTATTATATAAGTGATAATCTACGTTAGTTTTAAGTATCCGGTTAAAACCTCATTAGCTATCCTTTTATACTTTAATTAAATAGAAAAAAACACCCTACCTAGTTTACTTATTTACTCAACCTACAAATCCTATAAAATACTTCGTCTATTCTAAATTATAGTATCGTTATTGATTTATAAAAATTAATTTAACATATTCTTAAATTTAAAATACTAATATTCTCATGTATGGTGTGGTAGTTTTATAACTAGTACTTGGTAGCCCGTGCGTTACACGGGCTAGTTTGAATAACAAATTATATAATTTATTAAAATTACAATGAGAAAGAATATTTTTTTATAATACATTATTTTTATATCTACATGTAAAATCTTTTGATAATGTATGCGTTGTCTTCGTTCAATCTTTTGATGTATTGTGCTTTCGTTGGTTGAATCTCAAAATGAGCATCATGTGATTATCCCGCATATAATATATATAAGATAAATAATCTATTTATAAGATAACAACTTTTAATTCTTGGTAATATTTATTTATGAAGTAATATAAAATTTAGAATACTACCTCTTCATCAAGCAATATAGTAGTAGTGTTGACAATTTGTCCAAAGTCTCAAATTGATCTCATCTCACTTTCTTGTTAATATGACATTTATTGTATAATCATCTCTATGACTCAAAGACAAATCATCATCATCCTCAATTCCATCATCATCATCTCAGAAGTAGCCTTCACCCCAAAAGAAACCTCTTCTCGCACAATCTCTAGAATCAAAAAGAAATCCAATATGCCTAAGTAATGTACAATATGTTTGCCAATAGTAACTTTGAAATTAAACCGAATAGTAGATGCACAAATACCATTTTTTATTGACAAAGCTTACATATAAAGTGAAACAAATGTAGATGTAGAGTACTTTTGTGTGTAGTAGTATGAGGTTTTATATAGGGTGAAATACTATGATAAGTAGTATTTTTTTATTAAATGTATTTAAATTTTCATTTGTAATCGCTTTTAGAGAAGTCATATACTTAATGATTTTATTAAAGATTTTTTAATGTTCATGACTCTTCCTTTTCCGATTTTTAATTATTTTTTAATGATGTTTTAAATGTTCATGAATGTTAATAAATATATTTTAAATCTTAATGTTCATGACTCTTCCTTTTCATAACTTACATGTATGACTAATGTTCATGAATGTTAATAAATATATTTTAAATGTTAATGTTCATGACTCTTCCTTTTCATAACTTACATGTATGACTAACTCTGTTAAAAATCAAATCGATTTCAATTGATTTGAAATTGATTGAGTTAAGGATTGGCAAATTGATTAATTGATTTGAAATTGATTGAGTTAAGTATAAATTGATTTAAAATTTGGAAGCCAGATTTATTAATTGATTGTCAAATTGATTTCAATTGAATTGATTGAGTTAAGGATATACAAATTGATTAATTGATTTGAAATTGATTGAGTTAAAGATAAATTGTTTCAGATTGATTAATTGATTTGAAATTGATTGTCAAATTGATTTCAATTGATTGAGTTAAGGGGTTGTGCTGTATTTATATATATAATAATATAATAATATAAATTGATTGAGTTAAGGATAAATTGATTTGAAATTTGGAAGATTTGAAAATAAAGTTATAAATTGATTTTAATTGATTTCATTTGATTGAAATCAATTGCATTGATTTCATTTAATTGAAATCAATTGCCTGTGTTGTATTTATATGGGAAGATGAATGGTCAATATTTTTTATCCGTATTATGGTACTACACTCTTCATTCCTTTTTAACTAAATTTTAAAGACTAAAAGTTATTTATTTATTAGTATTTGTTAATTGTTAATTTTAAAAAATATTAATTACTTAATTTTTATACTACCCTCACATTAAATAGTAATTAATTTTTTATTAAATTTTAAAAAATATATATTAAAATTTATATCTATTTTGATCAGTTAAATAAATCATTAATTATATTACTAATTTGGGAACTAATATTTTCACATGTATTTAAAATTGATTGAGTTAAGGATAAATTGATTTGAAATTTGGAAGATTTGAAAATAAAGTTATAAATTGATTTCAATTGATTGAAATCAATTGCTTGTGCTGTATTTATATTGATATATTGATTGTAGGACCATTTTTCTCCTTTAGTTTTTTTTTTTCATTTTTATTGTTAAGACTTTTTTCGTTCTTATTGTTTGATTTTCCATTATTGTTTGATTTTTGCAATTGATTTGATTATGTGTATTTATATTGATTGAGCTTAGTTTTTTTTTTCATTTTATTGTTAAGACTTTTTTTTCGTTCTTCTTATTTGATTTTCCATTATTGTTTGATTTTTGCAATTGATTTGATTATGTGTATTTATATATTGTTATTGAAGAGAAAATAAAAAAAAAAAAATTATTTATGTGTATCATCATTTATGTGTATTTATATATAAGAATAGAAGAATAGATGAGTTATCAAATTAAGTGAGTTAACTCACTTAATTAAGAGTGAACTCAACGATTTTTCCAATTAATGATGTCATCATTTCAATTGATTTCAAATTAGGGGCTGTGCTGTATTTATATATACTAGTTGGTAGCCCGTGCAATGCACGGGATAGTTTGAATAGCAAATGGTATAATTTATTAAAATTACAATGAAAGAAGTATTTTTTTTTATAATAAATTATTTTTATATAAATTTTTCAATACATTTTTACATGACATGAGAAACAAACTTTAATAAACAGTGAAAGCTTTTTCAGTTTGATTTTTATTATTGGTAGGAAGGAGTAACGCCGGTTAGAAAGTCACTCTTCAACAACATTGTCTATCTAAATTCCTTCCATGTCCACTCAACATTGGGTTCCTGAGAAAGGGGAGCAAACATAACCTAGATGAAGTTCTTGTATTAAAAAACATGAGATTATTACTTCAAGTTCAAATTTGTTAAACATACGAAATTATTTTACTGCTGATAAGAAACATAATTCAGAAATACAAATTTTGAACGCAAAATTCTTTGGTTTTTCCTGGAAATGCTATATTCCATATCTGCACTTGTAACACTAAAGCTTGTAACACTGCACAGAAAGAGAGATGATAAAGAACATAAGTCATGATCATTTTTGATGTTCTCAGTTTATGAGCAAGGTCAACTCAGAAAGCAATATGAGGACAAAATTATTAAAACAAATGAAATGTGACTTTCAACATGACTTGAAGCATCTTTGTTATTGTTCTCACCTGCATAGCCGCTGTAGTTGCTAATAGAACATATATTCATCAAGCATGGCTCTTTCCTGTGCTGCTATATCAGCAAGTTCAAAAATCAGGCAATTCATCCCATCCACCTGTAATCCATGGAAAATACACAAGGCCATATTCAGCAACTAAAATGAATATTCAGGACTATCTTAAGGAAATGGCATTTGATATCCCTGTGACTAATATAATTGAAGTGTGAATAAATTGTTGGTGAAACAGAAACATGTCAATATTTAAAGAGTGCAAGGCTGCAAGTCCTTGCTTTCACCATTATGTAACATATAAAAAAAACCCTCACAAATGCATGTTTCCTTCTGCATAATGTTTTGAGCCAAGCAAGAAGCATCATAAGAAACTGAAGTCACAAAGAATAAATCTATAAATTTTAAATTCATTGTAGATAGTATTGGCACATAATCATATATTATGGACACATTGAGTCAGTATATCTCCCTGCAGCCCAAATTCTATTTCAAGAAGCTGCCTTTAAGTAATAAAAAAAACACTTGTTTCCGTAAAACTAACTCTTCCTTTCACATATTGCAGACAAATAATTGAGATCCTATCCTATATCTTTCAATAAATTCAAATTCTGCATTACACAAAGACAAAGTTAAAATTGAGAAACCAATATATATAGTTTTGCAAATACATGAGAGAAAATAATGGCTAAAATTGAGGTTCGTGATAAAGTTAAAAAAATAAAATTCGAAGATAGCAATACCATGTAGTTTGCAATTATCTAGAATAAAAAATAACAGGTCAACTTATATCTTCCTTGTGGTATTTGAGTAAGTATATAATATGCACCTGGGAACACATCACGTATATAATATGAATCCATATTGTTTTTTTTCTTTTTCGAAATAGTATGAATCGATATCTACAATTAACATGTAAAATTTTCTCTAAGAGGATAACATGTATAAAAAATGATTCATTAACATTAGCAAAACAAATATTAAAAATTTTATTGAAAAACTTATAAATTACAGGGGATTTTTACGCTGGCGAATGGGCCAATGGGCAGAGTCATGGATGTGGTATTCATACTTGTGAGGATGGCAGCCGGTATGTTGGGGAATTTAAGTGGGGTTTTAAGCACGGGCTTGGCCACTATCATTTCAGGTAACTTTTGTAGATAGATGGGTGCATTTGATTTTTCTCCCTCTCTAAATGATCAGTTGGATTTCTGTTATGGTGCCATGTCTTTGGTTTAGTGTTATAATTTATTCCTAGTTTTGAGATAACAATTGAGAGTTTAGTAAATATGAATGTTTTTCCTTGTATGTAAGCTAAGTAGTTGCTCTACCTGTGGTATTTACTCAACATATTTTTTTTAATAAAAATTGGTCTTGTACTCAATTTGTTAGTTAACCTTAATGAATGTTATTTAGAATGAAAATATGCGAAGAAGTAGATTAAAGGGATTGCTAATTTGTACATCACCTTATCAGAAATGTGGAAACCTCCATGGTAAGAGGAAAATACTAATAGCCCTTCATAGGTATATTAAGATTGTATGTAGATAACTGCACCCAGCACCATCTCTCTTTCTTCCTCTATTACCAATAGGTTATACCCTTTATTTGTGCCTCGAGATTAGTAGAAGCGGTGTTACCTTGAGCTAAGATATTTTAATACTTGAAATGGGTTTTCCCAAGTGATAGATGTGCTCAAATCAAAATTAGCAACTTAAGCAAATCAGTAACAAAATGCCACAAAATTAAAAAATCACCTCAATAATCCAGTCATAAATTAGTTAAGGTCTATAAATTTTCAGACTTGGATTAATGACAAAAATATATATAACCAACTAAATTTTACCCAGAAACAATTTGTTTTAGCATTCAAATTCAGATCACCCAATAAAAGAGAAAATGGTCTAATTCAAAAAAACATAAACATCTAAAATATCAAAGAACAACAGACCCATGTATATAAAAAATACAAATTCAGCCATTTTTATATGTAAAATAAAAACATAAATGAATAAAAAAAATCTGGATTTGAGTTTGGGTTTTGATTGGAAATGCTTACTGAAATATATGTTCCATTTAGACTCTTCTAAAGGGAGTGCAAGAAAAATCATTATGTGATGAACAAAATTGGGGGCAATACTCAATTAAATCAGGTACAAAACATCATATGAAAAACAACCCATTATTCGAAATCCATATGACAAATTGATGCTACATTAAAGAGAGGAAATAGACAATAATCCATAAACAAAAATTATTAACAACATGAAAATATGTTGTTAAATCGGAGAAATGAATTCACAAACCTGCTGCACTGTTGAAAAACCTCTGCATCTGCTTCCCCACTAAGGCCTTAGTGGTCGACGCCGGTGCTGTTGGTGACGATGAGGCCAAGCGACGGGAGGCGGCGGAGGATAAGCAACCATGAATCAACAGCGTGATCGCAGGGCGGGTGACGATACTGTGTGCGCCGCTGCCGGAGCTCCAGTTCCTCTACGGCCTCCCTCAACCGATCCTCAGCTTCCCGAAGGCGGGTCTCCAAGGTGGCGCCGTCGGCGGCCTCGAGCGGAGACGGGACAGATGAGAAGTTGGGGGGTTCAGAGAGAGATCTCTGCATCTGCAGTGCTATCAAGTGAAGAAGAGATGAAGACAAGATTGAATTTAATCAAAAAAGAAACGGAAGAGGAAGAGGTATTGAAGGGTTTGGAGAGATAGAAAGGAGAGTTGGGCGGTTTAGAGAGAGAAAGTGAAATTTTGAAACCATTGGGTTGATTGAGAAGATGGAAGAGTGGGTAAGGGGAAGGGAAAGAAAGTGAAAGTGAAAGTGAAAGTGAAAGAAGAAGAGGAAGAATAAGAGGAACCGTCGGTTTTGGAAATGAAATTGGTAGACATATTAATTAATTGAGCCAGATTAATTAATTGAAATTGATAGATATATTAATTAATTAAGTCAGAATAATTAATTAATTAATTTGAAATTAATTTTGAAATTGATTTAAAATTAATTGAATTGGAAAGACTATGCTGTATTTATATATAAGGATTGATAAGAATAGAAGAATAGATGAGTTATCAAATTAAGTGAGTTAACTCACTTAATTAATTAAGAGTGAACTTAACTATTTTTCCAATTGATGATGTCATCATTTCAATTGATTTCAAATTAGGGGCTGTGGTGTATTTATATATATATATTGATATATATTGATAAGAATGTAAGTTATAATAACATCATTGTTTAAGTGAATATAAATCACAAGGTGCTCAATTTAATCCGTTGTTTAGTCAGCTTTTAACTGTGAGGTTAGTTGTATATATATGTTTTAAATCAGTTATTGAAATTTGTAATGTATGTTAGTGGATACATCTTAATATGTTTAGCAACATGTTTAATTGATAAAATTGTTTGCTTTGTTTAATTAAATAAGTCAAAATCTTGAACTTTATTTATTAAATTCCACATATACATGATATTTTTAAGTCGAAATGGACATTTTTATGATTCAAAAGCTATAAATCTTGTTAAAACTATTATTTGGCTCTTCTTTTATTTTCATTTCTTTAATTTTATGTACAACAATTTTTAATTACACATGCCGCATTTGGATTGAAAGAGAACAAAGAAGGGAAATGAATGGTGAATAAAATAATTCATTCTATTTTTTTGACTAAAATGAATCATATCCTTTCACAATTAATAAATTTGATAATAATAAAAATAATTATTTTTATTATAAAGAAATACTCTCTCCGTCTCAAATTAATTGCTCAGTTTTGATTTTTTAAAATTAAATTGACCATTTTTAAAATTAATCTTTTTACTATTTTTGCAAAAATATAGGTGAAGAGATTATAACCAAAAGAAAGTATATACAATTTATTACTAATCCTAATTTTTATATTTTAGAAATATATTTATATATGTTTAATTATTAATTCTAAAAATAGTCAATTTAACTTAAAAAAAATCAAAATTAAACAATTAATTTAAGACGGAGAGAGTAACAAAACACAATTATAATAATTATTTCTATATTCAGATGTCATTTACTTTTATTTGGTGGTATCAATCAAATCTCATGGCTCATTCAAAACAAACATTATTGGAGTAATAAATATAGTAGTATAATCTTATTGTCACAGCATACTCACCAGCTATAAGAGAATCGGTCAGTATTGATTCCAACGTAACTTTAGCACATTTCATATTATATTACTCCCTCCGTCCCAAAATAAAAATTTTTATTATTATTTTGGGTAGTCAAATATTAAATGTTCATTTTTTTTTAATAACCAAATTTTTACATATTTTTTTCTATTATTCCTGTAGCATTAAATATCTCATACTTTTCTTATTCTAATTCTCTCTCCATATTTAATGATATTATTATGAACAATTTTATCATTTTATTCATCTTCTTAATATACGTAAAAAATCCACCGGGATTTTTATCATGGCCTGGAGGGAGTATATTACAAGTACCAAAAGCCCTAGACCGGTCAGATTCACATAATGCATATAGCCTATAGGCGGTTGAGAAGAAAGAGTTTTGAGCAGGCTGCCGGCGGCGGTGATGACACCTCCGGCATGTAAGGGTTGGTGAGTGAAATTGTACATGGAAAAATCATAAACCATATAGTATTTGCTAGTCAACTTGTCATATTTATTCTTCACCACCTCAACACCTAACCCCTGGACCCCACCCGTCACCAATAACCAAGAACAGCCCTTTCTCACCAACCCCACTTGCACTTGTTTATCCCCATTCCAACCCCACAAAACCCAAAATTCCCCATCAACTCCCTTTTACCGACTCCCCTACCTTCACCAACCTTGCTTATCACGACCTTTATTTAAATCCCAATCCAGCATTTGCTGAACCCAATCAAAACACACACACACACATACCCAACTCCTATTTCCCCTGTAATTCGCTCCCAATGGATACCAACACAGCCAAACAAGACATAATATTTCGTTCAAAACTCCCCGATATTTACATCCCCAAACATCTCCCGTTACATTCGTATTGTTTTGAAAACATTTCCAAATTTAGTTCCCAACCATGTTTAATAAATGGTTCCACGGGCGAAATCTACACTTACTCCGATGTGGAGCTCATTTCTCGAAAGGTCTCGTCGGGCCTCAACAAACTTGGAATCCAACAAGGCGATACAATCATGCTCCTATTGCCAAACACGACCGAGTTCGTGTTCGCTTTCCTAGGCGCATCATATCGGGGCGCCATATCAACAATGGCTAACCCGTTTTTCACCTCCGCCGAGGTGATTAAACAAGCTAAGGCCTCAAACGCAAAGCTTATAATTACACAAGCTTGCTACGTAGATAAAGTAAAAGACTTTTCACCTGAGAATAGTTTGACCATCATGTGTATCGACTCGCCTCCAGAGGGTTGCTTGCATTTCTCCGAGTTGACTCGGGCGGACGAACGGGAGATGCCGGAGGTGGAGATTGATCCGGACGATGCGGTGGCACTGCCGTACTCCTCCGGGACCACTGGTTTGCCGAAAGGGGTGATGTTGACGCACAAAGGGCTTGTTACAAGCGTGGCTCAACAGGTCGATGGGGAGAATCCGAATCTGTATATTCATAGTGAAGATGTGATGATTTGTGTGTTGCCTTTATTTCATATTTATTCGCTTAACTCGGTATTACTTTGTGGGCTGAGAGCTGGGGCGGCCATTTTGGTTATGCAGAAGTTTGATATTGTTCCATTTTTAGAGCTGATACAAAAGTACAAGGTGACAATTGGTCCGTTTGTGCCGCCGATTGTATTGGCTATTGCTAAAACTCCAATTGTTGATCATTATGATTTATCTTCAATAAGGACTGTCATGTCTGGTGCTGCCCCATTAGGGAAAGAACTTGAAGATACTGTTAGAGCCAAGTTTCCTAATGCCAAACTTGGTCAGGTACATATCAAATCCAACCCCCTCAATCTCTCTCAGATTTTTTTTTCTTTGGCTGCTGCATCATTTTAATTCACTGATTATATTCTTCGTTTTTTTCAAAAAATATTATTGACAACAATTTCAGACATGAAATATATGCTTCACCCTTATTAAACTGGAAATGTTTTTTAGTTTCAAAAATATTTTTTTATTTAATTTTTGAGAGATGGTGAGATGTTTGGACGGACGGCCACAGCCTACTGGCTACGGCCACAGAAATAAAACAAATGGTGATTTGGCTTTTAAAGTTGAGGCTTGAATTTTTCCACTTGGACCTTTGTTTATAATAATAGTTAAACAACATTGTCTATTGATGAAAATGATGACCGTCTTTTCGCAAAAAAATAATGTTACTATTATATAAAAAAACCACATAATTCTCACATCCACACGCATGCATATTATAGGCTCTACATATCAAGCGGAGCTCACATTATGCATGTTTATATATGTGAGCATTATATAACTTTTTTTATGCGATAGTAACATTGTTCTTCGCCAAATGCCAACCATATAAAGTTGAAACGTATGGATAGGTCCCACGAAAAAAAATTCTTAATATATAGTCATTTGTTAATGTTCACCAATTGGGGAATGACTTATTTTTTTACTTATAAGTCGAGTTTAAAGTTAAAAAAATAAGTAAGTATTTGTAACTTATTTTAAATAAGTTAGTTTGACCAAATGTAATGTTTATTTTGCCCCTCCTTTATTTTTCTCATCTTTTTAGTAATAAACTTTTTAGAGTCCTTCTAGGTCGACATTGTTTTGGCGACATTATTATTTATTTATTTTTGGTTTTTTTTGTAGTACTTTTCAAAAAATATATAGTATTTATTCAACTGAAATTTTTGTAAAAAACAGTGTTTTAGGTGTAATTTGAATACATACAAGAAAGCAGGGGCACTATGCAGTGCATGTACAACTCTGCTTTTTGTATGTTTCCAAATTACACCTAAAATACTGTATTTTACAAAAATTTCAGTTGGAATAAATACTATACATTTTTTTATAGGTATAAAAAAAAACAAAAAAAAAATTAAATAAAAAATGTCACTAAAAAATGTCACTAAAAAATGTCTTCCTAGACTTATTGAACTTTTTAACAATCTTTACATTTATTTTAAGTTAGAACTCTTTATGAGCCGAATACTTTTTAACTTAATTTTTGACTTATAAATCAAATTGATGCCAAAAAAATTTACTTACAAATCACAACTTATAAATTAACTTATATTTTAACTTACAAATTATTTAAAATAAGTCATTTCCGGACAGGCCATAGAGTATAAGATTACTCTAGTTGATATTTATTTGATTTAAAAAAAACAGGGATATGGAATGACGGAGGCAGGGCCTGTGCTAGCAATGTGCTTGGCCTTTGCAAAGGAACCATATGAGATAAAGTCGGGTGCGTGTGGAACTGTGGTTAGGAATGCCGAGATGAAAATCGTGGATCCTGATAACGGCGCCTCTCTTCCACGGAACCAACGTGGGGAAATTTGTATTCGTGGTGACCAAATTATGAAAGGTAGGTGTACTCCACTTGCTTCTATTTCGGTATCACTCTTGTATTCCTCCCAAGTAATGTTTTATGGGACCCACCCACCCACACTACAAATACAAATCCATCTTACTTTAAAATATTAATTATTAAAATAATTTTGTAAACTTTTTAACTCCCTTTGAAATAACCAATTATAACATTCTTTTAATAGATGTTTTATTACATACCATTCAGGTTAGGAAGGTGTAATATTAATATATAATTAGGTGAAAACATTCATGACTGGGTGAGTGGGTGTTAATAATTTGTTTCAAGTCTTCTTGGGTGGGTGTCTCCACTTGACATGTGACATTAACATTAGCCTTCGTAGTGGTAGATAGGCCTACCAACAAATTTTTTTTGCAAGTGCCACCTACATAAATTTGACAAGTTCAATATGGGCGATGACAGATTATTATTAAAAGTTTATTTAAATTTTTACTAATTTAAAATTGGAATGTTTCATTTAAATTTATAGAATAATAAATTAGTAGATTTTTTTTTAAAAATATTCATTATTCATTTAATAAAAATTAAATGAATATTTATATATTGAGTCTTAAAATTAACTTTAAAATTTTTAATAATAAATTTATACTTTAGAACAAAAGACTAGGTTAATCAAGATCGAAATTCCCTGACGAGTGTTTCTAGTGATACTGATGGAAATGAATAGTAAGAAAAACTGTATGTATATATAATAATGTTTCTCATTTTACTCTTTATAAAAAAGTGATAAAACTTATATATTTTATATAGTATTACTGATATTATTTAAATTAAGTTAGACGCTAAGAGGAAAAGTAATAGTAGTAGTTATTAAGGGAGTGGTTGGATTGGGAGGTCAGGCTTGGAGGCTTACCTATCAAACTACCAACGAACGACCAAGTATATAAAAGAGAGACGAGTGACGAGGGACAGCAAACAGTAGTTCAATTGCTTTAGTTATTATTAGTAACCAAATCATCAAACAGCTATATAAATTCTGAACAATTAATTAGTTGTAAAGTTTTTTTGTTTTTTTTTTTTGGTACTGGCATGGATTAAAATAATAAAGCTTCATTACAATCAATGATCTCTAGCAATATCAATAGGAGATCAAAAGTACAAGTATGACGCTGGCTGAATATAATGGACAAATTTCAGGTTATCTTAATGATCCTGAAGCGACGGAGAGAACAATAGACAAGGAGGGTTGGTTGCATACAGGCGATATCGGGTACATCGACGACGATGATGAGCTTTTCATCGTTGATCGATTAAAGGAATTAATCAAATACAAAGGCTTCCAAGTTGCCCCTGCTGAACTTGAAGCTATGTTGCTCACTCATCCTAACATATCCGATGCTGCAGTTGTTCCGTAAGTCATTTCATTTTTAGATGTCATGCCAAATTTATTTTTATTTGCCTTTCTATAACATATATATTTTTTGGGAATGAATGTTTTCAGCATGATAGATGAAAAAGCTGGAGAGGTTCCAGTAGCTTTTGTTGTTAGAGCCAACGGTTCAAGCACCACTGAAGATGAAGTCAAGCAATTCATCTCAAAACAGGTCAGGATGATCACTGGATCGGTACCGACTTGCTTTTTTTATTATTATTAAATATAGATTGCTGATATATATATATATATATATATATATATATATATATATTTTGTGTTCGTAGGTGGTGTTCTATAAGAGAATTTATCGCGTATTTTTTGTTGATGCTATCCCAAAATCACCATCCGGTAAAATTCTTCGGAAGGATTTGAGAGCAAGGCTAGCAGGCGACCATCTTCCCAAATAATTGAACACAACGGGCAATAAGCTGCCAAGATGAAGTAACTGTTTGATTATGAAAAATGTTATTTGTAAATTCTATATATTTTTCTTTTATTTGAAGGAGAAAAATACTTCAAACATTTGAGATAAAAAATGCTTCATGTGGCTTTTCCAATGTATTGCTTCCTACATTTATAGAGGGTGTTTGTCAGTGACTGTCAATTTTATTTTCAACTCTCTCTAAGTAAATTTGGGTGTTTAGGAGTAAATTATTATTTTTAATCATTTCAATTCGCAACTTGTTTTTTTACCAACTTATAACTAAAGTACCGTTAAATCATTTTTATTTTGACTTAAAATTTATTTTATATTTTAATATTAACTTGTAAATCATTTCCGCAGGTAGAAAAAGTCATTGTTTGTACCAAAATGAAAATAAAAAAGAAAGAGTAAAAGAGAAAGTAAGTTTATTTATTTTTTATTATGGAAGTTTATTTCTTATTTATAAATTATACTATTATACTGTTTAAAATAGAGTTTTTAAAAATAAAATAAAATTGGTATATGTCGCTGGTGGCGGTTGGTGAAAAGTTTAGTAGGTAGCCCGCTCACTGAGAAACTTGTGCATGCTTATGGCCTTCGTCACTAGTTGATGCCATTGTCAGTTGACCACAATATCAATTTAAAATTTGGACGTTATAGTTAAAAATTAAAATTTATCTATGCCTCACAAGGATAAACCGACAAAAATATAAAATATTTTATTTCTTTCAAATTATAAGATTATTATTAATTTTAAATATTTTTAAACTTTAAATTAAAATAATTCATTAATAATTATCAAATTAAAAATCTTATACCTTGATTAAATTAATAAAAAATATATAAATTTAAAATTTAAAAATATCTCAAGTGAAAACAAATTTAAGAAGAAAAAAAAAGTGAAAACTGTCAGGAATATACATGAAAATGTTATTCCTTATTTATATAATTTGATGATGAAGTTAATGGATGAATATACAAATATGTCTACATTGATAAAAGTTGTAAAGTCCTTAATAGATGATAGACAATATGTACAATAACTTAGAGTAAAAGATCAAATTTAATAGATTGACCTAATATAAATGAATAGCTTTGTAAAGTCCTTCAAAACCATATAAATTGTTTCATGTCATACACTTTTGTCCACGTGTCACTTGTTTAATTTTCATGTCATACACTTTTGTTCACGTGTCACTTGTTTATCAAAACCATATAAATTGTTTTTCATGTCATACACTTTTGTTCTATCTGAAGTTTAATTTTCTTTTTCATGTCATACACTTTGTCCACATGTCACTTGTTTAGAAATAAATTAACATCCGTTTGTCTATCACTTTTTTTGACAGAAGGGGCAGAGTTACCTGAAATTTGTAACATTAAAGATAATTTTGAAAAAAAGAGTTTAAGATGTAAGTGAAATTTCGAAGTAAATATCAGGAATATTTTTGCACATTTACCATAAACAAAAATTATTAATTTATAGGAGCCGAGAATATAAGGACTGAAATCTAGGAAAGCCCAGCCCAAAAGTATTTTGGACTTTAGTCTATTCCAACAAAGCCTAAATTATCTATCCCAAGGCCTGGACACTTGTTTACAGCCGCTCCGCTCCAATAGCCTCCAATGGTCCACGCTCGTTTGGCAATTGGCGTGTATGTGGCGCCAAATAATTCCAACCGATTTCGTGCGATAACGTCAAATAAACACGAAACTTGGTGAGATTTGGTCGATCACAAATCAAATGGATCTTCAGTGCAACTTCACCAACAAACACCTTATTTCCCCTCCTCTCTCCTCTTTTTCGTCGTCTTCATATTTTAAATTCCCAAAGTTCATTCGCTTCTATTTTGTCTCTCCTAACAAACTCAAAACCTCCTTCATCCGTTCAATTTCAACCTCTAATCATCAAAATCAAGATAGCGATAGCCATAGTGAAGAGCCAAAGATATCGAAGAAACTCTCGGAACAATCTTCGTGGGAAGCCAAGGACTCCGAGGGCAACGATTATCTGTACAGGCTCGGCAAAGAGTCTGATAACATGAATATTGCCGTCGGAGCTAGGGCTGGCGTCATTGATGACCTTTTCGCCGGCAAATTTCTCGGCAGAGACTGTAAGTGAAGTAATCAACCATAGCATACGCATAGCATAGTATTTTTGTAGGAAACTTTTATATGTACCTCATCTTCATTATGTTTCCTATTTTAAACTTCATTACATAATACTTGGATTTATTGTTTTGTGGAAATTGAATGGTTTATTACGTGAAGCTATTGATTACTTAAAATGCTTAAGGTATTCCAAATTTAGACTTTAAAGGATGTGTTCAGCAGTTTATATCATGCTTTTAACATATAACACTGAATTTGCTATCCTCTTTTGGGCTTTGATATTTACTTAGTCTTATAATGCAGCGGATATTGTGTTTGATTACCGTCAGAAAGCAACCAGGTCATTTGAGTACCTTCAGGGCGATTATTACATTGCTCCTGCTTTCATGGTACTTTGCTTGTTTGTTGTTATATACTCCCTCCGTTCCAAAATATTTTATCATTATTGGCCTTTTATCATTATTTTATCATTATTGGCCTTTTCAAATTCAAAATTGACATTCATTACTTTAGTTTTAGTAATATTGTAAACTACCTAACAAGTATTAGTCATAACTCATAATTTTTAATGAATCATCTCAATTTTGAGTTTACAAATATCTCACTTTCAAAAGTCGATAATGATCTCATAATTTGGAACTGATGGAGTATTTTTAAAAAGTTTTATTTTATTTCCTTTTGCTGCTTTAGAATCTACTTTTATGTGCAAGTGCTTCAATCTTCATTGTAATAGTGCACTTTGATATGAACCCTTCCCTCATCCTACTGCATAAGACATGGTGCTTTATACAAGTAGTATAACTAAGTATTATTTGAAACACATATCACACACTCATATATGTTGGAATTTGGAAATATAGTGAAATTATAATAAACAATTATATTTACAATATAATGTACAAATATGCTTTCAGCA
Organism: Panax ginseng; assembly: GCA_020205605.1. Lineage (NCBI taxonomy): Eukaryota > Viridiplantae > Streptophyta > Magnoliopsida > Apiales > Araliaceae > Panax > Panax ginseng. The sequence goes on along the minus strand of CM035145.1, from coordinate 4,448,816 downwards.
ATCATCATGCCGTGTCAAAAGCACTTAGAAGTCGGAAAATATATGATACTTATTATAAAATGGATGTAGTATTTTATAATCTGTTGATTACCTACCTAAATTTTATTTTATTTCCTTTTGCTGCTTTAGAATCTACTTTTATGTGCAAGTGCTTCAATCTTCATTGTAATAGTGCACTTTGATATGAACCCTTCCCTCATCCTACTGCATATGACATGGTGCTTTATACAAGTAGTATAACTAAGTATTATTTGAAACACATATCACACACTCATATATGTTGGAATTTGGAAATATAGTGAAATTATAATAAACAATTATATTTACAATATAATGTACAAATATGCTTTCAGCAATCATCAAGTCGTGTCAAAAGCACTTAGAAGTCGGAAAATATATGATACTTATTATAAAATGGAAGTAGTATTTTATAATCTGTTGATTACCTACCTAAAAAGGTCCTTATCTGTTGATGAATACAAAATTGTAGTGTGGAACAACATTTTGATAGCTACATTGTCTCAAAGAGATAGTTTGTGGTGTTTTGATATCTTTTGTTATAAGAAATGCTTAAAAGTTTTATGTTAAGTTGATGACTTAGTAACTGTAGCTGATGGATTGATCTTCATTATTATAGTTTTGTGACACTGATGCATTTGCAGATTGTGTTTCTTTAGTTGTTTTTTATGCTTTCCTTGTGGCTGAGTTTCAATATATAGTTCATAATTGTGTTGTGGTTTCTATTTGCAATCTTATAATCTGTTTGTCTTATCTAATAAGCATTATCATTTTCATTTTGACAGGATAAAGTTGGTAAGTTCAGCCAATCTATGCAAATGTAAACAAATGCTGATTCTGTGAAGCGGGTTGAAATTCGGGAGAAATAATTGTGCCCTTACCTTTTTCAAATATTCTTTCTGCCGAAGACAGTCATATATTGGCGTCTGTTGTCTTAATACTATTCTAATCAAGGTTTCAAATCAATACCTGCCAGTTGATGCTCTTAAATTGTTAATCTTTCTGTGTCTATATGCTCTCAAAAGAGAACCAAAAATAAAATAAAATAAAACTAAACATCAATGTATATCCAAATCTAAGAGATTTAATTCGTGGCACCATGTAACGCCCCCAAATTCGAGTGTTGACCGCCCGAACAAGGTTTCGTAACTTAACCACTGATCCCATAATCATATTGGTTGAATTAGTCTATTACAAACTATAAAATTATTAATTTCCTTAACTTCATGAATCTTAACTTGATCTCGATCTCATTCTTTCTACAAGTATCAACTTGTAGTTCATTCTTATATATGGATAACACCATATATATATATATATATCAGTCAATTTTTTTTAACCATATGATTTAAACATTCTATACTTCAATATATATCAAGTTTCACAACATTAATGATAAGATCGTTCTTGGCAACAGAAGAAATCATTCCGGTAATTTTGGCGTCTTACTGATGCTCATTAATGTAATCTCAGTGCTTACAGAACTCCTAATATCATTCAATACCCTCACTTAGACATATATCTTTACAGATATATCTCTTCATATCGATATTTCCTATTTATCTGAATTTCACAATATTAATAACACACTTGTACTCGGAACAGAGGAACTTTGCGATGAATTTGGTTTCTTCATCGGTGCTAGATCTCTGTTCTTACAGGACTCACAATGTTATTTAATATCCTCATTCAAATATATAGTTCTTTATCAACATTATATTAATGTTTTACTATCTATCTGAAGTTCAGAGTATCGACATAACATGATCAGTCCATATTATCAACACCCTCACTCAGATTAATAGACCTTTAACAATTATAAGTTATATCAAATTAAAGACATAATGGTATAATACCATTGTGATGATAATAAGATGATATTATTAATATAATCTTCGACTACATGGCTTGCTTGTTCGTATTACAGAAGTCATTATGACTTGATACAAATAACAAGTACTTAACATGAAAACCTAATCTACACTTCTTTACGTTCATGATCTTCTTAACGTTCTTCTTTAACTGCAAATAAAGTTTTATTCGCAAGAATGAGCACGACGACTCAACAAGTCTATTTAATAACACACAGACAATTTATGCTTTTATATAAACTTTAACATGCTTGACTTGACATAACTTCCGGTTATATCCTACTTAAAATCACATAAGACTTTCATACATATACTTTCACATATCAACTATCACATATGAACAAGTTTAGAAATAGTTGCACATAGGTTTAGGATAGGAAACTTGCCTTTTCGCTTTTATCGTTTACGCTAATTTTGCGTCTTTCGATCAACCTATGTCATTTATGAGATCGACATACAATTTAGTCACCACATGACTCTTACTCTAGTTCACCTTAACTAGCCTTTAAACATGAGCCTAACTTCGTATTTTTAACTTTTACTATAATTGATTTCAAAACTTGTTTAATTCATAACTAATTCATATCAACTTGGAATTGATTCATCTTTGGAGAGTGACGTATGTATAACATGGTCTAACAACCCCCATAAGTGGCATGAACCCCAAAATTCTCGTGCTCAACAAGTTCCGGAAAACCCTCTTTTTACTGTTCGCTAGAAAAATATTTTCAGCAGTACCTTGGCTCACTATTTAATTCATAACTAATTCATATTAATGAATTTTTGAGTGATTCTTTTGCCCACGTCTTTGTAACTTCCCCCTCTACAACTTTGCTTTGTATTCCATAACCAAATTCCAAACATATGATTTTATATAATTTTTACAATAACAGTTCAGATTAGGGGTTTTTCATTTCATACTTTCAATCTCTCTAACTAGTTACCACTTGGGTTAATTAGCTAGTTTTCATAACATTGTATTACATAATTATAAACCTAAACATGTATTATTTCATGAATTCTACTAAAAAACATAAGAACATAAACTAAATTTATAACAACATACCTCTTGAAGTGCTAGTTTTTCGATACTTGAAAATGCAAGACTTTACCTTTCCTTCCTTCTCTCAATTACCAATATAACTCTCTCATATGATTACTCTAGCCTCTTTTTCTCTTGAATTACTTGTGAATATGTGAGGATTTATTAAAAATGAGGGTTCTATTTATAGGAAACCAAGACTTAGGGTATTTAGGACCTTAAGCGACCCCACCATGGCTAGTCACCAATAGTGAGTCACCATCGTGAGTCACATGCTTCATCATCACATTTGGTGAGTCACCAAACCTAGTCACCCATGTGCCACAACACACCACATAATTTTGGACAACACATTTTAGGAAACAAAGTCTCATTTGCCAACTAATTAATCAAGGAAAAACCTATACATACATAAGCTATATGCATATAAGTTTTCCTAAATGGCCATAATGCCCTCACTTTCTCTACAACCTAACCAAATTCCACATAGTTTGGTTAATCCAACTTAGTTAGGTTTCCTAACTAGTCTAGTTAGTAAAAAAATATTGACTTTCCCAAAGTTGACTGTACGTTTTACGAATAGTGTTTTTGCGTTTTTTTCAAAATTTTTTTATTTTCTTATTCTAGCCTTGTAAATATTCGTGATATTACACACCATTTATCACCTTGTCTCTCTTCTGCCACCTTTTACTTGGATGCATACTAAAAAGAATTTTAGTGTTTATTTAGTTGTTCATAGTTGCTCATAATAATCAATTGTAACTCTTGTTTTTGAATTCTACTATGCTTTGTGTAGACAAAGTATGTATGACAGGTATGCTTTCTTGCTCCTAATATTTGAATGTGGTTTTCATATACATGGTTTGCTTCATTGTGAATAAATAAATTTCTCAACTTAGATCGTCTTTTATTCTTTGTTTTTTATTTATGTATCAAACACATTGTTTACTGTTTATGCAGTGTGCCACATTGTGAAGAACTACATTGCTCATCTTCTGAATACCAAAATTCCACTGATTCTTGGTAATTACTGTTAACACTTTCTTGGAGGTCAATGTAAGAGTTGGGTGCTAGTCTGCTAGATATGAAATAATAGCAGAATGGGTGAAAGAGGTTTTTCTCTTTTTATGTTTAGTTATTAATGTATTACTTGCTCAGAATATGTTATTGGATCAGCGCTAGTATTGTTGCCTGATGAGCCATATCTATTCTCTGTACCTGTATTGTGGAATCCCACTTTGGCATGGTTATTATGTCTTTTGAAGTGTTAAGTAGGTTCATGCTTTTCTTGTCAAACAAAAATTGGTTCATGTTTTAGTTCACTTTCATTTTTTTTTTGTCCTTTTTTTCCCCTTCCCATTATCTTCTCATTGAAGTGAAGGCTATAGGTAAGTATAGATGAGATATGGTTGTGGAGTCTTCGCAAATAGAATGTAATTTCATGCATGCTATCCAAACAGGCATTTGGGGAGGAAAAGGGCAAGGGAAGTCCTTTCAAACTGAACTTATATTCCAGGCCATGGGAATTGAACCAGTAATCATGTCTGCTGGGGAATTGGAATCAGAAAGAGCTGGTAAGATACTTGCTGGAAAATGCTCTGATTGTGAATTAACTTCTTTTTCTTTTCTGTGTGTGACACTTGTATTTAGAAGTTCAAATTGTGCTAAATTGATGGTCTCATTCACTTGGTTTTGAGAAGAAAATTGCATTGAAATTTGATGTATTTTAATAATGCAGTCAAGTACTAATTTGGTCATATATATTTGACTAACTAAAACAATTACATGTACAAACTCGTGATGCTTTAAGTCTCATCTTTATCAGTTTATTATGGCAAGGGAAGTTGGAAATAACAAGGTCAAATGTCCATTTTTGTACTCACTCTCATCACACAATAATTGTCAACCCATTACCAACCCTGTATTAATACATACTCCATGCTTAATTTTTGACCAATTGAAGGCAATTAGTGGCTACCTCGTTTCTGCTGTTCCACATTTTTTTTCTTCTGGTCAGTGAATGTAAGCAAGCTAATTGCTGCACAATTGACATATGCCAAAAGAACTCATTTTCTCTGCTGCGGCCTCTGGTCTTGTGGGAAGAAGTCAATGATGCATGGGTCCAGATCACCTGAATCTGGAACTGTGTCCAATTATTAAATCACATGTTAACCAATTTCATGTAATAATTGGAGACAATGTTACTATTATGATGGGATGGTGTTCTTCTTTTCTTTAATGGTTGAACTGGGGGGAGGAGGGATCGGAGGATGTGCCGAGTAGATTACCTACTTTTGGTAATAGAAGATGTTTTTGTTACGCCCCCGAATTCAATCACTGGCCGTCCGATCAAGGATCGACGTTAACTCAACATCTTTCGTAACTTGACCAATGATCCCATAATCATATTGGTTGAATTAGTCTATTATAGACTAATAAAATTATAAATTTTCTTAACTTCATCCCTGGATTTTAACTTGATCTTGATCTCATTCTTTCTACAAGTATCAACTTGTAGTTCATTCGCATATATGGATAACACCATATAAACAAGTTAATTTTAACCTTATGATTCAGACATTCTATATTTTTACATACCCAAGTTTCACAATACTAATAACAAAGATTGTTATTGGCAACTGAGGGGCGCATTCCGGTAATTTTGGCGTCTTATCGGCGCTCATTAGTGTAACCTCAGTGTTTACAGAACTCTCAATATCATTCAATACCTTGACTTAGACATATATCTCTTCATATCGATATTTCCTATTTATCTGAATTTCACAATATTAATAACACACTTGTACTTGGAACAGAGGAACCTTGCGATGAATTTGGTTTCTTTATCGGTGCTAAATCTCTGTTCTTACAACTCTCACAATGTTATTCAATATCCTCATTCAGATATATAATTCTTAATCAACATTGTATTAATGTTTTACTATCTATCTGAAGTTCAGAGTATCGGCAAAACATGATCAATCCATATTACCAATACCCTCACTCAGATTAATAGATCTTTAACAATTCTAAGTTATATCAAATTAAAGACATAACACCATTCTGATTAGACCTGGCAATATAGTTGGTTAACTGTCGGGTCAACCCATATTAACTGGAACCAAATGGGTTGGTTAACTGTTTTTATTTATTTGGGTTGGTTAAAGTTTGGAACCATATTTTAAAAAAGAAATATAGTTCCAACCCGGTTAACCATTTTTCGACCCATATTTTATTCCAAATCCAAATCAAAAGTTCTTTCCATCTATATTTACATATTCAAGAAGCTCAACCATCCACCCCCCCTACCCCACCCCACCCCACCCCACCCCACCCCACCCAAAGCCACGCCACGCCACGCACCCACCCCACAAAAAAAAAAATATTATGTGATTATGTACACCCCTTACCCCCCACCCCACACCACACCCCACCCCACCCTACCCCCACCCCACCCCAAGCCACGCCACGCCACGTCACGTCACGCACCCACCCCACCAAAAAAAATATTACGTGATTATGTATACACCGCCACCCCTCACCTCACCCCACCCCACCCCACCCCACCCCACCCCACCCCACCCCTCCCCCAAAAAGTAATATTATGTGATTATGTATACATCACTTACCACCATCCCCACCCCACCCCACCTCACCCCCCACTCCCACCCCCCACCCCCAACCCCCCACCCCACACCACACCACACCCCACTCCCACCCCCAAAAAATAATATTATGTGATTATGTATACACCACTTACCACCACCCCACCCCACCTCACCTCACCTCACCTCACCCCCACCCCCCCCCCCCCCAAAAAAAAATAATATTATGTGATTATGTATACACCTCTTACCCCCACCCCTACTCCCACGCCCACCCCTACTCTCACCCAAAAAAAATAATATTATGTGATTATGTATAAACCCTTTGCCCCCACCTCAACCCCTCCACCCGCCCCACCCCCACCCCCCCCACCCCACCCCCCACCCACCCCCCCACCCCACCCCACCCCTCCTCCCCTACACCCACCCCCCACCCCACCCCCATCTCTACCCCACCAAAAAAAATATTGTGTGATTATGTACACCTCTTACCCCCGCCCAACCCTCCACGCCCCACCTCCCCCACCCTCCTTATCCCACCCCTTAACCCCACTCCCCACCCCCCCCCCCCTCCCCCACCCCTACTCCCACCCCCAAAAAAATAATATTATGTGATTATGTATACACCTCACCCAAAAAAAAAATATATATATCAAATAAGGCCTTCATGGAACTATAATCATATTAAAATGGTTAATATGGTTTTTAACCATAACCATATGGTTCCAACCCACATTATCCATATTAAAAATGATTAATATGGTTTTAGTTCTTAAATAGTTGGTTAACCATATTTTGAAAACCAAAACCAACCCATAACCATATTTTGCCAGGTCTAATTCTGATGATAATAACATGATATTATTAATATAATCGTATTACAGAAGTCATTATGACTTAATACAAATAAAAAGTACTTAACATGAAAACCTAATCTATACGCTTCTTCTTTACATTCATGATCTTCTTAGCGTTCTTCTTTAACTGCAAATAAAGTTTTATTCGCAAGAATGAGTACGACGGCTCAGCAAGTCTATCTTATAACACAGAAAGTTATGCTTTCATATAAACTTTAACATGCTTGACTTGACATAACTTTCAGTTATGGATCATGCTTAATGATAAAACATAATCATATATGGCATAACATATCATTAAACACTTAACATTTATCATTATATCTTACTTAAAATCACATAAGTCTTTCATACATATACTTTCACATATTAACTATCATATATGAACAAGCTTAGAAATAGTTGCACATAGGTTTAGGATAGAAAGCTTACCTTTTCGTCTTTACCGTTTACGCTAATTTTGCGTCTCTTGATCAACCTATATTATTTATGAGATTGACATACAATTTAGTCACCACATGACTCTTACTCTATTTCACCTTAATTAGCCTTTAAACATGAACCTAACTTCGTATTTTTAACTTTTACGATAATTGATTTCAAAACTTGTTTAATACATAACTAATTCAAATCAACTCGGAATTGGCTCATCTTTGGACAATGACCTATGTATAACATGGTCTAACTAACCCCATAAGTGGCACGGACCCCAAAATTCTTGTGCTCAAAAAGTTCCGAACAACCATCTTTTTATTGTTCACTAGCAAAAAAAATTCAGCAGTACCTTGGCTCACTATTTAATTCATAACTAATTCATATTAATGAATTTTTGAGTGATTCTTTCGCCTATGTCTTTGTAAATTCCCCCTCTACAACTTTGCTTTGTATTCCATAACCAAATTCCAAACATATGATTTTATATAACTTTTACAATAACAGTTCAGATTAGGGGTTTCTCATTTCAAACTTTCAATCTCTCTAACTAGTTACCACTTGGGTTAATTAGCTAGTTTTCATCTTTTATGACTTAATACAATTGTATTACATAATCATAAACCTAAACATGTATTATTTCATGAATTCTACTCAAGAACATAAGAACATAAACTAAATTTATAACAATACCTCTTGAAGTGCTAGATTTTCGATACTTGAAAACGCAAGACTTTAGCTTTCCTTCCTTCTCTCAATTACCAATATAACTCTCTTATGGTTATTCTAGCCTTGCTCTTGAATTACTTGTGAATATGTGAGGATTTATTAAGAATTAGGGTTTTATTTATAGAAAACCAAGACTTAGGGTATTTAGGACCTTAAGCCACCCCACCATGGCTAGTCACCATAGTGAGTCACGTGCTTCATCATCACATTTGGTGAGTCACCAAGCCTAGTCACCCATGTGCCACAACACACCACACAATTTTGGACTACATTTTAGGAAGCAAAATCTCATTTGCCAACTAATTAATCAAGGAAAAATCTATACATACATAAGTTATATGCATATAAGCTTTCCTAAATGGCCATAATGCCCTCACTTTCTCTACAACCTAACCAAATTCCACCTAGTTTGGTTAATCCAACTTAGTTTACTTTCTAGTTAGTCTTCTAGTAAGGTTTCCTAACTAATCCGGTTAGTCAAAAAGGTTAGACTTTCTAAAGTTGACTTTACATTTTATGAATAGTGTTTTCGCGTCTTTTTTGAAATTTTTTTATTTTTTTTATTCTTACCTTGTAAATATTCGGGATATTACATTCAACCCAACTTACAAGAATTTTGTCCTCGAAATTAACTTTAATATCATATTTATAAGTTTTATAAATATTCAGGATATTACAGTTTTTACTTCACTAACGTGCATTTACATAGATCTTTTATTTCATTTTGAGCCATATCTGTTTGTATACCAGTATCAGTGAGCCTATCCATAATTCTGCATATATAAATGAGATTTGTATCTATTATTGTGCTTGATGGTGTTCAAATTATCTACATTGCGGATTCTTAATCCAAATTTAAAATTTCAGTATAAAACTCATGTCATTAAACCTCTTTTGGCTAACCCCCTAAAACCAGATAGATCTATGAGAAAATAACTTCCCAATTTATATAGGAACTAGGAAGCCAAGAGACTATTAATATTTTGGGATCAAATAAGATATGGTTCGTGTTATTAATTTTTTCACCTAGTTGAAGTTTTATCAGATATAAATGTTTTCTTTAACAGGAGAACCAGGAAGATTGATACGTGACCGATACAGAACTGCTTCTCAAGTGGTTCATAACCAAGTTAGAAGCTTTACTACTTTGTACTGATATATGTATGTCTAGGGTTGTGAACTTTTCCAGTGTTAATTGATTTGATTTTCTAATACCATATTTGTTTTTAGCTTTATCAATTGACCTGATTTTTTTAATACCATATTTTGTTTTAACTTTATCAATTGATCTAATATACCTTTTATTGTTGATTTTGTCTATTAGTAATAACATAGTATGTTGAGGCCTTGTGCAGTGGGCTTTACAAGGTTGGCCAAGATACATTCAAATTGAACAAAATATACATATTTACCAGAAAACACTTAAAAGAATCAAGAAGCATATGAAATGTTGGTGCCTTGGTGGATAAAACCAGAAAGGAAGGGGTTTTGTTATTGGATATGGTCAGACCCATCCAAGAAACCAGAAGATTCTTCTATTTTTTTCCTTTTTGTCTTTTTTTTTTTGTTTTTCAGTTGCCCAATGCTTGTATCATTTGACATGAATTTATCAGAATTTAGTTGAAGAGATGTTCTAATTTATGGTTAGAAGGATTTACCATCAAGTCAAGAACGATTCTTTTATCACAGAAAATGTGACAACATTCAAAAAGACTGGAAATGATGGTGGACAGAAAGACCAAATTTAGGAAGACATTTACTGTATACTTTTAGGTCTATTTCATGCATTTTATCTTGGATTCAGAAACAAAGGCCACCATGCCTGAATTGTGTTGATATGGAAGTCCGAACTGGGGTAATAAGTCCTAAGATCGTAAACTTGTGGTTAGGTGATAAAAATCCATTTTTAAAATACTTGTTTGAATGGCTAACCCGAATGTGCAACACATTTCTACAGAGATCTTCGATAGGGAAGTCTGAACTGGGGTAGGTCCTAAGATCGCCACCTTGTGGTTAGGTGATAACATTCAATTTTTATGTGATTTAACTTGTATAAATAGCTAACCTGAATGTTTAATACATTTCTACAGAGATTTTTGATTTAGGTTGTGGTTTTGCTTAATTGACAGTGACGGTGACGGTGACTTTTGGCCATGTCCGGCTCAGAGTTGAGATTCCGAACATTGTAGTCTTTTTTTGGTCTGGAGGAAGCTTATAGAATATTATAAAAAAAAATTGATCTGCCCTTCTATCACTTCACACCCTTTCTCATGGGCAAACCATGCATTATATTGTTTTAAGGGGTGTTTAAATAGATCCTGTTTGCTATGTACTCTGCAACCTTAATTACGTATCTTGTGAAATCAATATTTGGCAAAGAGTACTTCCTAATGTCATATTGGCCATTAATATTGGCTAAGGTAATGCAGGAATTATGACCATTAATATTGGCTAAAGTAAAACTGAATTTGCTGTTTGTCCGTCTTAGTTTATACTTGTTACCAATAGAGTCCAAGTGCTTTTTTTCTTGCCTTCTTCAAGTTATCGGTGTTGTTGAGCTTGAATTTTCTTTGACTGTTGTAGGGGAAGATGAGCTGCTTGATGATAAATGATATTGATGCTGGCGTTGGTAGATTTGGTGAGCTACAGTTTATGCTGGACTGAAAATCTGAGCTGTAACTAATAAATGATTTTTGCCACTCTTTTTTCTGCTCTTTAAATTGCGTATTACGTGTTTTTTGTAACTTTTGATACTATTGACTTTCCTTGTAGGACCTCAAATTATGATCCAGGTCCTTCTACTCTATGATTCTTTATTGAAATTTGTTCTTGTGTTCTTATCTAGGAAACACTCAAATGACAGTAAACAATCAAATTGTTGTTGGAACTTTGATGAATTTGGCAGATAATCCTACAAGAGTTAGTATTGGGCAAGACTGGCGTGAATCAGATATTACAAAAAGGATTCCTATCATTTTTACAGGAAATGATTTTTCAACACTTTATGCTCCCTTGATACGTGATGGAAGGATGGAAAAATTTTACTGGTACATATTATTTAGCAATTTCTTAATCTTCCCTTTAACAAATCATCTAACTACACCAACTAGTTGGATGCTTCTTTTTATTGATGTTTTGCATGCTCGCATAGAAGAAATTTCTCTTCTACAAAGCTATGAGGAAGCATTATAATTTATATTGATAGTCTCTCTTGGTCCTCATTAACAGAAAAATAACACATGCAAATAACATAATGTAGTAAAATCATGAATAAAGACTGTTTGACCACTATACTTGCAATACTCTGTTTACCTATTTAAATAATCAACGAAGAAGAGATTCTCCAACTTGGGAGGATGAGTACTTGGGTAGTACTCTAGCAAGAGTAATTCATATAAAACACAATTCTTTTTCATTAGTGAAACAAATTAATTGACAAAGGAAATAAAAGATATATAGCCAATTTCACAAATTTACTACTAAAATTAGACTGCAAATGGACGCTTTTGTATGCTGTATGCTTCTAAAATAAGCCCCTCTCCTACTTACTGTGATCATTATAATAATTTCTTGATCTTTGCAAAAGATATTGTTTAATTTTAGGTTCTCTCCCATCTTTCTTAGATTCACTGTTTGTTGAACAGGCAGCCTAACCATGAAGAGATCATAAATATTGTTAACAGAATGTATGAGAAAGATGGCATATTGAGGGATGAGGTTGTAAGCATTGTGAACACATTTCCTAATCAAGGTATACATGTCTTGAAAATGATATTCATATGGAGGATCAATAATTTTTTTAAGTTCTTGTAGAACTTTACTTATTCACGAGTGTCATACTTTTCTCTTGTGATTGTACCTGAGATGTGATTATAAGCACATTTGTGGAATATTATTAGACAAGTATGATGTTACTTTGACATTCTTCAGCTAGATGAATACTCCATGATTTATTGGTAGTCCTAGAATATGGGGATGCTCTGCCGTCAATGTTGTGTGTGCTTCTACCATGATATTTCACCCTGATCTTTAAGTACTGACAATCAAGTGTTTATCGGGACCATAACAACTTTATCGTTTTTGTTTTATTTTTTTCCTTTCATTTTTTTCTCTTTTTTCTTATACTATTTATTTTTCATTTTTAATGGGCAGCGCTGGACTTTTATGGAGCTCTTAGGTCCCGTACATATGATCGATCAGTTTTGAAGGTACATGCATATAATAGGGGGATCGTATGACACGTTAATCTACAAAATGGAATATCCTTCTAATGGAAGTCCTGGTTCTGCTTGTATGTACAATAATAAAATCTTCAGTTTCACATCTTCTTTACATATAGATTACATGCTAATCAGTTTATGGTAATAATTCATCCCACATAGTCATTGAGGTTTCTAGAAGAGACCCTTCTTAATGGGATTAAGATATATTTTAAAACCCATATGTATTAGATATCTATTTACAAAATTCACTAGGGCTGATAAGACTAGATTGCTTTAGGCAACAAAATTCACCCAATAAAATTGTACATAATTTTGGCATATCTCACTCCACTGCTGATTCCTTATCTTGTTTAACACTAGCGAGATATATTGCAACTCAAAGTTCTCACCCCAGGCTTTTACCAGCACAGTGGGCAATAGCCCTCACATATCAGCACAGCTGTTTATGTACAAGATTATTTCTTTGTTAAATAATTAACTAGCCCATTATTACAACTTGAAGTTTGAGCTGTTTATATACCTTTTTCCATTGTTAAATTCTACAAAAATGGTTTATATTTGCTTAGATTAATGCTGAAAATTTATTTGCACTTTTCAATTGTAGTGGGTCGAAGATATTGGAGGTGTTGAAACTCTTGGAAGTAGACTTCTCAGACGAAAAAAGGATGAAAATCTCCCTGTGTTTATTCCTCCGAAGGTAGCTCAAGTAACTTTAAACCAACCATCTGCTTTTAAATCTAGTTATTCCCATCGATCCCCTTAGGTGTATAAAAGTTTGATGAGAGTAGAAGGTCAGAATAGTTGAGAAATGATTATACTCCCTCTGTTCCAAAATATAAAGATCAAGTTTGACTTTTCACAATGAGATATTTTCAAATTCAAATTGATATGATTTCTCTAACTCTTGAAAACAATAAAACCTGTAATTAATAGAGCTTGTTAAATAGTTTACAATTAATCATTATTTGTATTGTCTAAAATCAAATGAATTCATATTAGTTTGATAATATCTCGAAGTGACTTCAAAAAGTCAAAATTGATTTTATTTTTTGAAATGGAGAGAGTATTTTGTAATTACATATGAGAGAGTTGTGAATCATATTAGATCATAAAAAAAAAACTCTGTTCTACTCTGAAAAAGGGTTTTACAAAGCTATTGAATAAAAACATGTACTTACACTGCCATAAAGAAACGTTTGCTAATCTTAAAGTGCTTTCAGCCTTTAGCATTTCTAAAAACTGTATCAAATACTCCCTTCGTTCCACGATATAAGATTAAGTTGATTTTTAAAAGTCAATTTCAGATGTGATTTATTTAACTTTTGAGTACAATATATTTTGTATTTAGTAGTACTTTTTAAGTAGTTTATAATTTTCATAGTTGTGTTGTCTGAAATTGAATAAATTCATATAAATTTTGAAATTAAATATATCTCAATTTAACTTCAAAAAGTCCATATTAAGCCTATATTTTGTAAAGAATGGAATACTAAATTTGCCAAACCCTGATTGAATTACAGTGAATGTGCAGACTTCTTCATTTAAACGTTTAAAAGGGCCCAAAAGAATAGGAAAAAAAATACAACCTGATGAAGAATGGTCAATAATTTCTTTATCCTTTCATCCTTGAGATACACAATGAAGTTCAACTTCTTTTCTTTTTCAAAAAAATAAATATAAAAATTTAATATTGGTTCAGTGTTTTTCGTTTATGTTCATTTTTTTGGGTCACATTTAAATTTGCTGAATTTGGTTGAACAGCAAACACTGGAAGCTTTACTCGAATCAGGGTATTCTCTTCTTGAAGAACAGAAGTTGATTATGGAGACTAAACTTTCAAAGGAGTACATGAAGAATATGGATGACTAGCGACTCGGAAGATGTGGTAACACAATTGCAATGTCGTTTAAACTGGTATACCAATGTGGTTGGGTTCAAATTTATAATCCTATTTTTTTTGGCATTTTCGTCTGCCTCTTATACTTGTACCTTTAGTTAAACTATGACTGTAGTTATCGGTCTTCATTACTCTTGGAGGAACATATTTTTCTTAGTTTACCCGTTCGTGCACAAAATGAGTAGGCCAACACACTTATAAATTTTGGTACTTGGAAAGATAATAGGATTAATTTCGAACTTTAAATCTTCCTTAGACATGATGTTGACAAGCCAGTCTGATATGGTCTTCTCTTTCTTTGTTTTTCTTCTTCTTCTTTATTAGGTCCATTAAGTTGTGTACCATTTGGGAAATTTACAAGCCCCACCCGCCAAGGTGGTTGTCATCTCAAAAAAACTTATTGGGGGGCACCTAGGAGAAGCCCAGACAATGGAAAAGCCACGTATTAGTGTGCAGAGTCAAACTCTATATACTAGCAATTATTTTCCCTAGTGAGGTCAGTTCTCCGTTTTATCCCCTTGAATATCAAATGATAATTATATGTAATTGGTGAACTTTCTTGGAGATTTTCCTGGTGCACACAAGATTTTTAGCATAACTCCTAATTTTATTAGTAATAATACAACAATTATTTTGGCAACCTCATAATTCATATGTGAACCCAATAATTAACAGCCTAGTATCGTTGCAATGGCCCGACTTAAGTAGATGTTTCAGTAATGGATAAATTCCAAATTCCAGAGGTGAATTGGTAGATGTGTTTTTTTTTTCATCAATGCCTTTTGTATTTTCTTGTTTTGGATATGAAGACAAGTGTGGAGGATAACCACAAATTCTGCTCATAATTCATTTCTAAAAAAGAGAAACAATTTTTTTCTTCTTCTAAAGCTATTGTCGGTCGAAATTGTATTCTTTCCGTTCTTAAAAAATTGTCGTTTACAATTTTCGAAGAGAATAAATTATTTACTTTCTTATATTACCCCTACCTTCTCTCATTGTCCCAAAAAATTCTCTCCCTTGTATTAATAGTTTTCAATTTCTCATAAAAGGGTAGTGATTAAATTTTAAACAAATTTTACTTGGTAAATGACACTTTTTTAATCTATGTGCCAAAATTTTGAACGACAATCTTTTAGGAACGGAGGGAGTATTTCTTTCAGCCTTTCTGGTAAGCAAGTAGTAGTATTAGTGTCGAGCACATACTAGTAATACTCTATCTGTTCTTAAAACATTGTCATTTAAGGTTAATGCACACAGATTAAGAAATGCAATTTATACCTATGAAAAATACTATATTATCCTTATTATAATTCCTTGAATCAATTACTACCTTTGTAGATTTCAAAAAGGAGTATACATCAATTAATGCCAAAACTTTTTTCCCGCCTAAAACTTATAGGAGTATTACATGAGCCAAAAAAATTCTGACATATCAAGTTTTTTGCCAAATAAATTGCTTCCTAACGTTTGCTATTCTCTTAAGCGAAGTAATGGGGGAAAGATGCACAAATTCTGTACGATAGACAGACCGAGTTTTTTTCCAAAGCTTGATTTCTCATCTAGATCAAGCAAAGCAATGGGGTTAGATCCTGTGTTCTTCATCTCATTGTCTGGAGTTTTTCCCATGCCATTCATGCTCTCTGTCCAGAAGATATGGTTTATTTACCAATATGCTTGTTGAGGAATGAAAGCAACTCTCTTATCACCAGCATGCTTTGCAATGACAGCACCAAGAGCATAAACACCAGCATGCCCACATAAAAAACGTCACACACCTGAAGTTGATGGATGTTTGATAACCATTATAATAAGTTTAATTATTTACTCAATTTGATTGGTAAGTTTTATTGCATAACCAATACCTGAATTTACAATAGACTGCAGACATCCAAAACATCTAAAAGGTTCCACAAAGCACATAAAAACTTTAGTTGAGCAAATTTCCATGTTAGCTCGACTAATTAGAGCAAATCCCACAAGATATCTAACGACTCCTTTGAACTATATATTGCATTGCAAGTACCAAAAGTCACAAGTCAGAACCATGCCCATATCAAGATAACAGATCAAATGTAGAATTCAACGTTTTAAAAAATTTAAAATTTATTCCACAACTTAAGCAAAATCACAAACACTTAACGAGTATTATTTGCAATTACAGAGTTGAAAAGTTGGATATGCTCTGAACAAGAACTTTTAAATCACAGAGAGAGAAACAAAAAGGCGAGATGTCCTAGTGATCAATATCAATTTCTTTATAAACCATAAATCTCACAATTGAAAAAAGCATTCACTTCAATTACACAAAAATCTTTAATACAAAGGCCACCCATCTCTCTGTCAAACAAAAAAACTAACCCACCCATCTCTCTGGTCTATCCCTACACATTCTGCGAAACAAAAAAAGAAACTAACCCACCCATCTCTCTGTTCTATCCCTACACACTCTGCCAAACAAAAAAAACTAACATCATGAGAACTTCTGACAAACCAAGTACAGACTCTCATGCCTCTCACTTAATAGAACTTGGGAAAATAATTTTTCAACATGAATCGAAATACTGCTTGAAGTTCTTTCTTTTCAAAAACTTGATATGCTTCTTCAGGAAATTTATTCAAATCAAAATTTGAAGAAAATTTATTCAAATCAAAATTACGATCTGCAGGTAAATTCAAATCAAAATCATGAATAATTTTCTTCTTTTTCGAGACAAATTTCTTCATATCTTCTTCATCTATATCAATTGTTTATCAGAAGTTTATGGTTATTGTATATGTTTTTGAAAGGAAATAGAAAAGACGCCATGGTTATATGAATTAGAAACATTGGGAAGGGAAGAAAGTTAGAAGGTTGTTTGTCTGACCAAGAAGGGTTTTTTCTTTTTTGAGGAAAAGGAGTAAGAAAGAGAAAGCTTTAAATAAGGGTAAAGTAGGAAAAAAAGAGTTAATTTGTATTGATAAACTCAAAACGACAAATTTTTAAGAACAAAAATTACTCTTTAAAACGTCAATGTTTTAGGAACAGAGGGAGTATTTGTTATGAACTTGTTACTTTTTGACAAAAGAATGATTAACAGTCTAATATCGTTGAAATGAATGATTGTAAATTTGCCACGGTTCCCAAACTTACTAGAGAGTTCTACTTGGTAGGACCCAACTATATACAGTGCTCGTGATGATTATGTATGTTGACAATGATTAGAAATTCTTCTTAAATACGTATTTCACCTTATGGTTGGTGCATATTCATTGCCGTTTAGGGTATTTTTATCATCTAAGTTATATGGAGTACTAGTGTGTGACGAGCTTATGTATAACAACACTCCCTGCACCCCAACATGCCATAATTGGGATCTGACAATAATATGGATATCAAATCTAACCACTGCTCTACGAATAAATTTATAATATTATATCACTCTTTAAAGAGATTTAAATTATCATTTGGTATAGAAGAGTAAATTGAGATGAGGAAGAATTATTTATTTAATACACATGGTTTAAAGTTGAAGGGGGAAGGGGGAGATACCATGTTGTATTGCTAGTAGTAATTGATTCGCTAAAAGTGAAAGTCTCATTTTATGGCAAAGGAATTTCGTCAGCCGCGCTATCTTTTTTGGTGCACCTAGCCTAGCCCCTCGACTCTAGAAATTTTGAATCCATCACTTATATCTATCTGCTATGTACACAATGTTATTGCCTTTTACTAATTCATTAATCATGTGGTAAAAGACAACAACATATTTAGGGGTATAAATGTCTATCCCTTTTTATATCGAAAGCGATAAAAAGTCATTTGAAACTATTAATTTCCTCTTTATATAGTACTTCTTCTTTTTTAAATTATAAGCTTGTTAAAATAAAAAATTAAAGTCAAATTAAAATTTAAAATTGATAAAATTCATAATTAGTAATACTTTTTCATAATTATAAAATAAAAAATACAATAATTAGTAATGTGGTTTAGATAGTTTATAAATAAAATTCCAGCAACTCAATCTTGTTTATGATGGTAAGAATCTCATTGACTATAATTGAGGAGAAGAGGTTACACATACAAAATTCCCAGCACAAAATTAAAGATGATTCTAGAATAGATGGGCCCATGTAATTTCTAAATTGAGAAGAAGTTCCTCCTCCACTATCATTTACGGTGCTAGTTGTAAGTTGGCGAAACATAGATGTAAGGCTCAGCTTCAGGTTACGCTTACACTTTGGGATTTGAGTGCCTCACCCACCCACTCACTCACTCACTCGTCCATTGAATTTTGTTTTTATATAGATTTGGAAAGTTTGGGTGTCGGTTTGAAATCAAATTGTATTCTTCCATACTATTATCATAAAATTAAGCTATTTTAGCGGGATTTAACATTTTATTTTAACTATTTTTATAATAATAATAATATTAATAGTCTAATATTTATATCGTCAGAATAAACACACTTTATACTTTGATCGTCACTTATTTTTGTGACAATATATTATTATTACTATGTTAATATATCAATTCTATGGACATATATGAGATTCTCTACTCGAGTCGCCTTTGTAGGTGTATATATTCATTCTCCACTAAACCACACAAAAAGAGAGATGTTTACATGTCTATCTATCTTCAATGGTTTGAGATTTATACATATTGGACATCTTATTGGCCTAATTTTATGGATTAAATTATTAAACAATAAACTCGTCTGATTGACCTAATTTTATGGATAAAATTGATCCATGTAGTGGGATCCCTCCTTTGTGTTCTCTCATGTCCAAACACAAAAGTAAAAGAAATATATATATATATATATATATATATATATATATATATATATATATCTACCTACCTTCCATTAGAATTACCAAGGTAAGAATTGTTTTAATATGTCCGCTAAAAATTCTAGATGCCATGCCAAGTGCAGCAACATGACTGTAAATCAAACACAAATACATGAAAAATCAAAGCATAATCCGTAAATGGCCCTAAAGGAACAACATTCCTCGATAAATAATGCGGCTGTCTTTGCAGCTAAGTTAGTGGTGAAGGAACAAATTAAGTTGTTTTGATGGGTTTACTGGGAGAAGAGAGAAAGTGATAAACCTTGACCACTAGACAAAACCCCTGATCCATTATTAAAGGATTAAGGTTTTGAGGAGAGAGGAGAAACGGGTTTATGTGGAGAGAGAATTGGGGATCCATGTATAGATAGATGAAGATGGTGGGGGAGATGAAATATAACCCATTAAATTGATCATGCCTTCTTCTTTAATACAATTTGGATTTGTTTTGGAGTTTTCGAGGGGTGAGTTTTGATGGAAGTTGGCGCAGGTTAGCAAATCGGATGTGAAAATAAGGGAAGGATTAAGCATGCGCATGGGTGGAGGTTCTACGCACCCAGCCACAGTTATCTCTTCTCTTCTGAATCAAAACCTTTAGCCATGAAATGAATACTTCATCAAAAAGAAATTAAGCACCTAATGCTATACAATAATAATACTCCTATATAAACTATAAATAAGAGCTTTAATAACAAACGGAAGGGTAGGGAGTAGGGACGGCGGCATTTGGGTTGTCACGGCAGGGGAGGTAGTTTGTTTGTAAAGGTGGAATCTTAAACTCACTCCTTATCTAACTCACTCGAGATCATTATCTTTTAGCGACGGACCCGACAACGGTTCGATTATATTTTTAGCGACGGACAACATATAACGTCGCTAAAACAAATAAAAATTAGGTAAGGAGTCAACTTAAGATCCGAACGGTTTGTTTGTATTACTATTATTAAACAACCCATGAAATTAGACACAAAACTGACTACCATTGCTGTCCAGAATTTAGAGAGAGAGAGAAAAGGATATGTGTGTAAAATGACAAAATGATCCTTTTTAACTGTCTCGACGCTATTGGTCTGCAGTCCCGTCCAAAACGACTTTTTAGCTTGTCGGATGGCCACTCCGTATCCTTTGACCACGTGGGTTCTAAGGATGCTACCGACACTACTCTACCCAAATATATTTCGAAATTACTAGTAGTAATTAATTAAGCCCATACACGAAACATAACAATTTAAATTTACGTATTATTAATTGATAAAGTATAGTAATTATACTTTCTTCAGTTTATTATAACGAATTATATCAGTAAATCTAAAACATCATTTTATTGGGGGGAAAGATATATAAAAGAAAAACAACTCAATTATTAGAAACCCAATTCCAATGACAGTAATATTAGAAAAAGAAAGACAACTTATAAGATTATTATATATACACTTTTAATATTTAATTTTAAATTATCGATCAAAATGAAAAATTTTAAGTAAGTCGATATATCATATTAATTCTTATCTTATATGAATGAAAAGTTAGGTTAAACTTTTAATTAATGTTGGATCTAATCCACACCAAAATACTATATATTATTATTAATTGGTTTAGCATAATATTCTAGACTAGAGCATCTATGAATGCTAGTATTAACTTTGGGAGCAATGTGATCAGTGGCTTATCCTTATCCTTATGATAAGGACTTACATCACTAACTAATTTGACATATATTATTATACCAAGTACTTTGATTGGAATTAATAATATCTATTTCTATTCTGAATTTGAGTTCTATCTTATTCCTATTTTCGATGAGTAAAAATACTCTCCATACTTTAATAATGGCAATAATAAATTGATGATATTCGTATGAATACTAAGAATAAGATAACTTGATGGAGAATATATATCTGTATATATATGTATGTAAATTATAAAGGTACTCCATCAAATATTGAGGGGGCGGAAAATCATTGAAATTTGAATGCAAAATAGAGAGAGAGAGAGAGAGAGATTTATGGAAAACCCAATCATAACATGGCACGTTTGAACATAACAAAAAGTCAATGACGATGAAGAAAAAGCAAAGAGCAAGGGGAACCCAGGGTCCAAAAAAGTCCATTAAAACCACGTGTCCCATTCCTATTTATTATATTCCATTTGTTTTATAATAATGAGTCCATAAATTTATGTCAAAAAAATTTCTCAATACATAAAATAAAATTGATTTAAATTATGGAAGAGCCCCGTTTGTTATATTCATAATAAATATATAATTTTCCTAGAAAAAGATAATCTCATTTCATATTTTTTGCTTGTTCCTAAAAACTTAATTTTCTAAAATAATTTTAAAAAATTGCATGGTACTATAAAAATTTTCATTAAATTTTACTATTAAATTAATTTAACGAGCTTCATGTTGTCGCCAGACATCATTTATAATAATAATATTTTAAAAAATTATAATACTTCTTTTTGTACATAACATAAAAGAGAGTTATGTGATTAAGGGTGTAAATAAATCGAGTTGAGTCAAGTCGAGTATTGAGTTGCTCAGATTTGATTCATAAAATTTATCGAGTATAAAATAAGGTTTGATTGAGACTCATTTAGTTACCGAGTCGAGTACGATCTCGAATCGAACCCGAGCAGTTTAAACTTTTCGAACGAATATGATCCGAATATCAATAGAAAATTATAATTTGAGAAGGTTAGAGTAATTTATCAAACTTTAAAATTTGCTCATTTTTGACTCATTTATATTTCGAGTCGAGTTCGAATCAAATTTTTAGTCGATCGAGAACGAATCAAATCCGAATTATTTGTTCATTTTACAACCTTATATGTGATATCCCTCGTCTCCCTTTTTGTCTAATTTAATAACTTATAATTATTTTTGTACAAAAGAAATATATTTTTTAATGTTATAAATTAAATTATTTATGTGAATAAAATAATCCAACGGCTGTCCGCGTGTCCAGTCGAGAGACCGACCCAACCGTTATATTGTTGCGCTACTACTAATATTACTAATTCATCATCATCAAGCTATACATCTCCACTCCAAATTTACTATTCTATCTCCTCTCTCAAGAATCGTTTTTCTTTTCATCTCTCTCCCCTCAGAGGACACCTCTCTCTCAAGAGAAAATCAACAAAAATCGAGGTCTGGCTGGGTTAAGGGCGATAGTGAGTCGAATCGGAGGGAGTCGGGGTCGTCGTCGTCGGATAAAGGTGATGGATTGTTGGGAAAAGATTGTTTTTCCTGTCAGAAAATTTTGTTTTGCGATTACTTCCCGTATCAAAGCTCGCAAAAATGGTCAGTCCATCCCTCCCTCCATCTCTCTCTCTCTCTCTCTCTCTCTCTCTCTCTCTCTACATGTATATATTAAGGCTGGCTCTCTCTGATTTATAAGTTATAACACAAACAAATTAATTTGTTTATATGAAGGTCAGGTTTTATTTATTTATTATTATTAAATTACCTGTAGAAAATTTGGTAACAAAATTTGAGTAGTACTAGTATATATATGTAAGGTTGGTAGAAATTAAAGAATTACCAAAAGCTCGAAAAAATGTTCAGTCCATCCATCCCCATCCTTCTCTCTCCTTAATTCAGCACACACAGAAAACAAATTAATTTGTTTATAGAGGTCAGGGTATTTTTTTTTAAAATTAAATTACTCTTTTGGAAAGAAATAAATAAATGGAAAATTTTGTTTTCAAAATTTTAATATTTAAGTAGTACTAATATATAAATATGGTCGGTAGAAATTAAAGACTTAAAACCAAAGAAAAAGGTGAAAAGGACTTGTGGTTTTCTTTCCTACCTTTTTTTTGTTTTGTTTAATTTTGGTTGTCCGTTCAAAATAAACCGGCCTGCCACAGTCTCTCTAGATTTCTACAAATTTATTTATTCTCCCTATTTTTTTTAAAAAAAGTCTTAATTCTCAAATTTATTACTTTTATCACAAATTTATTATCTTGTCATCACTATAAAATTAAACATTAAATAAATTTAAAGTTAAATATAGAACAAAAATATACCTTAATTCATAATTTTTGCAAATTCAGATTATTATTATTTTTGTGCGGAACTCAGGGAATATTATCTTCTCTTTTCTTTATATATTATTATTATGCTCTATATGAACTAGAGAGATATTTTATGGTGGTGATAAAAGGAAAAGCAAAAGAAAGTAAATTGCTTGTTTCTTCCTTTATATTCCCTCAATTATTAATCATTATTATTATTAATGATTTTTCTTGTAATTTTGCCTTATTAAATTCTTAACTTCTGATATCAAGATTCCTCTGCACCTTCTTAACAACTTTTTAAAAGGGATTGTTCTCAACTTTTCATTCAGATATGCCTTGGCCCAAATCACAAGTTGGCTTCTTTTTGTTGTGATTAACAATCACAAAATTAAGAACTCAAAAGATAAAATGAGAATCAAAATAAAGGAAAAACAATGGAAAGATTTGGATTAACGGAAAGAGTTTGATACAGAACAAGGAAAAAAGAAATATATTTTTTCATAAAACTCTCCCTCTCTGTCTGTCTATCTTTATGTATACAAGAATTCCCTCAGCTGTCAATTAACTTCCCATCATATTCCCGTCTGTTAATTTTGTTATCACCTCTGCTACTTGAAATGTCCAACTGTCTCACTGCTACTGGTTTGCTCATAACACTACCCTTCCCTCAAAGTGTCCTTGTCCTCAAGGACTGAAATCAAAATATTGAAATTGGATAATCATCTGTTGAGCATCCTCCCATGAAGCATCTTCTTTATTGTTGTTAGCCCAATGAATGAGATACTCGATCTTGGGTCTATTCTGGAATTTAACCATCCTCCTTTCCAAAACGGCTACTGGAACTATCTTAGGCTTTCCATTTGCAGCTATTGGAGGCAATGTAGGGGCTATTCTTGCCTGAAGACCAATCTGTTTCTTTAATAAGGACACATGAAATACATTATGAATTTGAGCAGAGCTAGGCATGTCCAACTTATAAGCCACTAATTCCAGTTTCTCGAACACTTTATAAGGGTCATAGTATCTAGGTGCTAACTTGAAATTAGTTTGGGCCAAACTGAATTGCTTGTATGGTTGTAATTTGAGATAGATTGAATCTCCCACCTCAAAACTCCTTTTAGTTCTCTTTTGATCTGCATAATTCTTCATCCTAGCCTGAGCTTGCAACAATTTTTCCCTTAGATTAGCTAGTAAAACATTCCTTTCCCAAATAAAGCTATCTACAATTAACTGGAATCCATGTATTCTTAATTTGATGAAAATTAAGATGAGGGAAAAATCCAAATAATGCTTGTAAAGGAATACATTGCAAGGCTGTGCGATAATTGGTATTATACCACCATTGAACAAGACTTAACCAAGACCACCATTTTTTGGGATGATCACTGTACATGCATCTCAAGTAACAGTCCAGACATCTATTTAACTTCTCAGTTTGTCCATCAGACTGAGGATGGTAAGCTGAACTCAAGCATAACTTGACCCCCAATTATTTAAATAAAGTTTGCCAAAATGTACTCACAAATACCTTATCTCTATATGTGACAATATGCTGCGGTAATCCATGTATCCCATAAATTTTGTCAATGAATACTTTCACTATTGTGCTAGTTGTGTAAGGATGTTGAAGGCCAATAAAATGAGCAAACTTAGAAAATATGTCCACTATTACCATTATAACAGTCATGGCTTCAGAGCTAGGCAACCTTTCAATAAAGTCCATAGAGTATCAGTCCAAGGTTTGTGAGGAACCTCTAAAGGTTGCAACAATCCTGGATAAGGATTACTTTCAGTTTTATGTCTTTGACAAACTTCACACTCATTGACCCAAGCCTTGATATCTAGTGTTAAAGTGTTCCAAGTAAAATATGCTCCTAATTTTTTTATAGTAACTTGAACTCTAGAGTGCCCTCCCAAAGGATTATCATGAAATGCTAAAAATATGGTTCAGATCCTACATATATCAACCCTTTGTATCTTAACACATTCTTTTAAAGAGTGAAATGAGGCATAAAATCCTATTGAACACTAAGTTATTGTACGATAACAAGAACTTGTTCATCCCCAACGTTAGAGCTAATGATCTCCTGTATCCAAGAAGGTATCGCTCCAATAAGTGCTAGTGTCTGAGCAATTTTTTCCTCACAATCTTTTTTAGATATAGAGCATTTGCTACTACATTCTCTGTACCCTTCTTGTAAGTGATTTCATAGTCATATCCCAACATTTTGCTCAACCATTTTTCTTGCAAAAAATGTAGAAAGTCTTTGCTCCATAAAAAAGTTGACTCTGATAATCAGCTTTGATAATAAAATGAGCCCTAATCAAATAGGACCTCCATTTAGCTATAGCTTGTAAAATTGCCAGAAGTTCTTTTTCATAATTAGACAAGCCCAAATGCTTTGGTGCTAAGGCATTACTCAAGAATTCCTTTGGAGCTAGCATCAGTTTCAATAATAAATGGCTAAGTGAAATCAGGTAAAGTCAGTACAAGAGTTGAACTCGTGACTATTTTAAGGGATTCAAAGGCTATTGTAGCTTCAGGATTCCAATGAAACTGATCTTTCTGTAGGAGCTTAGTCAGTGGTCTACTTA
Source organism: Panax ginseng (assembly GCA_020205605.1). Classification (NCBI taxonomy): domain Eukaryota; kingdom Viridiplantae; phylum Streptophyta; class Magnoliopsida; order Apiales; family Araliaceae; genus Panax; species Panax ginseng. The sequence continues at coordinate 4,422,691 of CM035145.1, read as the reverse complement.
TCTCTCCATAGTTTCTGATTAACCTTCTATAATATCCAGTTAAACCCCAAAAAACCTCTGAGAGCTTTAAGTGACTTTGGTCACCATACAAGCAATGTTATTTGGATTTGCAGAGACACCTTTTGCAGAAATAATGCGTCTCTAATATAATAAATTTTATTGGGCAAATGAATACTTGAAAATCTTTGCATACAATATATTTTTTCTAAGTAATGTTAAGGCAGTAGTCAAATGTTTCACATGTGAGGATAAGTCAGGATTATAAATGAATATATCATCAAAGAAAACAAGTATAAATTTCCTTACTTGTTTAGAAAACACCTGATTCATGAGAGCTTGAAATGAAGTAGGAGCATTTGTAAGACCAAACAGTATAACAAGAAACTCATAGTGGCCTACATGAGTTCTGAATGTTGTTTTAGGCACATCTGGTGGATGCATTTTGATTTGATGATATCTAGCTCTTAAATCTAGTTTGGAATAGACCTTTGATCCTCTCAGCTCATCCAATAATTCTTATTGGAATGGAAAAATTGTCCTTGACTGTGATGTTATTCAGTGCCCTGAAATCCACACAAAACTTCAAAGATGCATCCTCCTTTTTAACTAATTAGACTTTGACTTGGTTGTATGATTCCAGTTGCTAACATTTCTTGTACATTTTTTTCAATTTCTGATTTCTGTATGTGAGGGTATCTATTGAAAGGGTCTGGCCCAGTTTTTAAGGGAATATGATGGTCATGGTTTCTTTGAGGTAAAGTTTTTGGCTCTTGGAAAACAACTTCAAAAGACTATTAACACCTGTTGAATCTGGCCTGGTATTTTTCTCATTTGTTTCATTAGCATGAAATGCAAAGACATTCTAGCAAGGATAATTGGTCTTTTTTCCAAGCATCATGAAAGTAAATGATAGTAATCATAGATACTTTTATGGTTGGTTATCATTGTTCCCTTTTAAAATGATCTTTTCTTTTCCCACAAAAATACTTGAGGTAAGTTTATTAAAATTAAAGACACATTCACCCAAAGTTTTCCGCTATTGAACTCCCAATACAACATCACAACCTTTTAAGGGAATAAGTCTCATATTTGTGCAAAACTAATGACCTCGAGAAAACCATTCAAATTTTCCACACCTTTCTGTGCATAAGATTTAACCCATATGCCATATAGACCTGCATAGGCTTATCCTCTTCCCTGGTACAATGTAGTTTCTCAGTTGTCCTGGTGTTCAAAAAGTTGTGCGTGCTTCTTGTATCAATGAGGAGTATTATCTCTCTTCCACCAACAATAACTTTAATTCTTGATGTAATCTCTGATGTATTTCCATTTAAAGCATACAGAGAAATGATCATACCTGCTTCTTGTACTGCACAATTATCTTTTATTAGAGCATCTGTCTCATCATTGTATTCTCCATCTAACTTGTCATCTCCAATGATCATATAGGTCCAGGTTTATAAGTTTCATCACAGTTGAAAGATAAACCTTTATCCTTCTGAGTTTGCATTTCACTATAACCAAGTCTCTTGACTTGACCAGAAACATGTCCATTTGGGCTAGTTCCTTGAGGTTGTGGCATAGGTGCGTTACTTGGCCCAAAAGAACTTCTTCCTTCAGTACTTCCTATAGGTTTGTGAAAATTTGAAGTTAAATTTTTTTTTTTTGTAAATTAACTCAATAGTACTCTCTTGTACTCTAGTTGCTGCAATAGTTTCAATCAATTTCTGAGGCTTAAGAAGCCTAACAAATCCCCCTATCTCATCCGTCCATCCACCCACCCACAAAACATTTAACAAAATATGCCTCATCCAATCTTGAATTTTCAGCCTCAACAAGTGATCTAAGGAACTCAAATATCTTCTGATAATGGGTTACTGAAAAGGTTTGTTGTAACCTATTGAATTACTATAGAAAGTTTTCCCAAATCTGATTTCTACATCTTCCACAAACTGCTTCCATGACACATTGGAATTAGACTTAAAATAGGCAAGAAACCAAGATTCAACCTCTCCTTCCAGATGCAAAGCCACACTTCTCAGCCTCATCAAATCATTTATAGGATAAAATTGGAAAAAAATATTCACATTTCATTACCTAAATTTTAATATCCAATCCATTGAAAACAGGAAAATCAAACAAAAGATTCAATAGGTTTTTTTAAAAGCAATTCCTTTACCTTTAAGATTGTGTTGGAAGTACTCTGCATATTCTTGAATTTACCTCCAATGAACGTTATAGCTGGTGATGACTGACTATTCATCAATTTTTGTACGCGAGAATCCCTCCTCCCTTGGAATGTGTTCCGGCTGCCATGAATGGAAGCTACTGTCCAAGGACAGGTAGCTTTGATACCAATTGTTGTGATTAACAATCACAAAATTAAGAACTCAAAAGATAAAATGATAATCATAATCAAAATAAAGATTTGGATTAATGGAAAGAGTTTGATACACAACAAGGAACAAAGAGCTAAAAGAAATACATTTTTTCAGATAAAACATCTCCCTCTCTATCCATCTTTATTTATACAAGAATACCCCCTTTTAATTTAAACAAACAACTTTCAATTAACTTTCCCTCCTAAATATTTCCGCCCACTTGGAAGTCTGTTAATTCTGTGCTCATAACACTTTTCTCCAATCGTTCTTTTTCATCACCTTCTTTTCACTTGGTCCGTCCGTCCGTCCGTCTAAAGGGCCACTTTTATTTTTATCTTCATCTTTTATCTTTTATAATTAATGCTAAAGCCATTTAAAACAATTACTAGTTCGGTGCCAACTACCTAAAATAAATGAATAGTATAAAAGATTGGTCCTAAATGCGGTTGTTTTTGCCTTTTGGTCATTTGTTCAATAATATATATATATGCCCTTGATTTTATATACTTTGCATATCCCTTGATTTTATATACTTTGCATACCTCTTTAGTGACAGATCGGACAACGATTTAGTCTGTTGCTATAGGTTTAATCAGTCGCTAAAAATTAAGACGACGGTTGCGATGGACCGAACTGTCACCCTGTCCATCGCTAAAAGAGGTGAGCATGGTATGTAAAATAAAAAAATGAGCCCTTGAAATAGAAATTAACTATCATTACAACAAAGTAAATTATTTTGTGGGCAGTCAAATTTAGTTTACCATAACAAGTTATAAAGGTCCATTTCGAGACTCTGGGTAAAGACATTTCTTAAACCATTTTTAAACATTGCACGAAAGATGCCACTAACAATGATGGTCACAACCCCTAGGAAGAGGATAAATCCACTAAAAGTCGCTGTTAGTTTGTTTAATATCTAATTCCAGAGTAATTCCTTTTTAATAGTATATGAGTAAGTGTCAAAATTTGAGTTGCAATCAGGACAATTATTTCCATTTATGTGTTAATTAAGAATGCTCTCTAAAATTTTTTTGGTGAAATTTTGAAGTTCTAATCAAAGATGGTTTCTGATCCTTACTTCACTTATATCTTTTGCACATATATAATAATATACCATAAGAAAGATCTCAATAAAGATATAGAAGTAATATAATAATGGTACTTGGCTGGTTCCACTCAAATTCTTCAATTATGGAACAGTGACTACTTTAGTTTTAATGACTAGTATCTACCAACCAAATCAATGACCTAACTTGAATATCAGGAATGAAATTTCTAGAGCTGGAAATGGTAGCATTATACAATTGTACCATGAGTAATGAGTGTTGTAACTTATACTAGAAATGATATTCCACCACTGAAAAATTAAAATACCATTTCAATTCTTTTAGATTGGAGGAAAAAGTAAAAGAAAAATGCAAAGGTTGATTGTAATTGCTAGAAAAGGAAATTAGGAGGAAAATGATATCTTCCCTTTCTTTTTGACTTTTTTTGCATCCTGGCTGTTGTTATTAATGTGCCCACTACCACTACCCATTGTGCAACTGCGTGGTTATTTTGCAATCAGAAACTACTAGTTTCAAATAAAGATTACTTACTTTTATGTCTCCATGGTACTGTTTGGTTCAGGTGCTGGTCTTTTGAAGCTTCACAATGATATACAAACCTGTGGATACGAGGATGTTCAGGTGATGTGGGAAATGCTTAGGAAAACGGAATCCGAGTTGATGTCAAAGCGGAAGCAAAGACCGTTTTGGAGGATTTTCGTATGGCACAACCATAGTGCTGCCTCATCAATCCCCATAAGCCAAGCTTAACTAAGCGTCTCTGCTTCATACTGCAATAATAATCGCCTCATTTAATTAGTTCCTGCAACAAGACATGGATGCCATCAGTATTCACAAGCCTATGGCTAACAGTTGAGAGCTTGATATGGTCCAAGAGCAATTGCAAGTGTGTCCATATCTGAATGATACTACCTCCTACCAATATATAAGATCACTCACTATTGTAAAGCAGGTGAAGGGAGAGTCTTATATATGTATACCCAGTCAACCTCTATTCCCAGTATAAAGAATACTGTAACAATGGTGAAGTCATTTGTAAATATATCAATCATGTTTTGCCAATATCCAAAATAAAGTCGTAACTTTAGCGGCTCAATTTTGTACTTGCATCAAGCGTGGGTGATTCTTTCCTTCCAAAACCCAAATATAGTATCGACTGTTGTAATTCAGTATATTAGCACGGTAATGGACTGCAGTTTATTTCATTTGCTTAACTATCTAATAATAACTTTACACTAGCTATCCACGTTACTCTGTCCATAAAACCTCTTATAGGGATCAGAGTTAGCTTAGATCCATATCATTTTATGATCCCACATACTGAGAACATAGTTGCAACATGCTGGAATATCAAGTAAAAGAGCTCTCTCCTCATACCTGGGGCCAAATTTACCTATCCAAAAAAAACCTTCTACCACAAAGTAAAATCAGTACAAACTACCACAACACATCATCTTGTTTTATTGTGAAAGGGCTCCAGAAGTGTATCCACAACTTCAAAGCTTCTAAACACAAACAAGTAACTAATACACCTGAAATGGATAGCAAGTCTGGATAGTAAGTCACCCCAAGTTGCTGTTTATCGGAATCCTATATAATTTTTCACCACCCTCTTAACATTCTGTGAATAGGGAAGTGATTTAAATGATAAGGGAGTTTACCCCAAGTTGAGGTGAACTTTTATGTGAAAAGAAAAAAATATGTTAATGCGAGAGCCCTACAGCGTAAAAACTCTAGCAATATAAGGATAAAAAGCCTGGCAAAGATATGTTCGATATTCAATCTCCCATTATTTTCAATTAAGTTATCCAGCTTATCAATACCCTGACTATATCCAATGAACTTTGCACAGAATCCGGATGTTTGGTCCAAGCGACAAAGTCAGCACTTCAAGCGCAGTTAAGTTGACTTCAATCTGAAAGCAACATCCAGTTTCATACTTCCAAATTAGTTTCTTACGCCTTATATAGGACTAGAAGGCCAAGTCCACTTCTTATTCATGTTGACAATAACAGTTCTCTCCAGATAAAACCCTCATCAAGGGAAGAAAAAGAAAAGGACAATAATCAACATGCAATAACAATAAGTTATAGGGTTATATACTACTACGACACCAGCCCATATGATACTATAACAGCTTAAAACAAGTAAAACATCATTACCAAGCTACAGTCCATGAAGTCAGATCCACACATAATGAAACTACTCCAACTCCAAATGCTATTTTATGTCAATATAAGGAACTGTAGAAGTTCAACTAAAGATAAGAAAAGTATGACATACAAGAATAACCGTAATATCAGTTAGAGACAGATTCATGGAGTAATAGAATATACAGAATCCTTAGTCTCAAAATAGCTAGAATTTCAATCTTCAAAATTAAAGCTGATGTGAACAAGAGCAACTGTAGCATCAAATAGAACTAATGTGAGCAAGCAATACAATTACATGGAGTAACAGAACTTACAGAATCTCCAGTCCGAAAATAGCAAGTGTCAATTGCCAACATTAGAGAGCAAGAATACCAGTACATCAAATAGAGATAATGTACATAAGACAGATACATGGAGTAATAGCACTTTCAGAATCTTCAGTCCCAAAATAGCAAGGATGTTAATTGTCAATACTAGATGTCAATCTGTACAAAAACAGGTAAACAGAGATATGAGCCAATGACCAATATATCTAAAGAAGACAAAATCACAGACAATAGATGATAAACTGACATGGAAAAAAATGAGGTTTTTTCAATCTTGATGCATTTTTAAGTTGTGTAGTAAAGATGATCTAAAAACTTAGGAATTTCATATATACTGCAACCTTTTTTTCACGCTTAAGGAAAGGGTTGTTCATCTCACAGCATAAGACTATTAATAGTTGACGTGATCTTATTACAAACTGACTTTTCAGAAAAAATAATTGTATAATAACACTGAATTTTTTTCAACTTTAAACTGAAGGGGTGTTGGATTCCTTAATGCAGCATTAAACAAATTAGGTCTCAGTTGACTATGTACACGTTTATTGTTCAGATCTCTTAAACTGACTATGAATCCAAAAGAAACAATATTCAAACATGATGCTTCCCAAAAAAAATAAAAACACTTGGTAAATTAAAAAAAAAATGCTAACAGAAGAAATAGTCTTGATAAGCTGTTGTAAAAATAGAATAAAAACAAAATTAATAACAACTTCCAAAGCATAATACCATTTCAGTAAGTAGTTCTTACCTCTCAGCAGCTAGTCTACTTGTATAATCAGTTTTAACTGCTCAATGGCTAGAATACATGCCTGAGGCCAAAACTAGAAGATAAAGTAAGACTGAAGTACTGAGCAAAGTGATATGATATCATCCACATATATCTCTAATTTACCATCCTTGAGCCTCTGGACTTGGCACTAGTATGTCTCAGCTTTGAATAGAGATAATTAAGTATAAATTAAAGGATGAATAAACATTCAGGATTTTGATCGTGATAACATTCAATAAGAAAGTGATTCAGGTTTATATTGAGAGAGAGAGGAGGGGGGAGGTGTTGACTGTACATAGATACGTTCCATCAGTTACTCCTAAAATCCTGCAGGTGCTGGTGTAAAGATATCTTGACCGGAAGATTGAGTTCCCCAAATATTGGGGCTTGAGAGTCGACACTGCTGATACAAAACAGTGTTCAACCCCGTTTTATTTATAGGTGGCATTGCTACTGTTCCAGAATCCAGAACACCACAAACAGACTTTGACCTCAAATCTATTCCAATTAATTAAGTAAACATACACCAATTAAAAAGCATATTTATTTGTGATGAAAACTTTACAAACACACAAAATAGCTTGTATGGAGTTTTTCTGTGCCAAAAACAGTAAAATTCTATAGTTATCATATTCATTAAAGAAAATTGTAGTGAGATCCTGACGTACCAAGAAAATAGTAATGAACAAAAATGGTTTTGAGGTCCTGACAATTGAACTTCAAATGCCACTCACTGAGAATATAACGAATTAAGAAATACAATTGAAATTACAATTAAAACGAAGACAGAGGTTAAATTCAGCAACCATTAGAAGTAATGAACTTTACCTCATGATCAATCGACTCGTGAACCGTGTGTTTAATATTGAAATTCCAGTCAATACTTACAGTTGAAAATACATGCACAAGAACTCTTGCATCATGCAATTTCAACTTTTTACTATAATACTGAGCTACACAAATTATTCCTACAAAACTGTTCTAAATTTCCTCCGACTCTAAATCACAAAGAAACAGGGAAATCTGCAGTGAGGCATTTGTTAATCTTACAACAGAACAACCAATATGGGCATATATTTTTTTCAAGTCCCTCTTGTTTGGTTGCTTATAAATGTGGTTTCTGACCGAGGAGAAGCTGTGTAGTAGGAGAATTCAATGGTTTCCTGCTTTGGTCCCCATTATTTTCTTAAGGATATGTTTTTAGCCCAGGAGCAGTATAGTGGTTTAAGAGGTCATGAAAAGAAAATTCACTACATTGAGACTGCTCAAAGGCCGAAAAATGTCATGGCATTTGATCCAGTACAGACCAATCCAAGCTCAACAGGGTTGTCTTATATTTCTTCCTCGAATGCATGTGTGCATATTTTCTCCAGCAGTAAGGGCCAGTCCTCACCCAACTGTCGTGGATTCAGCTCCATTGCAACTTTGAAATCTAGCAAAGATATCGGGCAACAGGGTCTATGCCCATGCATGACTTCCAGAGGCCTACTGCTATGTTGCATCTGGTAGTGATGACCAGGTCTGAAGCCATTAACAAGCTTCGAATGAGCCTGATGTTTGTGGGGACTGTTGTTTGCTGACTCGAGCCCTGATCTTGCTCCCACAAGTTCAAGACAAGACCTTATTAAACCTTTCAAGTAAGCATCCAAACCATTGTTCAACATGTTGACACAGTCTATTGGTACCCCTTCAAGGCCCTGCGACGTCGCAATCCGCTCCATGTGTTGCTTCAGTGTCGTTGTATCCAACAAATCACCAATGTTGAACGAGCTAACAAATTTACTGCTACTTGCTAAAGGCAATACCCTGCGGGCTCCACCTGGACTAGCCGCGCAAAATGGAATGCCAAGTGGAGGACGGAGTGATCTCCTAGCAGATACCTCGTTCTCATCTTTTTTAGCCAACAATTCAGTCTGGTCTGCGCTATGTACAGAAACCGTACCAATTTCTGATACTGTAGACAATTTAGCTGAGTTCTCACCTAAAAGCTCCACTTCGTTCTCCGCTTGCTGCTTGAGTCCTTGATGATGATGCACTGCCCTCTTGATATCGGGTGGAATCGACTCCCCATTTTCCAAAATAACATTAAAATCACCCGATTGTGTGGCCAATGATTGTTGAGATATATAATTTGCCTTCCCATTCGGACCAAGAGCACTACGACGATCCCCAACCCTCCTATCACGAGTTCCTGTCCTGGCCTTTCTAGGTGATAGTGGCAGTATGTCTCCATTTGACAAAGCTGGAGGATTTGGAGGCTGATTTATAGCAGGATGGGACCCATTTTGTTGATACAAATCACTTGGAGGGTCTTTATTTCCAACTGCTCTTGTAGCATTTAGAGCATCTACTTCATTAGTAAGCGGAGGAACTTTTGCTGTACAAGCATTTCTGAGAACCGAACGAATGAACTGATTATGCAGTGGAATATTCTCTCTCCCAACAATCCCTAAACAGATCTTATTGAACTCAGCCTTGTTCAGCTTCAAACTCAAGAATCTATTCAAAAAATTAAAATACAGCTTGGACCTCTCTGGCCCAAGTCTCCTTACTATCTCCGCTTTCGATTCAGCAAGATTGATCCTTGAGTGCTGATGTGGTGGTTGCATTTCTCAACACATAAAATCCATACACGACAAACAAGATAATCAATTTTCCACTGCCCTAAACATAAAATCTGAGACCCAATTCAACCACTAAATTAGGGTTTTGCTCTATTTTCAAAACCCCATCTTCCAAGCTAGAGTTAACCCCCTCTAATATCAGTCTTGATAACACTGTACCGAAACCAATGAATACAGAGATTGGAGGAGTTGAGTTTTCATTACCAGAGATCTCAATTTTCAACTAACTCTCCCTCCAAAACCCAATTGCCAAAAAATTTAAATTCCAATCCAGCAAACTAAAACATTCACCCCAACCAACACTAAAATGCATAAAATCCCATTAATTTTAACACATATCATCCAAAACCCACAAAAAGATACCTCTCTGTAGGTTCAAGTAAAACACAATTTATTCAAAATTAACAAGCTCACACCATCAATAATCCTCTAGTACACCTCAAACAAACTCAAATGTGAAAAATAGGTGACAGTAGCAGATTTTCTTGCTCCGAAGTTCAAATTTTTGACACAGAATTGGAATGAGACAACAGACATTGAAGAGATTTAAGCTTGTGCGATACAAAATAAGAGTTTACTGAGAAAGAAAATTGGTACTCTGACCTTATTGTTGGCTTCAGAAACTGAATCAAAATTTAGATTCAGAATTAGCATTCACAAAGGCTTGCTCGTTGGAACCCATTAAAGTAGTTGTTCCCGCTGTTTACATTCGCTATCTCTCTCTTCAAATTGCTTTGCATTTCGATTCCGCCTGGTACTATCACTCTCAAAATATCTCTCTCTCTATCGATTGAATCAGAGATTGAAGAGACCCTCTGTGATCGCTCCTCCGATACTCTCTCTCTCCTGCGGATTCTTTTTTCGTTCTGTGTCCGTGTATAGAGAAAAAAATTGTTTTTTTGTTTTTCTGATTTTATTTTCCTTGGCTATGTTAACTTAAATTCGATACGCGCAGTTATAGAACGTAGGACATACGCGGAATTCTATTGGTAGTCATACTGACGTGTTCATATCTAATTCAGGCGTGTCTGACTTGCTACTTAGTAGCGCATAAGAAATTTCAGTTTCGGAATTTAACTTTTTATCCGAAACAATTAAGATTCTAAGAAATAAAAATTTGATCGATTGTTGATAATTCAACAGAAAAAATATTAACCCATAAAACGAAATTATATTATTTGGTTGGTTAACTTTCTTTTCTTTTTGAGAATACTAAAGATTTGTTCAAGACATAGTTATTATTATTTTAAATATATATATATATAGTTATTAAAATTTATTGACATTCTTTAAATATGTAGTAAGTAAATTTTAATATGCTTCTCATATTATATTATAAGAGGGTGTATATTTTGAAGATATCTCTCCAATCCCTTCACTGTAGTACCACTAGTTCTCATATTTCAGTCAAAATTAAAATTAAGCAGAAAAATGAAAATTTTAGTGACAAAATATCTCAATCTTATTTTTAGTGAAACTATACTAGTATTAAATAAAATGACAGCAGATGACAAATGTATCGACTCAGTGAAAAAGAAAAGACTACTGCATAGCATAGCATAGCATAAGCATGGGTAGTGAGAAATAAATAAATACGGCCAAATCTGAGTTGTATGGACTTTGGTAGAGCAGTCCTATAATAATAATAATAATAATAATAATAATAATAATAATCATAATCATGCACAAAAGAACCTCATTACATGGCCTGCATTCCAAATACTCCAAAGCAAACGAAGCTACAAGCAAAAGATATATCATTCATAAAATAAAAATAAAAAAGGGTCAGTAACTAGTACCATTCTGTTCCAGCCTTAATTCCAGGATACCACATGAGCCGAGTTAAGGGAAAAAGAAGAGAAATACATACATATGAAAGGAGGTCCAAGTAAAGTCCCACTCAGTCCCTACCTTCTTCTCCAAGCATCGTCTGGCTGCTGAACATGGCATGGCATATATTTGATTTCTAAGAAATAGAAATCTCCGCAAATGCACAAACCTCCCTCAAGACAAAGCAATGAGCATCTTCAGAAGATCATGTTTTTGTCTTTACTGAGATGACCATAATAAACTTCATTTGCCTACTTCATTTTGTGCGAAGCAGATACAAAGTTTATCGATCGTCTTTGTTATGCAGTTCCTATGTACATGGGTTCAAACTTCTAATATTAATTATAATGATCAGATTAAATAGACAAAATACGGAGATCATTTACGATAGTGATTTCACTTATGTCTGCACATATGGGTGGGTTTTGACTAAACTACTCATTATCTACTCCTACATCTCAAAAACAGCATAAAACTCTAAAATAATTCTAACTTACTACTTGATTCCTTTTCTTTTATAGTCTTGAGGTTGATCCATGTCTTTTTCGACTGCAACTGAATGCCAGTTGCAGAAATCATACCTGAGATTGAGAACAAACATCTAAGCAACACCTCTAAACACAAAGAATAGAATTAACAAGAATATTCAGTCCAATATGATATAAACCTGAGCATTTTCTGTTTTATATTTCTTGAGCTCTTCTTGGGCACAAACGAGCCTAGAGAAAGAAAAAGCAGAGGCTCTAAATCTATAATTAGCATCCAAAAACGATTAATTAAGAAGGAATATTAGTCATCATTACCTCCATTGCAAATCAGCTATTTCATGAAGTAAATCCTTCTCCCTGTCATGAGCTGCCTCTAGCTGCAAACCAAATAGAAACATAATAATATGTCATGTTAACCATTACTCTCTATGTAGAATGCTCAAATGAAATAAATTACTCGCATTCTCATATATTTGAGTGGCAAAGGAGAACACCCAATCAACAAACTCTGTTCTCCAGTATATGATGCTGTTTAAGGCAGGTCATCATTACATAGGGATTAGGAACTCTTTAAACATATATATGACCCTAGCAAATTTTATATAGGGCAAGTGAAAAGCAAAAACATAGGGAAGAATGGTAAGAAGGTTTCGTGAAATTACTAAAGGAAAAGATTAACATAAGTTAAAAATAGGAAAAGGAAGATTGTGGAAAAACTATACAGAAACACATTAAACAAAAACAAATATGATGTGGAAAAACATCAAATAAGAAGAAAACACAGAAACGTATAAAAACATATCTGAAGTGTATTATTACGTTTTTATCTTTTCTGAATGATAAGTTTGGCCCAAGTACAGGCAGCCCATTTGGTAAGCGGCGTATTACATTTTGGCGACGTACATTTAGAAAATGTATTACATACCTTATATGTAGAGGTTATAGTCATATAGCACAAATAAATAAGTAAAAACTAAACGTTTGAGTAACATGACAATTTGTCTAGATACAGCAAATTAAGCAAAGTAAAACTTCTAACTTTCCATACCAAAGATTTCTCCATCCCAATTGTATTCATCGAGATTCCTCCATCTACTGCATGGATAGCTGCTGAATGCAATACAAAACCATCATAATTTGAATATATAATGCAAAATTTAAGATGAATTAACGATTCGCACATGTAGAGTCACCGTAGGAGAGTTGCTTCATTAAATTTAGTATAGCCTCCTGCTAAGAACACAAAAAACAACATAACAATTCTAAACATACTAAATATGCAAAGAGGTCAAATATGTGGTCAGTGCATACCCTTTGAAGAATATTTGTCTGCAAAATAGACTGCAACGTTGGGAAATTAGAATGTCTATCATGGTTTGATGGCGTGGCTTCATAGGGTGATTGTAGAGAGATGACAGGATATTGGGGAATCACCTACACAATAACATGAACATTAGAAATAATATTAGAGATTCTATTTAATGAGCACAGATTATAAATACATAGCATCCAAGCATGAGGTGCAACAGATGATCATAACTCTTATTTTAAACTTCATTATGTTACCTAAACCCCCTTTTTACATCACTATAACTACGCACTGGTTTCTAACCCACCAAAAAAATCCTTCAGTTTAGAATCCAAACTATAACTATGTTGGAGAAATGAATTAAGCTAACCATAGATAAGAGAAAAGATGCAAAATAAAATAAAAGGTATCATATATTTAAGAAAATTATAGAAAGATTTGAACATAGAAAATACATGAGGGGCAATGGCCACCTAATCAAAAAAATACAAAGATTCTCCCCCTTGGATTTGCAACATGTGTAGATGTTATAGCCATTTTTCATGTCTATGTGAGGCTACATTTAGCTAAGGCCTGATTTGTGCAACTTTACAATAATGCAAGTTTATGTATAATTTTTACCGTGATAAATTCCTTATAACAAATTCTTCTCCATGATAATTTCATTATTATTATGCATGTACCTAAAAAAATATATGTAAAAATGAAAATTATATGCATTTAAATTGTAAATGATCTTCAATCAAAATTCAGCAAATTTAATTAAAATTAGTTAAATATAAAAAATTTACAAGATGCTAATAACAAATATTTCACTTTGAGTTAGGAACACTAATACAAACCTGCATGCTGAAACTTTTTTGCAGTATAGGGGATGGAACAACCTACAAAAACAATTGTGAGTATTAATGTCCAATCAAGTAAGTTTAATAAAAAAACTAAATTAAAGTTACCTTTTCAATATCAACATTTTCAGAAGTAACCTTGAAACGACCTCTTTGTTGAACAACTAGCTTTATTTTGTCATCTTGTTCATCACTATTTGCTAATTTAAAAAAAATAGTTTAGTATTGTTATTGACTCAAATAAAATTATATATCAAAGTGCAAGAAATATAGTAAATCAAGATTTTAAATATGGTATAAATTTCAATATCTAGAGAAGACAACAAATAATAAAATTACTTGCCTGATGTTTTGGAAGCTTTATAATTAATTTCACTTGATATATCTTCAATTATTGTTGGAACACGAGTTCCATTCAAACTTGATATACTCCAAATATGATTTTGCACCTTATTGCTGAAAATTTCATATGTTATCAAAGCATCGTCTAAAAAAGTAAAACAATTACAATATATTTGAAGGGATTACAATATTTAATAATAAATTACATTATAATTTGCAAACCATTCCCCATGAAAAGTAAAGAAATAGATATGTATTATTAAAATATATATATATATATAGCAGTAATTATCCCAAATATGGCGAAATAAGAATATAAAATGGCAAATCTTGAATTATAATAATATAATTCGTACAAAAGATTTAAACTATAAAATTCAAATTTTCTTATTTTATTTTATTGCTCATCCTTATATCTAGGGCTTACTCCCTCTGTTCCAAAATTAGAAAAATATTACGACTTTTCTCGATCAAATTGCGATATCTTAAAACTCAAAATCAACAAATTGTCTTTAAAGTTCAAAAATGTATCCATTTACAGTCATATGAGCGCATGTGCCTTGACTCTATAAAGGAGGAGGTAAGTACACAATTTAGATAAATTTGAAATGGAAGAAACATTGTCCATGCATAAGTACATATGATGAGTCAAAAGCATAAAGTCAAATCACCAGACCATTCCAGGTTCATGTCCGCAATGATCTTTTCTACTCTTCTTCTTTTTGTTTTATATATTAACTTATTTTGATAATATATCAGTAATGTTCTACACGGCATTCATTAATTTATAGCAGATCATGCCATTTGGAAGGCTAATCGCATAAAATAAGAAAATGTGGCGTTACTTGAATACAGTCGTATACATTATCAATTGGACTTGAGTCCTAATAAAGTTCACCAAGCACTAGCTCATAACCGTTTCAGTCTTATTTAAACGAATGATTTAATATAGTGATGAAAACTATGAAATTAACTAATACTAACTAACCCTAGATTAGATTAGAGTTGAAAATAGAAGCAATTGGAGAGCATAGGAAATTCATAATTGGAGCAAGAGATCAGATTTGCATTCCCAAATCCCTAACTTCTCTTTACTTCTATCTTTATTTCTCAATGTCTAATCAATTGTGGATTATGGATTTTGATTCTATGATGAGCTAAACTCTATTTTGAGATTACATTGTATCTTATTGTGTAGTTTACTTTAATATACTTCATTGTTAGCTTATTGATTGTTATGAGATTGTCTATTAAGATTCATGCTTATTTGCTTAGTTGATTGACCATCGATTACTGTGATAATCCATATGAACTTTAAAGACGAAGTATGGGTTTAGATCTGATCTTAATAGCTTGTGTTTGTATGTTCTACATGGTGATGGAATGTATGATTCGTGCTTAGGATAGACATATACCGAAGCACCACTCGTAGTCAAGTGAGAGTTTGGGCTTAAACCCTATTTATTTGTAAATCGCATAGACATATAATGGTTTAGGTAATGTGGGTGTTCATGTGTATTCTATCAATTGTGGTTTTTATGTGATATGGATTTGGTTCATCGAAAGATGTCTATGTCTCACTTTCGTGTTCTCGTATAATTAATTTGGCTTAACAAGAAGTGTGTTGATTTAAACGATTCAATAGGTGAAATTGTAATCTCAAGTCTTCATTAATTAGTCTCATTCTAGAGATAGTTAGTATTAGTTAATTTCATAGTTTTCATCACTATATTAAATCATTCGTTTAAATAAGACTGTAACGGTTATGGGCTAGTGCTTGGTGAACTTTATTAGTTAATTCTTCGTGGGAACGATACTTTACTTACTCTTTATTACTTGTTGACCGTGTATACTTGCACACAGATATTGATCGGTAAAACGACCAACAAGTTTTTAAAGAATAATAAAGAGTAAGTAAAGTATCATTCCCACGGAGAATTAACTAATAAAGTTCACCAAGTATTAGCCCATAACCGTTTCAGTCTTATTTAAACGAATGATTTAATATAGTGATGAAAACTATGAAATTAACTAATACTATCCCTAGAATGAGACTAGCTAATGAAGACTTGAGATTACAATTTCACCTATTGAATCGTTTAAATCAACACATTTCATGTTAAGCCAAATTAATTATACCGGATTGTCAGTCGAAAACACGAAAGTGAGACATGGACATCTTTCGATGAACCAAATCCATATCACATAAAAACCACAATTGATAGAATACACATGAACACCCACATTACCTAAACCACTATATGTCTATGCGATTTACAAATAAATAGGGTTTAAGCCCAAGCTTTCACTTGACTACGAGTGGTGCTTCGGTATATGTCTATCCTAAGCACGAATCATACATTCCATCACCATGTAGAAAATCACCATGTGTGTATTTATATGTACCCATAAACGAACAAGCTAAAATGTTGGTTAGTGTTTAATTTTCTAAGAATATTACATGGATATATATATATATACACACACACACACAAACAACTTGAGGTTACATATATCTTGTTGCTATCCCGTGACTATATCATGATAAAATATTAGCATTTACGAGCTCCTGTGTAATAACTTAGTTGATGGCTTCCATTTACAACTCAAAGTTTTTCCTCATGTTTCAACATAGGATATCAGCCAGGAAATGTATGAAAAATAGTTGAATTTTCCATTTGATCATATGGGACGTGGATAGTCTCTCTCAGAGATCAATATTTTACATAAGTAAAATAAAGTAAAAAATATGTCATAATAGTCAAACCACATATATTGCTTTGAGGCATAGCAAGTTATCAACAGATTAAAGGTATGGAGAGAGAGAGCAGAAAACATTAACCAAATCTATAGTGCGGTAGTGCCCCAAAAAAGGCATGTAGACCATGATAGCTGAATAATTTGTGCTGGTAATATATGTTGTTTCCAAATAAATATAGTCATGAAAAGGATAGCATCCACTAGCCCCTACCTACAAACTGTTGATCATTTCCATGAAATAGCATACCTGTCACCTTTACTAGTTGAAAGAGCAGCATCTGGATGTATAACCATGCTCTCCAACAATCTTCCAATAATCTCCATGTCAGGTTTCCCAACGAAATGGCTTTGAATGTGATTCTCATTACAGGGAGAGGAACTCTGCGAAAGCTGTTGTTCATGGGATGAACTGGCAATGCTCATGTCATCATCAGATTTCTCATATTTATTTCTGGAAAATAAAAACAGCTAACACAACCATTTTTTGTTTACGCAAAGGTCAGAAAGAAGATGGTTACATCAAATGCACAACTTCAAAACTTTGTTTATAGCTAATCCTTTATATTTAAGAAATTGTAAAAAATGGTGAACTATTGACTTAGAATGACGTACATGTTGTAAGTTACGGTAGAATCGGCTGATAAAAGATGAGCAGTTTGATTTCGTATCAGGTTATCATCTTCCTGTGTAGTATGTTATAATTATGAATACAAAAGGATTGTAAATCATGACCTTATGCAACCAAAAGAAGAGTATTGACATACTATATCTGCTGCTTCGGAAGATTGGCTCAGAGATGAATACTGATACTGAAGTTTCTTCTCTTGCCTATCAGACCCAGATAGCGAACTTGAGCTTCCTCCTAGATCTTTGTCAGATGTACGCCCATTGATGACATTAAAGAATAAATAAATAAATAATAATAATAATGTTTCAAATCCATTGAACAGAAGTATTAATCAAAAAAGAAGAAGCATTAATTGCTATACCAAGGAAGCCTGAGCCTTCACATCTTCTAGGTTGAAATTCCAACCACTAATCCCTCGTTTATATTCATTCTGCACATATTTTATAAAGCAAGTTAAAAACCATTAACCTAATACCATCACAGTCCTGCTAAGAAATAATTCTGGAGTTGTATTTGGAGGATCACAGTGATCCATAGTTCAATAAGATATCTTACGATAGCATGACAGCAGATTTAACAAATATTATTAACATAAAACTTATTTTCTTCTTAATTATCAAAGATAACTTATTTCAAGAAAAATTCTGCATGTATTATATAGCATATATTAACAGTTACAATTTTCCTGGAAATGAGAAGTATATATTGGAAATATCAGTTCCTGTTCTTAGTTGAACATTATGAAGATATGTAAAAAGATATACCAAGTCCACCAAGGAAATTAAATTCTATAATCAGAGAATAGTAGTCATGTCAGACGGACTTTATATTAAAACTTATCTGTGGAGATATGTAAAAGGTTGTATATAACCAGACTCAAATTGTATAAAAAGAATAGAATAGATGAATAAAAAATATTTAGGGTGTTTATGTAGAAGTACTTTCTAATAAGTAGTGTCAGGCAGTGTGACTATGTAGAACTGGAAAACAATGTTGTGAGTGGACAACTCCTAACCAAAGAATTTAAATATACTATTAAAGACAAAATATCAAATATTGCATAGAAAACAAAAATGATTACCAGATAAAGATAAAGAAGTGAAACAACTTGAGTAATACTTTCCATTAGATCAGGGTATCGGAGTTAAAAGATTAAACCTGTGATAGTTCCTCCTTTTGTACGTCTGGTATTTTCTTTTGAGCAAGCATATATTCTTCCTTTCTCTGTAGTTGGTAAAGACACTCATTAGCATAGGACAGAAATTCAAATATCATACATAATGGCTTATCAGATGTCAAGTCATGACCTCAAAATGTAATACACCAACCTTTAGTTCCTGAATACGATCACCAAGCTCTGGCAGCCCCTCCAAAAGTGTCCGTGCTATATAATCATTTGATCTAGCTTTTTTGAAAAAAGAGTGCTTCAACAATCTCTTTGCGGGCGGTCGTTTTAAAGGATCTTTAACCAAGCAACTAGCAATCATCTGCTTAAAAGACTAGGGAGAAACAAATAGACCGCAATGCACATCAGGTGACATGATTATAAACAATGGCCAAGATTATATATAATTAAACTATACCTTAGAAAATTTATTGTCCCTCTCATAATCAAGGCCAGGAGGTGCATTTTGCAAGGTCATAAGCAAAACCTACCAAATGCAAATGTAATTTAAATTGTAAAAAACAAATAGGAATACCAATGTTTATGAAAATAAAACATATAATAATTAATTTCATATGTACCTTCATTGGAGGATACTTTGAAAAGGGGGCATGCCCATGAGCAAGCTCCAAAGCAGTTATACCAAAAGACCAGATATCGGCCCTGCAGAAAATTGTCAATCATAAATAACTATTATGTCCTAGTACTTAACAAGGATAAAAAGGACTAACAATTGCAATCAAGATACAGACTTAAAGTCATAACCGTGCAGTTGCTCCATAACCTCTGGCGCCATCCTACAAAAACAAAATATCCTCAAATTTTAAATTATATAATGCCACAGCTTCTTGTGCAACGCTATTAGATGTCCTTTGCCTGTGAACTCTATGCTAATATCGATGTTAATTCTAATTTAGGTGACCAACTAAAGATAGAAAATAACTAAATGTGGATTAGCACAAATCAGAGAAGATCATACCAGCATGGCGTCCCTACAAAGGTATTCCTCACGCGCTGCCTGTCACCTGAATCAAATAAGCAAGCAGAAACCCCTAAATCTCCCAGTTTGATTGCACCACTTGTGTCAATGAGAATGTTTCCAGCCTATAAGAAACGTAAAGGATACCAAGATTATGGATTCATAATGTTTTTGTGATAATTTTTCTTTCAGATAGAAAAAGAATTTAGTTAATAAAAGGAGAACACTAGAAGGGAGGACAAGAAATTCACCCTCAGGAGAACAGACGAAAAAACAAAATATCCAAGCACTCGAACTAAACTAAACAAGTGCAGCTTGTTATCCCTGCATAAATATGAAATAAAAGTCCCTAAAAAACTCCATGGCTTAGGCTGCTAGACCAGAAAAAATACTTGATATTTCAAGAAAAAGTTAGTTGATTTCCAGCCCGTTCAGTCCAACTACCCCACAAGATTGGGGGTGGGGGAGCCACACTTCGAGAGCACCTTCGCATCACTATTATTTATGTGATAATTGCAAAACAGTATATTCATATTCTTACTAATTCTTGATATCACATGATCCTGCATCCATGAAATTTCTAAGTCAAACATGGTATTCCTTCTTTTGGAGAGTGAGATTTGAAAGTAAGACACGCAGAACTAATCGTTCTGAACATGTCATTATCTGAACATAGTTGTAAACTAGCACAAACCAAAATCAGAGGTAGTATAGTTGGAGACAGCTGCTCACATTATCAAGATTGGTATTTGCATACAACAATTTTCCTTGAAGCGGAGAATCATCCTAAGCATTTAATTGAGAACATGTCCTTAACTTAACCAACGAAAACAGTAATTATGTGATGCTATAAAAGTCTTATCCAGTCAATACATTGAAAACAGTTCCTTTTATGTTCATCTTTGAAGCTTACAGTACAAAGTTGAAAACTGCAAACAGGAAAGCCATCAAAGATAAATTACTTATTTTTTTTCAAGGAAATCAAAGATTTCCGAATACGCAATAGTATGCCAAAGGACAGGGTTGGTTATATAAAAATAATAATCACCAACAATAACTTTATGAAAAGAACTGCTTTCAAAATCTTCAAAAAATATATTTTAATATCATAAAAGCATAGGAGGAAGCTTATCAAGCTAATCCACATTCAAAAACCAGCATGCATGTGTTTGTACTTAAATCACATTACAACTTAACAAGTTTACAACCTAGCAGTGCATAAACTAGATCCATTATTAGGTGATTAAGAAAAAACTGATATACGGATAATCTCATTAAATCACCCAAGAACTTTGGATACTAAGATTTTCAACTACTCACTTTGACATCCCGATGAATGTGCCCATGATGATGAAGATAGTCCAAGGCTTTCAGTACCTCGCGTAATATTGTTGCAATAACAACCTCCTCAAAACCCTCTGGATATGCAGCCTTCAATATGTGAAGACAAGAACCCCCAGCCATATACGGCATGACAACCCATAAATTGTGATCGCTAACAAAGGAGCAGTGTGATTTAAGAACATTAGGGTGGTCAACCAGGATCATTGTTTGAGCTTCACGAGATATGTTATTCTGGGGGCGGGGAAAAGGAGAAAAAGATTAGTCTATTAAACAGATGTATTGTATCAAGATAAGACTAGGCATTGTCACTGCACAAAAAAGTGCATAAATGATTTTCAAGGCAACTGCAGGAGCCTAAATTTATACAAAACCTAAAATTATCTACACCAAATTGTATGGGATCAACGATTCATAGTACATACAGTGAATAACAGCAACTACCATTACCAAAGCAATGTTTAACTAAGAAAATGGATTAAGCTAGTATCACTGGTAGTTTAATTTCAGCTTAATATTTCAGGTTAGCAAAGATGACTGATGCAGAATATTCAACTTTCCATTATTGATACCTTCATTAAGCAATCAACCCGAACGTTCTTTATCACCGACCACCAGATGAGATTCATGAGATACCAAATTTATTTTTCCATCATTTCAACTTCAAATTTAAGAACAAAAGCATAACTAAATTTCTTTATTGTCATGATCTTTGGCTACGAATAGCTGAATAATCACCAGTTAAACATGCAATTATTGCTACTTCAGCATTAATTTTTGCTGTGATTCGCAAAATTAAAGAGTCATACTTAAAATTCACTTTTGATATTTACTGAATTAAAATGATCGGCCATGTACCCCCCAAACACACGCAAAAGAATCATACTGAAATTTTTACCCAAATGATTCCACTGAATCTTGAAACCATTCATGTATACAAGCCTTTTAAGCTGAACATCTCCCCATAAAGGCACATTAACCTCTAAAGGACTTATTTCTAGCTCTGTAGTCTGGGTACTCTGGACAGCTTTATATCATAAGCAAATCCTCTCACTCAGCACTATGTTACTTATATAAGGATTATATTAACATATCAATGTAGCAGAACCTTGTCCCTTCAAGAAAAAATTATTTTTAAATAGTACTTTGGATATAGAATATATATGTGTGTGCAAATAAAAAAATAAAAACAGAGTAATTACCAGATCACATTTATCGCGTTCAAAATCGAGAATTTTGATAGCAACAACCTCATTATGTGGGATACAGAGAGCACGGAAGACCGAAGCGCTGACACCTTGCCCTATTTCTTCATACAGAGTATAATGCTCAGCTCCGATAGGAAATTTATTCTTTTCCATTAATCCAAAAAATGGAAAGTTCGAAACAATTGGGATTTTTTTGGAAATTGGATGCAAAATTCGGCCTTCCGATTATAGACAGACTTTTAAACTATTGAAGGTCGAATAACACACAAATGCAACACACACGTGATCTACAAATCCGAATTTTAAACGAAATTCTCTGGAAAAAACAAGTAATCGATCAACACAAATTTTGGTACATGAAATAAAAGATTGAGAGGAAAACAAATATAAAAATGCATAGGAAGACTAACCGGGATTGAGTTTAAGTCCATTGAATAACAGTAAAACAGGTAATCAAAGCAATCAAATTAAGGTTTTCCACATACGTATAGATATTATAAAAGATAGATACAGAGAGAGAAAGCGAAGAAAAAAGGAAAGCTTAAGGATATTGATGATGACGACGCTGACGAGGACAAAGCGCACCTATCGGATAGCCGCTCGAACTGGGAAAACGCTTGTATGCAGGAATCCCGCCAATTGTTATGTGATTGAATATTCAGTCCAGACTATTTATATATATTGCTTTGGCTGCAAGATTTGCTGCGCTGGAAATATCAATTCGACACCTCGTGAATTTACGCGCCCCCCTGTATTTGAGTTTTAATTTGGAGAGAAAGGAAAAGAGAGTGATCTTTGAGAGTTGAGACACTGACCCAAACCTATTAGGAGTCCATCGTAGGTATTTAGGAAAATAGTGGGCTGATTGGGGAACAAGGCCCAATTATGACACCCCATTAACATCATTAAATTTACAACCCAACAGTCTATATATAATAAATACTCCATGCGTTTTAAAAAAATAAGATCGTTATTAATTATTTGAAATTAATTTAAAATATTTTTAAACTCAAATTTAACATATATTCATTTAATTTTACTTAAATTCAGATAATTAATTATATATTTTAATAAAAATAAAATAATTACATAATTAAATATATTAATAGTAGACTTGACAAAGTGGTGAGTGTAAGCCGGTATAAATGAGTTTGAGTTTAATGGATTAAAATATAAATGAGTTTGAGTTTATATGGGTTAAATTTAAATGGGTTGTAAATTGACGGATACGGATGGATACGGACAAATCTTTAAATATATTAAAATACAGTACATGATACCATAGTTTGACATATGTCATTCTTACAATTCAACACGTGTCCCGCCAACAAAACTGCCCAACTAACGTAACAAATGATGATGAAAACAAACTCTAATTCATTCCCCTAAATTTTAGATTTATAATCCCCTAAATCACTACAAATATAAACTGTTTTGATATTATCCTTTGTAATTTAATTATTATTTAATAAAATCACTACTTTGTGCTATTAATTAATTTTTTGGATTTCTAATATTATAAATCACTACAAATCTAAACAGTTAATATCAAAATGTCATTCTCTTAATTTTTTAGATTTATAATCCCCTAAATCATTACAAATCCAAACTGTTTTGACAATATCAACTATTTTGATATTATCCTTTGCAATTTAATTATTATTTAATAAAATCACTACTTTATCTCAACACTACCCCTTACAATGTATATTCATTTGTTTTTTTTGTGTAAAATTTGATCATCGCACAACAATCTACCATCTTCTTATTATATTTTAATTTATTAATTGAACGTACACATTTATTATTAAAAAAATTAAATAATCCCGCTGCAACGCTTGGGTTTGTATCTGGTTCATATACTAAAATATTGTTAAAGTTAGTCAAAAACTTAACTTTCTTATAAACTATTTAAGCATAAAGGAATGATTTAACAACTGAAAATATGAAACCAAATGAAGAACAATGTCATGATAAGCGCTCAATTCAAATTATAACCGTGCAAGACTAAAAACAGTAAATATTGGCCAAACATAAGTATTAATTGAGCCTTGAACCAAGTGAGAGATTAGCCACGTGATTATACACTATACCAAGATATGATAGGAATTAGGATGGTAAGAAGATAATTATGATATTAATATTATGGATGATAACCTTTTAAAAATCAAGTAAATAATGAAAAAAAATATTCGAGTGAATCTTACAAATTCTTTGATAGAATGTATAAAACATATTTATCTATATTTTTAATTAATTAGTTTAAATAATTTAAAAACTTTGGGTTGAATAACCAAAAAATATTTTTTGTTATATATATATATATATATATTATTTTTATGAATCCATCAATTATTTTCATTTCGTATTTAGTTTATTTTTTATATCTATCCTCTTTACCATTTAAAGTTTTATTTATTTATTCATTGCATTAAGGATGGAAAGAAATACTGTCATTGCAATTGTCGTCCAGCACCAAATCATTGGCTTCCGGACTAAAGTGATGATTTAGCGGTAAAGTGAGGATCATAAGTTTCTATGGTCAAATAGTCTGATTACTATCTACCGCGGAGCGTTCACATAATACTCATATATTACAGATTTTATATGTTAGACGGAGGCCTATAATATGAATATTACGTGATCTTTTTTAATATTATAGTAGCATTTTTGTTGGATATAGAAGGTAAGAAAATGGAAAATAACGAAAATGGAAAGTCACGCGCCTTCCAATACACGTGCTCACACAAAGGAAAATAAAATTTCCATGCTTTCTATATTTTAATTTCCTGCAACACACTCCATCTGATTCTACCTCTCCTCTCGATCCGTCGAAAGCAACATTTTCTGTTATAGTCTAGGGTTTCTGTTTCAAATACACTTCCGAATTGAATCCCTCCCTCTCTGCCTGTAAAAGTTCAATAATTCGCCGATATGAAGCTTACAGTGAAAACTCTAAAAGGTAGCCACTTCGAAATTAGGGTTCAACCGACCGACACCGTGAGTCACCTCTCTCTATATGCATATAACTGCTCCTCGTTTGTTTATGTATTCTTATGTTTTTTCATACATATATTTGCTATTGCATTGTTGATTTAGTTTATGGTATACGATTATGTTCATTCTTATTTTGTCTTCCGTTTTTTTCAGTAAACAAACAGAGAGTTATGGCAATTCTTGCTATTAAAGCATTTTTTTTTGTTTGGGCCACACATTTGTGTGCTAACGGTCGTTCTGAATTTACCAGGGTGGTGTGCATAGATGATTTTGCCACTGCTTTTGTATTTGGGTTCTTTTTCTAGAACATTTTTTATCGTTTCCATTATTAGGTATCTATTGTAAATTTGACTTTTAATTACTTAAAAGAGAATTAAAACTAAGAAAAAGCAAAGGAAAATTACTATATATTTGGTGGGCAAACTTAAGTATTACTAAAAAAAAGAACATCATCGTCTGTCCAGGTATGCCTGATATCCAATATGGTTTACACATTACAAGAGACACTTATTAATCAGTGTAAATGTCAATCGGTGTTTGGTAAATAATTATTAAATGAACTTTATAAAAGATATTTTGGTAAGTTTTTATCAATTATTGTTCTTCCTAGTCTTTTATTATGTTAGACCTTTTTTTTAGTGTAAGTTGGTCTTAATTAGTAATTGATGTAGATTAAGAGGGTGGCGTGTAATACGATATACATTTTCCTCCTTTCTCTCTTTTTCTTCTTCCTTCCACATATTATCTAAATTCTAATATTTAAGTTGGTCAGAGACAGAGTTTGATTTGATTAAACAAAACTGTTAAACTAAAAAAAAACACATGATAAAAACCTAAGCTGACGCGTCAGCAAATCCTTGGTGCGGTAGATCTCTGATTAGTGTACTCAGTCGAGAAACTGATAATGATTTAAAGAATTGACCACATAGACATGGTCTCCAGGGATAGGTGAAACACGACATTGGAATCATGTCACCAGAATCACCATCACGTGACTGCACTCTCCACCATGACTGCTGCCATGTGCCTGCGCGTGAGTGATTTTTTCTGACCAATTCTGAACTATCATTCTTATGTACTTTACACAATTCTGGGTTGTGATGTTCGCAATTGAGTTTTTTGAGGTCTGAATGTGGTTTCTGTGGACAATAGGTGCTTTTCTCATCAAGGATTGGCGGTTTTCTATGGTTATTGACAGAACTAGAGCTTGCTTTTGATGGTCCGATAAAGTCTTTTTGAGATAAAAGGACTTCCATGATGTTGCTTTCGATATTTAACAAAATAAAATCTTAATAATGGGCTGAAATGTATTCTCTTTGTGAAGTCAGTGACCAACTTGTTGATGTCTTGACTAAAGATGTCTTAGTAATAAGGTGTTCACCCCATAGTGTGCAAGTTCGAGGTGCGAAATATCTTTGCTCCTTTCAAGCAGGCCTGACAATGGGGTGGGTATGGTCCGGGGGACCATTTCCCACACCCACACCCATCCTCACCCCGCGTAGACTGATCCTCCCTGCCTCGTTTCTTCCAAAATCTCAGATTGTTTTGAATTTAGCAAACACACATCAAAACTAAATTCAAACAGCAAATCAATTTAGGAGAAATTAGCATACTTAAACAAAACCCAAGTAGCTACTAATCATAGATCTTCCCCAAAATACCAAAATAGATTAAAGTTTAGAAGAAGATGTAGGAATATTGAATAAATATAATGAAGGAAGAAGAAAAAACTAACTTGATTGAATTCTCAAAGAGGCACATTGATGGAGGGACGAAGACGGAACCGACGATGGGGGTGAAGTAGGAGGGAGCAGGAAGTGTTTATGCCGAAAGAAGCTTAATAACAATTTCTTCCATCTAGAAGGTGTTTGGTGATATACTATTCTTTGTTTGTTTGAAAACAAAATTATATTGGCTAAACCTTTCTTGGGTTATAAATAAGTAAATATATATATATATATATACACACATATATATATATATATAAATGAGTTGGGAGAGGGGGCAGAGCTTAAATCCCATACATTACCCTAAGCTTATAGGGTTTTTAATATTTGGTCCCATTAATGTTAGGATTGGTTGGATCCCATTGGGTCGGTCGGCGAAAATTGCCAGGTCTACACTTGAGAGTGATAAGCATGGTTATTAATCCCGTACCGCCCGAAACGGTACGGTAAAGACTAATTTGGAAGAAAAACGGAACAAAGCAACTGGAGTTCCATCCCAGAAAACTTAATGGTCAGTACCGCCTATTTTGGCCGAAATTGGATGGTATTACATTATCTGTTTTAAGTAAATGTTTCATACCGGCTGCATAGGTGCGTGATAGTGGGGCCAGAAAGTAATTAGTGCTTATCATATTCCCTATTTTTTCTCTTTCCTCTCTACTTGTCATGACTTTTGGTCTCTTTCCCCTCTGTCAAAATACACTCTCTCAACCTTTAACACAACAATCAATTTTTTAATATATAAAAGAACATAACAAATTAACAATCAATAAAAGAAATGCAGATAGTACATTACCGCTACTAAAAAATAAAAAAATAGCGACAAGCCTACCATATATGGATCCTTTACTATTGCTCAAAATTTAAATTCTATACAATATTGACCATTATTAATATTTATTAGATCTAAGAAGATGAATATATAACAAAATTCAACTATTAGGTGTTTTAACCATATTTTATATTATATCTTTAATGCTTAAATATATTTAATAAATGTAATTTATTTATATATATTATAAATCCGGAACGGTACACCGGTATAAACCGACCACTAAAATGAGAAAAATGGTACACCTACCAGTATGGTATTTATAACTATGGTGTTAAGTAATGTCCTTCCAAGTCTTTTGCTATATAAGAAAATTTTCTGTTATAAGTTGGAGTTAATTAGTAATCTACTAATCTATGTGTGTGCATAAAGGGCAGTGTTTAATACGATATACTCTTCTTTTGCTTCTATCTTTTCTTATTCCTTTCACATAATATTT
Organism: Panax ginseng; assembly: GCA_020205605.1. NCBI lineage: Eukaryota > Viridiplantae > Streptophyta > Magnoliopsida > Apiales > Araliaceae > Panax > Panax ginseng. Next base: position 4,394,478 of record CM035145.1, on the reverse strand, counting down.
AAGTGTAATGTTACTGCACTTTAACAAGCATTAAATCCTAGTTTCTCATAGAAGTGCTTTTAGATTCCTAAGTTCTGCCAGCAAAAGCACTTTTGTTTTGTTACCAAACAATCTCAAATGTGATCGTTTAACTTTAAAATTGTTTAAAGTTCAGCATGTTACTTTGCCAAACAGGCACATGAGTTAACTTATTATCACCTATCAAAAAAGAAAAATGTAGAAACATAATATAGCTGTACAATTAGCTTGTTTTTTGTATTATTTTTTCCAATAAGTAGGACTCCTTCAGATGATTATTCTTGACTGATTGAAATGTGACTGCATACAATCATAGATTATGGGTGTTAAGAAAAACATTGAAGATGTACAAGGAAAAGACAATTACCCATGTGGACAGCAATTACTGATTCACAATGGGAAGGTATTGAAAGATGAGAGTACACTAACTGAGAACAAGGTCTCCGAAGATGGTTTTCTTGTTGTCATGCTAGGCAAGGTAAGCTACTTCTTTTAGACATGCTTTTATTATCAGGACAGTCACTTTGAAGATTTAAGCCTTCATGGCTCATATTTTGTTATTTACTATATTGCAGAGTAAAACTTTGAGCTCAAGTGGGATATCATCTGCCCAGGTACTTTTCTGCATTGTGTTTTTCATTTCAGGGGTGTCCTTTCATTCCTTCTGCTTCATGTACTCTGCACAAGTTTCTGGTTGATGTCAAGCCACTAATTCTATCATGTTTTAACAGCCTTCTTCCGCACCAGCACCAGCACCAGCAGCAGCTACAATTTCTAATCCTACTCCTGCACCTGAAGCTCCTCCAGCAACGTGAGTTTAGATTTAATTGCGTTGTGAAATACTTTCCGATAAGCTGGATTTAACTAATTCACTTTCTTAATTATTTCTGTTGCAGGGCATCTAAGAGCAATGCCTGTGTTTCTGATGCGTCAGCAGCTGAGTATGTTTTTTTAATAATGCCCCACTCTTTGAAAAGTTCCCAGTGTCTATTTATGTTTTAAAATATATAAATCGCATTAATGGTGGCATCATTTATGTCTAGTTGAGGGAGATAGTTCAGAAATAATGTTTTTGTGTTGCAGTGCTCCTTCTAATACATATGTTCAAGCTGCTTCCAATGTAGTTGCTGGTACTAATCTTGAGCAGACTACTCAACATATAATGGATGTTGGTGGTGGCATGTGGGACAAGGAAACTGTTACCCATGCACTTCGAGCTGCTTTCAACAATCCAGAGAGAGCTGTGGATTACTTGTATTCTGTATGTTTTAGCCTTTGTTCTACAGCTTTCTTAATTTATTTTGTTTGGGGGTGTTTATTTACTAAAATTTTCTATTCTTCAGGGCATTCCTGAATCAGCTGAAGTTGCTGTTCCAATGGCTCATTTCCCTGGGAATCCGGCAACTAGTGGGAATAATCCTATTTCTGACACAGTTACAGCAGCACCTGCCTCTGGAGCACCTAATTCATCTCCTTTGAATATGTTTCCTCAGGTATACATTTTTTTTAAAGTGGTTATCGATAGTTACTATTATTTTATGTATCTTATACCGTCAAAAATTGGAAAATCACCAGGAAACGCTATCAGGTGCTACTGAGGGTGGTCTTGGTTCCCTAGATTTCCTTAGGAACAACCAACAGGTGGGATTCTTACTATATGATATTCTGTTAATTGAGAAGCTCTTTATCTGATTTTGTTGTTATAGCTTTGAAATTGAGTAACCAGATTTTTTTTTTTTACTTTTATATATATATATATATATATATATATATATATTATTGCAATGTTTGCTCTGCTAATAATTTTGAGAAAATTTGAACTTCACAGTGTTGGCAATTCTCTAATTTCATTTCAAACAAATTATTTAGATGTTTGTTATATCCCAGCACATTTCTGGATGACTGAATATACTGAAAGTGTCTCATGATTTATTTATCTGCACTTCAGTTCCAAGCTTTACGTTCAATGGTCCAAGCGAATCCACAAATTTTACAGGTCAGTTAAGTTTTCATGATTAGTTTGGGTATGGTCTTTCATTGTTAAAGGGTCTTAAGCTGTTGCTTCTATTTCAGCCCATGCTTCAGGAGCTAGGGAAGCAAAATCCTCAACTTTTGAGACTAATCCAGGAGCATCATGCTGAGTTTCTCCAATTAATAAATGAACCTGTTGACGCTTCTGAAGGGTGAGTATCTGTGTATTTTTTGCTAAATCACTAATATTATGAAGTAAATGAACTTCTGCATACATTAGTGTCAGCAGAAATGTGGCATGGTTATGTTATTAAATTGACTTGCTTTAATTGTTTTATTTCCATCCCACTGGTGAGTTCTTTAAGTAGGTGTATGATTTATAATTTTATACTATTAAGTCTATAACAGTACAAGGTATCTACCACGTGTTTGAAGAGCAACTTTGAAGATGTGATCTTGAATGTTTTAAGTAAGATTTAGACTTTGCATGTTGGTTTTGAAAGTAAATTTTTCCTCGTAGGGATTTATTTGATCATCCTGAGCAGGACATGCCACACGCAATTAGCGTTACTCCAGCTGAGCAGGAGGCCATTGAACGAGTATGGATTTAGTCTCTCTCTCGCTCTCTTATACTCCCTCCGTCCCATGATAAGTCCTTATTACTATTTTGAGTAGTCCCATGTTAAATGTCCATTTTCATTTAATAACCAAATTTTTACATATATTTTCCTATTATACCCGCAGCATTAAATATCTCATACTTTTCTTATTCTAATCCTCTCTCCATATTTAATGACATTATTATGGACCATTTTGTTATTTCATTCATCTTCTTAATATGCGTGAAAAGTCCATCAGGACTTTTATCCTGGGACGGAGGGAGTATTAGTTTTGTATATGTTTCATTTATTTTGTTTCACATATTGATTATTATTATTAGTATTATTATTATTTTGTCGTTTCAGCTTGAGGCAATGGGGTTTGATAGAGCCCTAGTTATTGAAGCCTTTTTAGCCTGTGATCGCAATGAGGAATTGGCAGTCAACTACCTATTGGAGAATGCCGGTGATTACGAGGATTAATGGTAAATCTTAGCCCAACAACTCCTTTAGCTATTGGATCATTAATAGAAAAGTTTCTGGGAGCTTGAAAAGGATGTTATATGCTCTTATGCTTGAGTACTTTTGTTCTGCTTTCTTATGTGTAGTTTTTTTTTAAATTGCTCTGCACCCCAACACATTTTACTCCCGAGTATATGTTTTCTTTGGCTGAAAGTGAATAGATTTTGTTAATCAAGGTACCCAAGATATGTAAAATAGAGGCCATTGTTATTAAAACTAGCCTTTGCATTCTTTCAAAGATTGATACCTTTGTCTTTTAGATGTTCAATTTTTTTATTTTTCTAAATTTATATTTTTTGTAATCAAGGTTAAGATCTTGTTCTAGGCTTTTCTTATGATACCATGTGTTATTGAAACTTGGATATATAAACTTGAAGTAATTTTTCCCCTCTCTTTACTGATCTTTAAACCCATTGAGTTTCCTTCATTGTCCTCGGACAGCCTGGAAAAAAAAATTAAAATTTTCACTCGTTAAATATTCCGTGTAGTGGCTAATGTAACGCCATGTCTTATATTTTTGTAGTTTTTTTAAACTTCTGACATACTTACTTGGAGACGTTGCATGTTTTAACCCTCCGGTCTATTGAGACCTTATATTGTGGTTCTCACAGAATCATCAAGGAATTGTTTGGGTATCATCCTTTTTTTCTTCTTTCTTTTGCTATATAATCGAGATTAATTTTGCTCTAAATCACGTAGATCACTGCGCAATTGTGCATGTTATAGTTAAGTTGAAGCTACTTTTACCGTAAAAGAATATGTTTGAAATTTTTTGTTGTGTTGTTGTGGCTTGTCCATTCTTCTTTCTGTTCCCTCGTCTTCCTCTTCTTTTTTCATTTTTATTGATTTATTTGTTTGTATAAGGTAGCCACCGCATTATGGCATTTCTTCTTCGAATGTGCATGAATATATATATATATATATATATATATATATATATATATATATGGGAAACGATCTGTGGACAACGTTAGCTGGGAACCCGTGGACAACTAACACTCATCCAGCCGTCCAAAATTGGAGTTAATGGCTGAGATGAGCTCCCGTACCGCTAGAGGGAGTAATGGCCCGACAATAATTTAAAATTCCTCTTTCTGGTCATTGAGGAGTAATGCGGCAACAAAACGTTGTCGTTTTGCTGGCCGCTTCTCCTCTCAGAGGCCGTGAAAGAGGAATTTTAAAATCGTGGCATTATGGATTTTTTGCCGCTAATGGGAGTGGGAATAGCGGCCGAGAGCGCTCCAGATCTGAACTTGTATATCTTGGAGTAGCGGCAAGGCGTTTAGAGATCGTAGACGGGTTGAGCACAATGAGATTTACGAAGGATTCTTGCTGCAAATAGCTAACGTTAGTCCATCAATCTCACATTCAACCGATAAAGTAAGTGTCTTACTACCCATTATGCTTTTGTAAGTATCTTTAAAACAAAATAGACATCGAATGATAGAATTTTGCTAAATATTTTACAAATTATTGCTATATGAAAGCATGGTATATAAGTGACAAATTTAGTATTATTACATGTATGTATACAAATTGGGTGGTAGGTATGCATCTATGTATACAAATTATGTGTATAAATCGGGTATTTTCTATATATAAAATATTTTTATGTATATTTTTGTTAATGTTATTGATATTAGTATAAAATATTAGTATGTGTATAAATTTTATTGTTATTGATATTTGTAGGTAAATATGGACAATTGGCTACCGGGACCTATTGATCGTAGTGTCCTTTATGCCCAAGAAAAGCATGTATCGGAAGATGTGTGGAATGGGATTGAAAGGGGTACAATCGATGTCAAGCCAATCTACTTCAATTACATATGATAAATGGGAACTTACCGCTACAAAAAAAATTATTAGGCGTGGGGGTTTAAGGGTTTAGTTATCCTCATAGTAGTAATCGTAATGTATGTCGATCTTATATCCGCTTTGATTGAGAGATGGTGGCAGAGACAAATACATTTCATATGAAATGTGGTGAAATAACAATAACATCGGAGGATGTCCATTTCATTTTTCGTTTGCACAAGATTGGGTAAGCCCTTAACTTGTCCTTCATTCGATGCTCCATTAGCTTATTTTAGGGAAATCTTTGGGGATGAATGGGTTGGGGAATGGAATAATGTCAAAAAAGACGTGGTATTTCCTTAGTCCGTTACATAAAAATTTTTCCAAGTGTCCGCATAAATGCAAGTAGAGATGTGGTTGGTATGTATACAAAGGCATATGTCCTTTGGCTATGCGGGGTTTTATTTCCCACAAGGTCAAAAAATACCATACACCCTAGTACATGCATTTTATTTATGATTCAAATAAGACTGCCACATATGCATGGGGTGCCGCATGTTTGTCATATTTATATCGGGGTCTGTACACAACATCTATGAAAGAGAGTAATTATGTAAATGGTTGTGTGACTTTGTTACAAATTTGGGCATACGACCGTTTTCTGGTTGGAATGCCTAATCCTAGGCCTAATTCTGCATTTTGGGTCCCTAGAGCAACAGCATGGGCGTACTCCGCCAAACATCAATATGGTGATAGGCGAAGCGATCCCCATCATCATTTATCTTTCTACCGGGGCGAATTTGATAGGCAACCTCAGTGGGAGGTAGTATGGCGGCCATACCAACGATGGGATGATGATTGGAGGTACTATAACTATGAGGCTAGATTGGCGGGGATCCTGGTGGGTCCCATTAATTCATTTTGATATTGTCGAGTATCAAATGCCCGACCGGGTAATGAGGCAATATGGGTATATCCAAGGCATTCCGTCCCCAACTGAGAGAAATGATGCTTTGAGACAACCCATGGAACAATCATTTGAGCCACCAGACATTATTTACAAATGAGAAGAAAATACATTGATGAGTGAGAGCTATATATGGATTGTTTCGAGGGAGAAGTTCAGAGGTTGCAAAAACTATCCCTATGGATACATACTTCAAGTGGTACAAAAAATTACTCGACGACACTTGCACCACCCTCGACGGGAAGGAGATTCCAACACTACCTCACGAGCCTCGTGTTGTATATAATCAACATCGTATGGTTAAGCATGGTAAGCAAGTTAAAGTTTTAAAGATTATTCAATACTAATTTATTTTGTTTTCTTATTTTATGTTATTTTTGCATAGATTGAGGGTGCAAAATCTCTCCCCGACAAAATTTTCAAGTTCAAGCAAGACTTTCCTCCCAATACAATCACATGAAAGAGGGTTGGGATCAACTATATGAGTTGTATGATGCGGATGTCGGGGGGGGGGGGAGAGTATACATGGGGAAATGATGAGAGGCCCACCCCCGCCATCGAGGTCGATGTATACATCCCTACTCAAATTTACTTGTGATATGTCCCAACTTACTCAACTTACGTAGAGGTGGTTTGTCTTTTATCGGTGATGATGTTCCAAAGAGAAGCATATGGACCTAAAGGGTCTATAACAAAAAAGATTACGTGGGCCAAAGATTGGAATAATCAACGAGAACTTCTTCTATGAGACTCCCCGATGATCTTCAATTTCCCATTTCGCATCCTCAACTTTGGTACACGTTGACTCACCAAGATATGAATTTTTCATGCGACCGAATTTGGATATACTGAGCATGTGATTTGACGCGTATATATGTGCTTCTCGGGATCGGAAAGCCAAATATCGAGAGCGGGGAATACAGAGAGATGGGCAAAATTTGGCTTCATGCCTCCTTTTCATGCACTGGGGAAAGGTGCCTTGTCAACTGGGGACCAAAATCGTGGAGATCTTTTTCACATCACCATATCGACACCTCAAGTGGGACCGCCGATACATCATCGGTCGATTTTATCTTCATGCCTATATGTATCCCGCATAATGATCGTTTCATCATCGTTAACCTTTTCGGTCTCAACATGGAAGGTTTCTATTCTCGACCCGCTATATAATGACAAACCGAACATGAAGTTATCCAAAATGTACAAAGAATACATCGATGTCGCAGATGCGTGACATTTTGTTTTTAATACATCGCTTAGTTTTCTCAATATATATACGTCTTAATGTCGTTCTTGTTATTGAGATACAATTGATACCGATTGATATTGCAAATGAGTAACCTGTTCGGTGATTGGCACGTACACCTCCAAAGGTGCGTATAACAAAGGCTCGACCTATGCGCAGACAATTATTATGATTATGGCATATTTGTTTTGCAAGTATGTTGACTACCTCGTAATGGGGCAATATTGACCTTAGCAAAGAAAAATGGTCAATTGAAGATATATCCGCCTTTAGGTATAGAATAGCTTATGAATTGTTCAAATGTAAGGCTAGGGACATACCGATGCACTCAAATTATTTAGAGGTCAATCTTGAACATGTAATATTTTATATGGATTGGATGAAACATTTTGTTTAACCGATTTTGGTATTTCATTGGGTGATTTTGGTATTGTAATATTTCATTTTGGTATTTCATTTTATATTGAATATGTAATGATCGTATTTATATCTTTGGCCGCTTGTCAACCGGTATTTCATTTTTGTTTAACAGTATATAGGTTGGTAGCACAACTTGTCATTTGGAGCCAAATGATTGATCTTTGTATGAGAGGAGTAATGGCAACACTTTTCTAAAAAGTCTTGGCCGCTACTCCTCTACTGCCACCAACATACAATCATTTGGCACCAAACCCATTCATGAGCATCCGGAAATCGAGAACGACATCACAACCCTCGACATTCCAACATTCGACTAAATGTCTAGTCCAAAAATACAAAAAGTCCAAACATTCCAACATTCTTACTAAATTTGAAATGATTCAACATTTTGAACCCAAAACAAACATTTCAAACATTCGATTAAATTACATCTCCATAATCACTCAAGAACAAAAAACACTTGTAAATTCTAAATAAACACATAACGAGACATTAATTATCTTTAGGTTCGTGAAGTCCTAACACCCTATAGTGATTAAGCTTGTCATGGTTAGTTTCAAATCCGCATATCGCACATTTTTTCGCTGAGACTTACTACCCAATAATTTTTCAACGACACTTTTTAATCTTGATTGTCTTTTCCGACCTTTTTCATTCGAAGCAATTGGTGGCAAATACTCTTGTTCTTCCGGATCAACGTTATAGTCTTCATCATCATCATCATCATCATCATCATCAACCTCATCATCCCGAAATGCGTGCAAATTCTGCATGGCCGTTATCATCGTCGAACTATGTCCGTCTCATCCGGGTCATATTGATCAATAAGGGCTTTCCCGTGCATTTTGTTGTAGTATTGCCTTGTAGCCTCTAACCGAAAGCAAGCAAGCGACTTTACTAGCTAACTCTTGATAATCACTCATCAAATGATCAGAAGCGCATTGATTGATTTTTTTCAAAGTCTCACTCATTGGAGAAACCATTTCCTCTTCACCATTACTCCTATTAGCATCTCTTGTCCATCGAGGAACGATCATATAGCGGTATTCGTGCAATACTCTTGAAGCTTAAGAATCTTAGTACACGTCCGCAAAATTTGACCGAATGTGAGAACATTTGACAAGTACATGTTATCGACCCCCGACAATTATCGACAACTTGCCGATATCTCCGACTATTTTCAATTGCATCTTCCTTGTACACTGCATAGACCTTTGCATCAATAATGCACAACTCACTAACTTTTTTGATGTTATACTTAAAAGACTCCACGAGCTCTTTTTGAAAACGTTTAAACATCTCTTTTGTATAACATTCAGAAGCATGTACTTCCAACGATGTTCCTAAAACCAAACTACGTTTTCGATGCTTTGTTATATAATCAGCCTTTCTCTCTCTATTGAATTGTTTTTCAATAGCCTTCTGAGTCTTGACAACAAAATCTTTCATACTGTTGAAGTTTTACACAAGAATCAAAAAAATGGTTCATACCTTCGCTTCTTCCGGTGGTTGTCATTCCTGCAGCACAATATCTCTTTGTGTATGCACTTATCCATTTCTCCTTCACATCATACAAACTTATGAGCCATTCATTTTGAGACAAATCATATTTTCTCACAAATATTTCCCAACACTCTTCAAACTCGCCGATGAAATATGACTTATACACACAGTTGTTAAAATCATCTTTGAACGATGGGTGTTCCGCATAAACATGATGTAATTTTTCTGGAAATTTATTACTAATATGCCAAGAACACAATAAATGATGAGTGGATGGGAGTACCCTACCAATAGCATTGCTTTCATAGCTTTATCTTGAGTCAAGATGATGGTTACAGGGAGCTTTGTAATCCATGGCTTCAAGCCACGCCTCTAAGACCCAAATTGAAAGTGTCTTCTGTCTCATCCCTTAACAATGCAAATCCAAATAAAACAGAGATAATGGTGGTTAACCCCTTAAAAAGGAACAAATGGCATATTATACCTATTTGTCCTATACGTAGTGTCAAATGTAACCACGTCTCCGAAACATTGATACATAAATCTTGAACGGGCGTCTACCCACAAGATACAAGCTATGCAATTGTCTTCACCTGATTTCACACGAAAGAAAAATTTACTCGCACTCCTAGAATCAAATTTCTTCAGATAATTAACTGCTGCTTGTGCATCATTTTCATCCTCCGAGTCACGCCTTAAATCCCTAACTACATTACGAACATCAACCTCACTAAAACCTATATTTTGCATTCCTCCACCCATTGTGCTCAAAACATTCATCATCCTACTTGGTCCAATACCCGCTTGATTTAAAGTGTCAATTAATTTTCTTGCTACCTACCGTAATATTTTTCTATGTGTCTCAATCAAATCTACTTTGGTAGGTGTCACTAATCGATGATTGTGATCCAACTTAATAACCAAAATACGCCAGCTTATCTTCTTTTCTTCTACCGTGGACAACATACATTCTAGCTTTGCATAGTGTTCACCAATTGTGTCTCGTTGTCTTGTTTTCTTATCGTTATCACATTCATCATCTAATGAATTCTTCACAACAAATGGTCTACCAAATTTTCTACATACATATAACCTTGACATCAAATCATTATCGTGAGCATGTTTACGACTGTGTAGCAATCCTAATCTCAAATCCACTTTTTGGGCATATGATCTATAAAAAATTTCAGCTTCTTCTAATTTATAAAATAATTGACCAACATAAGGAACCATTACCTTTGTATTACTACTTTCACCATCATCAACATACTCGGATTCATTTCTACATTTTAAACTAGCAAAAGATTCAGAAGAGCTAGATAAAAATATATTTATAGCAGCCATGAAAGCCATTGATGAAGACTTACCAATAATTTTTCGCACAAACCAATGATTTCAGATTTAGCAGATTCTTTACGAAGCTATATTTCTGCAGATGTTAAGCATTTGGATGGGAATAGAGTAAAATGTTAGATCTAATAAGGTGAATTTGGCCGCTAGTCCCACTAGCGGCTTGGCCAAATTCCCTTAATGCCCTGATTTTAAAATTCCTCTTTCCTGGCCGCTAGAGGGAGTAGCGGCCAGCCAAAACGACAACGTTTTGACTGGCCGCTACTCCCTCTAGCGGCCAGGAAAGAGGAATTTTAAAATTATTGCTGGCCGCTACTCCCTCTAGCGGCTGGGAGCTCATCTCAGCCATTAACTCCAATTTTGGACGGCTGGATGAGCGTTAGTTGTCCACGGGTTCCCAGCTAACGTTGTCCACGGATCGTTTCCCTATATATATATATATATATATATATATATAAATATCTTTTTGAAGGACAGGTTTTAGTTTTACTTTGTGGGAAAGTTGTATTCAAGGTGGGTGTTTCTTCTTAGCCTTTTTTACTGATTATTTAAGGTGTTTTTTTATGGTACTTGTGATTTTTCAAGAATCTCATTGTCAATGTTATTAGTTTTTCTTGTGGGAAAATATTGTACTGACGTTCTAAGTACCACCAAATTCCAAAATCAAGGCTAATAACGGAGCTCATGTGCCTCGCGAATTAGTGACTGTTGATACAAGTATCAGTAATTGGTGTGGGACTGATTTAAGTCTAATTGCCTAAGATGTATTAGTATGGACTACTGGGTTGTTCGTAAAATAATATGTCGATAATGTCAATATTCTCACAACCACATACTTGTTGAACATTGAATATAGGAGGGGGAGTCTTGGCAACTTCCAACTTCTTAAGCATTTCCTACTTGCATATTTTGTTGTGATATTCTTTTGCCTATATTTTTTTTCCTGCTTGTTTGCGTGACAAAGTCCCAGGATGCTTTTTGTGTGTGTATCTTTGTTTCTTTTTTTAAGTTATGCTCTTCTTTTTTTTTAAAATTTACTTTACTCTATTTTTGTAATGGAAAATACTAGGGCTTTGGATAAGAAACTAGTGTACACCAAAAGTAACTAGCAGGTGCTTGTCATTTGTTTTGGGTTAATACCTTTTTTTGGTAAAAGATTAACTTCTTGGCATTATTTTCTTAAAAAATAAATTACTTTCAGGTTGCTGCTCATAGCCGTATCATCATTGCTCCCTGAGTTTTTGTGGAAGCCTCACAATGCCATGAGAAACTCAACAGCAGTCATCTATTATATGGTTTTATGGATATAGTGGATGGTGATTCAATTGCTTTAAGAAAAAGTTGGGTTGGTATTGTGCAGTACATCATAGCTGTGATAATTCCTTGCCATTTCCATTTGACATCATGTCAAAAAAATTACATTAACTTAATAGTGTGTGGTTTTAATTAAGTTCAATTTATACAGTATCCAGTTGCTATATTTTGATTAACTCATGTTTAATTTTATAAAAGCAGAAGGCTGAGCATGGCCTTGTTTTTAATGGTTCTGTTCTTGTTTTGATTGCCTTGTAATGAGAGTAGTACTAGTATTTCGTTTCTTGATGGTCAAAACAAAGGAAGGGTAGTTTGAATCTATACTCTTGTAGAAAGTGAGCAACCTTGTCTTTTGGCCAACATTTTAATAAATTCAGATCTATTGCTCTCCTCTGCCTCCGTCTGTTAGGATGGTTCCCAATTGTCTCAAGAAATTTAATGGGCAGATCTTATCCATTGGATTTTTAATTTTGCATTTTTTTAGTTTAGAGAGATTGAGGAGCAGATGGAAAGAATACGCATGATTGCTTGCTATTGATTGTTATCTTGAATATTAATTTTTGCTTGAATTTGAAACTATATTTTAAGCCTGCCATATGTTAACTGCTATCAAGAGGTCGCTCAAAGGCACTCACTTTATTAATATTATATACTCCTGTTCTAAAATTAAAAATTAACCACCAAGCATGAGAATGGAATTATTTTGAAAAACAAACACCAAACCAGATTGTATTTATTTAGAAATTGAAATGATATCCAGAAACAGTTCTGGGTTACATTACCACAACATCAGATGTATCCAATTTCCACAAACATGCTTTCATTCTCTAACACGTCAATATAAACAGAACAACATACCACCCTCTACACAGAAATATCAATTACGTGTTCAACTTCAGCTTACTATGCTCAGAACTCCCTGTCCGGGAACAGATGAGGGGCAACCATTGACCAAATAAACAGACCTGCAGTTGCCCACCCAGTCAAGATTCTGACCCAGACTGATGCCCACCCCACATCCACCAACTTACCACTCTCCCCAACTGAAGTCGACCACCCAGTGAGAAGCATTGCCGAGTACATGCTGGCAAGAGAGAAGATAATATGGAAGAAGGAATACGAGTATGTGACCGGCTTGGCGTTTTTTTCCTCTTCATGCTCATCTGCCTTGTCCAGAGGAAGCAGAGGCTTCCCAGCACCTTCACCAGGAAATTCAAGATGTTAGATTTCAGCTGTAGTCGGTTAATCCAATCCTGTTAATCGCGACAATAAGAGTAAATGCACTAGCAGTGTTTTAATAACACCTTTTGCCAAAAACACCACCATATGATATAAAAGTTGAATCAGTTGTGATAAATGTTGGCATCTTTGAAAGAAAGCAAACAATTGACCAATAGGATGAGGAATATGCAAATCTCTAAACACCAAATCAGATCAATTGAATATCTCAGAATAAACAAACTTGACCAACACTTGGAATCAGCGTGTCTTTACCAAACATGGTTTTGTGAAATCAACACTTGGAATCAGCATACTTTTTTTACCAGAAGAAAACTTCAAAAACTCATTTACTTCATAAAGCATGAAGACGAAATGCACTTCCAAATGCACAATGCGTTCATCAATAATTAGACACTGACCTGCTCGAGGTGAACTTGGGGGGGAGAGCAAAGTTGTAGAAGACCCCGCACGAACAGCAGAATAGACAACAGATAACACAGTTGTAAGCAGCCCAACAGTGAGTGTGCCAGTGCTGACCGCTTTAGAATGCTTGTGAAGACCATTGCAAGCATATTCCCTTGGTTCACTAGCAAGTCCACTATAGCAGAGGTATGTGCAGTACAAAGATATAACTGAGGCTGGCAAAATGCTGCCACTTACCTATTTTGTGGCAGTTGAAACAAGGAGATCAATACACACACACACACACACACACACACACACACACTCATATATATATATATATAGGCAACCTAAATATGGGGATTGGAACTAGCAATCTTGAGGTCATTCCTCAAGGCCTCTGCCATTACTCCCACCCCTTGAGGTTTAACCAGTGAGATCAACAATATAAGCAGCTTGTTAAATGAACTAAACTTTGTGTAAAAAGGCTCAACCAAAGAGTAAGAATGAAAGATAATGATTGGCTTAGCTAAGAGAAAATGAAAGGTCGGAACTTACAACAGGATGCAGCGTAACTATAGCAAAAAGGAATGCAAAAATCAGGGTCATCACAATGAAAAAGGTGTTGAGTCCGCAATCATGTCCAGATGGAGTAAACAAATAAAAGAGAAGGCCGGCGAAGGAAAATGTTGCCACATAGCAAACCAATGAAACAACAAGCAAGGCGGCATACCTGCATAATTCAAAAAGATATTACTACAAAAGATTCAAATGCCAAAGATAGCGCCTATAGATCACAAAAGTGCAATTTAGCAAACAAAAAACAAAAAAAAATGGAAAAATGACAGTTGGAGAAACAATACAAGCAACTGACCAGAACTGCTCATCATATCCGACCCACTTGTCATTCCAACCATGCACAAAATCCAACAAAAGCACAACTTGAACAAGAAGGAATAAGCCAGAACCAAATTTTGATGTCGTTTCTGCATTTGCAAACCAAACATTAGGATTAATTTACACATGAAAACATAAAAGTAAAAGAAAAGAAAGAAGGCTGATAAAAGATATTCAATCGAAATTTTGCAACAAGATAACCGTGTCAAGTTGTGTCGAGGACTGCACAACTTTTGATGTGAATATATACACTAGACAAGGCTAATGCTAAGAGATGAAGAAATGAAACTCAGAAACAGCTTCACATTTAAGCCTGGTCTCACTTCTATTATCTTGGCATCCTACCAAACTCTTAGAAGTAAGAATTAAAGACCTTTCTGATCCATAGCTGCTGACAAAAATCACCTCACATTAAACAATACTCATGCAGCTGAGACATATATAATTGCAATAAATCTACCATCAACCGAAACAAAACCCAGCCCATCACGCGGGCGTGTAATATAATTTGCGGTATATTTTATCTAAGATCAACTCTGTCCCAGTTTCATTGTCTACATGTCTTTGCTGCTAACTTGGATAAGCCTCTTCCTTGATTAACATCATTTATCGTAAGGTTAACTCATTTCACTTTTGCTCCAGATAAGTAAATTCTTCCATGATGCTGAACAGGAGACTTTAAAATTATATGTTTACAATGGACTATACGTGATGCAAGTCCTATAAGCGGATGGTATAATGAATGGTATCTCATTTAGAAATTGTTTTTTGGTGTTTTCAGTAAACCTGAAATAAATAAGATTTTCACGAGGAAATGCTTTAAAATAGAAAGGAAAAATAATCATATAAACCCTCGTGTGATTACGCACTAAGCAACTGATGGAGAAAATGCCTTACCATAGAAGCTGATAATCTCATTTGGAAGGAAAAACATAAAGATGACTAGGAGACACCAGCAGATAACTTTCATCATCCACCCACCATGGTGCAAACCATCACGAGGATCCTTCTGATTTTTTACACCAACCATAAGAAGAGATAGAACAGAGAAAAATAGGAAGTTTCCCAAACTAACTCGCAGCACTGCATCAGTTTCAAACCACTCCCTATTTGGAGTTTTGTGAAAATGATTAATCCCTGCATTGGTATCCAACAAGAAATCAGCACGTCTGCTAAACCAATTTGAATAACACAGTGGCATGCAGAACTTCAAAATGACCGTATGAATTTCATTTGGAAGATCATTGCATCTCATCGTCATCATCAACTTAATAAATAAACCCAATTTCAACAGCATCAATCAGGGAATTCAGTCAAAGCATATTTGTGCTAAAGCCACAATCTAGTAAAAGTTAACTGGTCATTAGAACATGAGAGTTCCATGGTTGAAAGCATCATATGCCTAATGCCTTTTGAGTTGTTAGAACTGATGGGAAACAGTGGGAATTTACATTAACTTATCTAAGACTTGTACTACAATCACTATTCACCAGGTAAAACTGAACATGAGCAAGACTATCCCTGCACTACCGTCTACCCATATGTACAATTTGGGTCCCAGTTACAATCAATCAGAACTAACAATAACATTGTACAAAAAGTAATAACATTTATGTACAACATAAACTCGTTCCGGTGTAGTATTTAATGAAACATCCTCAATCCCTTTCAAATTTTCTTATAGGTTCCAAAACTAATATTAAAAAGGTGCAGCAACCTCAAACAGTTGATTTATAAAAACCACAATTCTCTTGACAACTTCACAGAAAAAAAAACATCTTACAAGGGATCTTCTCCATAAGAGGTGCAGCAACCTCACTAAGAATCCATGAAACGATCAGTGACAGTGCGAATAGACCACAATACGCAATTCTAGCAGATCGGCGGCTTATCCCTGATACCACGGTCTGGCAGGCACTGCATGCGCACCCAGCGCAACAAGATGCTAGGCAGGAAGCCGCCCACATCTTCTCTCCTATTCAAAAATTAATTCAATTACCACCAAAACCTGTACCGTAAAAACCCTAAAATTGACAAAATTAAACCTGATCATCAACATGATAATTACTTCAATAAAGAATGAATAAGCTCTGATTAATAAATTATTAGAATAATTCTCGAACCTGGTTTTAAAAACTTTTAATTGATTCAATGGAAATATGGACAAACTAAAACGAATGATTGTGTACCTTCTAGCGGCGGGACGATGATCAGGCGTATACAATAGCGGAATATGGAGAAGAATAGCTTGACGACTTGGACTACGAATTCTATTTGATGAGACGGTGCTTTTTCTATGGACACCCGGTTGTGATATAGCATGACTTTGTCTTTATGTCACTGTTCGGACTTCGGAGACAGCGAGTTACTAAAACCCGACCCATCGACCGGTTCCAAACTTTGTCGGTATAAATTATACTCCTTCGTTCCTTTTTATTTATCTTTCATAGCGAGTGATTTTTTTATAAAATTTTAAAAAATATTAATAATTTAGTTTTTTAAATTATTTTTACATTAAATATTTTTTTTTTACTTTTCATCTTTCTAATGAATTTTAAAATAGAATATTAAAACTTATATACAATTTGATTAATCAAACAAATATTAATTATATTTTTATATTTTCTCCTAAAACATCAATTAAAATATAACGAAAGGAGGTGCTTAAAGTTCGGATACAATAAGTAAAAAGCTCACACATTATTGTTATATTTTATTATTTTTAATTTTACATTAGTTGCAATCTACATTTGACATGAAATTTGTCAATATTTAAAATCATTTTACTATAAAAATTCTCATTATATATGCTTTAACCAAAAAAGTTCATCATATAAATAAAAATAATATTTTTAAAAATATAATAAAACTTTGTATAAATTAATAATAAACTAGTGATTTACAACATTGATTATGAAAAATAAACCCATACTTTATGATTTTTTTTAAACAAAAAAAAACAACTACTTGCATTAACATTTGTAGTTATCGATATTGTAAAATTACTAATTGACAAAATGTTCTAAAATACTTATTCTCTGAAAATATTATTTTTATAAAAGTTCCCTAATTAGTCTTTATTATTTTTGTAGTCGTAAATTTATCTTATATTTATTTTCACGTATGTGATCGTTAGAATTTGTCCTATATTTTGTGTATATTCAACTTAAAAGAGAATAAATAAATATATTTAATAATTTAAAAATAACAAGAGAATAAATAAATATATTTGTGAATATTTCAAGATTTTATAAAATGAGTGATTACATATCTAATTTAACTTATTTATTATAATTAAGTACAAGTAAGCACTTCTTTTATCCTTAAATTAGTTGTAAGATACTAATCTCGTGATTTATTTTTTATTTTTTTTGTTTTCAAAGTCATTTATAAAGGACTATATAGCCTTAGAAATATAAAAGTAGTCTATGAGATTGTAATGACAGGACTATTTGAAGGATAAAAAATATATTTATGGTATTTAATTCTCAAACAAATATAGCCTAATTGCTATTTGGATCGGAATCGATAATGAAATGTCGTTCTAATTTGAATGAATTATTATATTCTCTTTCTCTTTTAAAAATTAAAATTTATAAATTTAAGAGTAATTTGATCGCAACTAAATATAATTATTTTTATTTTATAAGAATAAATCATTCGATCCAAACTTAAATGTAGCCCAGTCCACTACCGTCTGTAGTGCAATCCAGAAGGATCAAACGCGGATGAGCGAGCCGGAGGCCCGGAACGTAAATGGCCAGCCAGATAAATGAGTCCCTCGTGCACCCCCATACATTGGTTTACCAATTACACCACGACAACAATTCTGACTACTACTGGTTTGGGAACTCAACTCAACCCGCAAACCCTTCATTCTCTGTCTAGATTTTCTCTCTCTTAATTCTGGAAAGAAAGGAAGTATAAAGATTTTTCTTTTATTTTAATTACCATTCCTGTTTGATTTACTAATGACTTAAAACGGCATCACCAGCTCTCCCTAGATATCGCTTTCCCTTTCTGCACGCGATCGGTTGGTTAGGCGGCCGATTTCTCGTCATTTTCAATCTATAATCACCTGTAAGTCTCGTCCCTTCGAATCATCCTCAATTGAATCGTTTTATATATATATGCATATACCTATTTATTTTCCCTTTTTAGCGAATAATCCATGCAGATCTGTTCCGTACAAGTTTCATTATATATACTTGATTTAGATTTGTCGATAATCTTCGATTTACTTCTGAAATTATAATATCCTTTATGTGAAGAATTGGTTGTCCATGTTGTGATTGTGTATTATAGTTGGTCCAGTTGGATATGTTAGTCCGTGCAATTAATTAAAATGTTTTTAGTCTGATTTGATAGCTCATCTGTTCTGTTTGTTTGGATTGACTGTTTGTGAAATTCGAGATACACTCGGTTTTGGTAATTTATGTAGCGTAAAAATGTATTTGTTGAAAAAACAAAGATCTACACTACTCGCAAGTCTAGAAAGCATTTGCATATCAGTTAATGGCACAAAAGTTTAGTTACTATTTCATCTTTAGAAGGATATTGAAGATTAAACCCTTATAGTGTGCATCAACTTCCAGGCATCCCGTGCTGCTCTAATGACTCTTTGTGAAATTCGAGATACACTCGGTTCTGAATCTGATGTTGTACTCGATCAAGGCAGATCCTTTATGACTTCTTAAGTTTATAATTTTTATTTTTTTTATTTTTTAATATTCTTTCAACACTTACTACTCATTGAAACCTATGAATTATTAATGGGGTATAAGATGGACTTTAGAACCCGAATCCCTTTTCAATTGCTTCCCTTTAGTCCTCTAGCATGTAATCTTTCCTATTTGAAGTTTTACTTAATGAAGTGTTTGCACTTGTCATCTTAAACTTAAGTAGGTACACAGAGTGTTTGGTGTTGCGGTGGAAATTCAGTGGCATAAATCATGGTTCTTGACAGCAAAATAACTTCTCCGCATCAGAGACAGAGTTCATTTAATTCACCATCGTTTAGGAGAGCATACACACGAGGGGATGAATTGGGCAGCTTCTCAAAGCTCCTTCACCGCCACCGCTTCCTCCTAACAGCTCTAGCCCTCCTCACTTTCCTTTGCACTATATATCTCTACTTTGCTGTCACCCTTGGGGCCGGCGACTCATGTTCAGGCTTGACAGGGACTCAAAAGGCATTGTGTCGTATTGAGCAGGCTAAAGACTCAGTCTCCAAAGGAAAACTAAAATTTTTCTAGCGGCATGACTTTACAGCCTGTAGGTGATTGCTTGCTGTTGGCTATTTTCATTTTAGGGGTTTCTTGAGCTTGTTGGGTTTTTGGTCATGTATACATGATCTGTAGCAAAAAAAATTGTTATGAAAAACCATGTAACTACCCCAAAACATTTACTATCTTAATTGTGTAGAAGTTTAGTGTTATTCTTTGTTGTTGAGGATGATAATACTGATGGAAGGACAAACACATGACTAGTTGACATTTGGAGAAAAGCTGAAGAGAGCGCTTGCTTGGTTCATCACTCCATCTAGCTTGTGGTTTCTTTCTGTTATTTGAACTGTCTTGTTTAGTTGTTTTATTGAAAGAGGTTGGTTTTCGTGAAGACTATTTTATTCTTGGTATTCCATTTTTTAATTTAGTATCAATTCATATTGAATGTTCCTGTTTCTGCGTGAATTGAAGAACTTTCTGTAAAATACTTGTGGAGTGGAGAGTTAACATAACTGAATAAGAGTGCACGCAAATAAAAATCTAACTAGCTGGCATCTGGTCTGGTCGTTGTGATTAATTAGATCGAGAGACTAAGTTACAAATGCTTGTTCTTAAATACCGTCGGTTAGAGGATAACAGAGACTTTTCTTCTTCTCTTTTTTTTACCTTTTCTTTTCAAATGTCAAAGTTTGTTTAAGATATGTTTAGACAATCTTTTCAAGGATATTTTCAAAAGATTGATCTTTAAACACTAAAAATTTTAATACTGAAAAAAATAGTGAAAAAGAAATATTTAAGTGTTTCTTGTCCGATAATATTTGGAAAAAAACAGAAAGAGAGAAGGGCGGCAGAACCATTTCCTAACGGAAAGAGCAGTATCATAATTCATTATACTTCTTAAGTTTTGAAATATTGATAAAAGATTGACATTTCAAAGGTAATATGTGGTATTTTTAAATTTAAAATTATTGTAATTCGTTATATTTTTTAAGAATAAATATTATAATTAGTAGTAGTTATTATTTAATTTACGATTTCAATAATTGTATTAATTCATATTTAACTTTAAAATATCTCTAGTTAACGTCAAAAAATTAAAATTGATCTAATATTTTGAAATTGAAGAAATATTAAAATTAAAAATTAAAGATATATCATGTGTTTATATATAAAGAAAGATAAAGTAAAATCGTGTTTATCCATAATAATTTTGAACATCGTGAAGGAACCCAGTTTAGTAGAGTTGTTAACCAACTCCACTGCTTAAACCATACTCAAGCTCATTAAATGAGCCCAACTCTAACAAGCTCATTTACCTGTTTAATTAAACCAGTCGAGCTCGAATAGTATAATGTCTAATTTGAGCCCGACTCGTTTAAACATGACTCGAGTAATTTTGACTTATTTAATATTTAATTAATTATTATTTTTTATATTTTTATAATAATAAAATAAATGAGCCATGTTTAAAATCTACTAGACAGTAGGCTCAGCTCGTTAACTTTTAAACAAGCTCCAATTTTAACTAGACTGAAAAAACTCAATTGAACTTTACTTATTTACCACTACATTTTATATATCGACACAATCGATATCAAAAGAACAATTTTACAAACCTTCTCCCCAAAATTTTACTTAACATGCTCACATAAAAAATTGACTTTTTATGTTATAGCGACGAAAAAAATCGTCGCTATAACCGATTCGTTTTTAATTCGCTCTTTCCGGTTCGCTGGATAAGTATAGTCGGGTTATATCGATCCGCTTACAGCGAACCTAAATAAGCCAAATTAAAACAAATCTGGTATAGGAGACGATTTTTTTCGTCATTATAAGATAAAAAAGTCGGTTTTTGTCTTATATATGCGTCGGAAAAATCATCGATATAGCTGGTTCGTTTGCTCCCTACAGTTCGCAGGAGAGAGACAAACTATATATATATATATATTTCACATTAGAGTAGAGGCAACCGTACAAGTTTACTGGATTTTCACTCCTATGACATCGCATAACCGCATTGTTTGTATGTATGAAAATATAATATGAGTAGTATATAATAGGGATCAGGTTAGCTCAATACAATGCTGATATATATGTTTTGTTATGTTAAGCTTACCATTAAGTTCACTGCTGCATGCTAACCGGTCACATATAATGCAGGGGAGGGCTAAGAATATGCAAAGCAATATCCCTCCCTCCGCCCGCAAAAGCATCTCTGTGTCAATGGGCCTCACAAAACACAGAAAAGTCAAAATCCTTTACATAAGTAGCCCAGATTTTATTCCGTAGTCCGTAATAATCATTAGATTCATTATCAATCATCAGCTGCTGTTCTCTCTTCCTTCCTTTCCATTTCCATTAACAAAACAGAAATAATTAATTGTACAAATTGAGCAGTGAGGTTGCCAAATACAGGAGGTCGGAGGATCTACCTCATATTATTCCAAAATTGTCCCAATTTTCCTGTCAATTTCCCCCCTCCTCAGGGTTATTAGGTGAATTTCAAATCAAATCATGCCGGTAATTGTTCTAAATCACCACCGGGATCTCGATTACAAGCGTTCGGTACCGTCATTTCTATCATCACGTCACACCCTCATCAGCCTTGTATGGACCGCCTGTTTCTTTCTTATCTTCATCTGGCAGCGAAATGCCGTTAACCGTCTCTTCGAGTTCCGCCGCCGGGCCTTGCAATCGACGCCCATTCCGATGCTACGGCCGCTGGTCCTCGATTTGAGAGATTTCAGGGCGGTGGGCGATGGCGTCACCTTAAATACGGAGGCATTCGAGACGGCAGTAATGGAAATTAAAAAGCTAGGTGGGGGTCAGCTCAATGTTCCGGCTGGGGATTGGCTCACGGCTCCTTTTAATCTCACCAGCCATATGACTCTCTTTCTTGCTGAAAATGCTGTTATACTTGGAATTGACGTAAGTACCCCCTTCTTTCTCCCTGAAATTGCTTGTTTGATAGCTTAGAAAATTCAGCACTGTGAGATTACGAACTAAAGAATTGACCTTACAGCAAAGTAACTATATTGGTTTTCGTAGTGAATGTCTGACATAAAAAATATGTGCTGTTTTAGTATAGCATTAGCTGTTATTTTAGGCCTGTTGGGAAAACCTTAAAACTAGATACCTGATGAAAATATTGAGACTCGTAGATGAACTGAGCAAAGAGTAGCCGGGCTTGTTTCTCTCACCAGCCAATTTCAAGTAAACTCTATCAAGCCAGAGCTTCCGTAGTTAGATTTTGTATTTCATCATATAGTTTAATTAGTCTAATACCCAAACTAAGTTGAGGCTGAGCTCGAATTTGTTTGTGCCAAGCTCAATGCAT
Organism: Panax ginseng; assembly: GCA_020205605.1. NCBI lineage: Eukaryota > Viridiplantae > Streptophyta > Magnoliopsida > Apiales > Araliaceae > Panax > Panax ginseng. Next base: position 4,371,689 of record CM035145.1, on the reverse strand, counting down.
TAATGAGCTTAAAATTCTTGTTAGCCCTTGCTCATTTATCTCAAATAGTAATCTAAATCAATCCTCTAAAATTGAGCCAATTACACATGTTTTTTTCCCTTTTTTTTGAATTGATGAAGTTGGATGATAAATAAGGTTGCAAATGAACATGTTTTCAGACCAACCTAGTGTTGACTTTCTATGATCCAGATTAGACATAGCAGAATGACTGAAGAAGGCCTTGTCTAACCATTTGCCTCATTACAGGATGAGAAGTACTGGCCATTGATGCCTCCTTTGCCATCATATGGATATGGAAGAGAGTGTCCTGGACCTCGTTATGGAAGTCTGATTCACGGCCAAAATCTCAACGATGTCGTCATCACAGGTCAGCTTATTGTCCACATCTTTATATTCTCTTCTTCTTTTAGCGAAATATGACAAGTTGACTTGTATTCTTGTAAGGTGGGGCATGAATAGTGGCCATTAGACAGCTCATGCTTAGGGATTGACAATATCATAATTTAATTGCCTCAAAAGTTAAAAGTTGTATAGCCTATCAATTTTGTGTTTAATGGAGTCAAGCTGAATCTACTTTTGGCATGTTCTCTAGATCATGTGTTGGATAATATGCACATTTTCACTTTAGTTTGTTGTCAAGGTTGTAGTCTGTGTCAGATAGATGGTCAGTATTCCACCGATTTAGCCTCATGCAATATCACAATGTGGGTTCATTACACATGTTTTACTTATTGCACGGTTTGATTTGGGTATACATGACAATCATGGTTATGTTTGATCAACAGGTCATAATGGTACAATAAATGGAAAAGGTCGGACATGGTGGAATAAGTACCGTAAAAAGCTTCTAAATCACACAAGGGGTCCGCTTGTGCAGATAATGTGGTCGAGCAACATTCATATATCTGGCATAACTTTGCGTGACTCTCCTTTCTGGACACTCCATCCTTATGACTGCAAGAATGTTACAATCAGAAATGTGACCATCTTGGCTCCCTTGTTCAATGCTCCTAACACAGATGGAATAGACCCTGGTAAGCTTGCATTACTCTTGGAATTTATGTGATGGTCTTCATTGTTGTTTATAAACAGGAAAATATGTTTGTATGGCTAGTTGTCATCCTCAAGTGAGAAAATAGTGATGGAACTCTTGATATGTTTGCTAGATACTGAAGTTGCTTGAAAAGCATTCTGGATTATGGTATAGCAATTTAACAATACTAGCCTAGTCATGTTTCCTATTCCCTTAAGAGACCAGTTAGATGACACTTGCCTACAAACCTGGGTAGAGGTGTAAGTTACTAATCTTGCTTGTACTTGACGTATGCCAACTGGTTTCTATTGGACATAAATCTATTGTTTCAAGATCTGAAACTCATGAAACAAAATGTTGTAAGATGGTTTTAATATGAGCCAATTGTAAAGGAAGGTAAGCAAAGCATGAACTAGAGTTTTTCCTGGTTTGGAAGAATTACCGAGGATATTTGGAGAATGAATAGAGAAGACAAGAGACAAAACACACTAGTATTCTCAAAATCTGTATAAAAATTCATTATCTTGAAAGAACAAAGTACCAACATATTTGTAATAATACTAAACAATTTTCCTATCCTAATTTGGATTATAATAAGATAACTATAAAAAATAAATAATAACACTAATTTATAATCTACAGCTTATTGGACAACATAGGCTTCCAGATCCTCTTGTATTAATCTAGCCAAGTCTTAACAACATAGACTTGTTAACAAAAGTATTATATTGAAGTTTTCTTCTTTCTTTGTTAGTTGTTTGGAACTGAAGTCAATATTTGTGGCATATGCAGATTCATGCGAAGATATGGTAATAGAGGACAGTTATATAAGTGTTGGGGATGATGGAGTTGCAATAAAGAGTGGGTGGGATCAATATGGAATTGCATATGGCAAGCCTTCCACCAACATTCTCATTCGGAACCTCATTGTACGCTCTTTAGTAAGGTGAGACATCGTTATTATTTTTTAAAATTCATCTATTGCATGGACTGCTGACTTTCATATACACCACTGAATATGTTGTTTTTCTTTTATTTGTCAAAAGTTTCTTTTCACATTATACATCTGTTGACATTCTTATTAAATTCCTATGTACAGCAGATTCATATACTGTACACAATTGGGTGTGCTTGGTGCATTGTTCGTTAGTGTATCTAGATTGTGCTTCATTCAGCAGGAAAAATCCCCCTAATTCTGCCAACAATTAATACTTGAATTAGTCATGACCTTGAGCAACTTTAATTTGGTAATTTGTATGCATTCTTCTTGCACATTCCTGTAAATTTCCTAATGTTTATGTGAGTTTCCCCCTGAACTGGATATTAGCTGGTTTTCAGGACCTGTGTAATATGTATTCCTCTGTAGTGGTTATAACTGTCTTGTTTATAGGTGAGAAGTCTTGCTTAGGTTTGAAAAAAAATATGAAAATCCTTGAAAAAATTGAACCGCAAGTTTTTTGTTGATTTGTGCAGCCACCTAGAGGCTCATACATTTCTCATCCTTCAAGTCTTGTAATCACAATAACATGTGCCAATACTCGAGAGAACGTCTTTACTAATTGGATCATCCATTAGGTTGTAATGGTGTTAGTGTTTTGGATATTCTAACTGAAAGCCATGTGCATCTTAACAGTGCTGGAGTATCAATTGGCAGTGAAATGTCTGGTGGGGTTTCAAACGTCACGGTGGAGAATCTCCATGTATGGAACTCGAGAAGGGGTGTTCGGATTAAGACAGTTCCCGGTAGGGGTGGATATGTTCAAAATATAACCTATCGAAACCTTACACTAGATAATGTCAGGGTGGGAATTGTAATAAAAGTTGATTACAACGAACACGCAGATGAAGGCTATGACCGAAAAGCCCTTCCAATTATTGAGAACATAAGTTTCAATGGAATTCAAGGTCAGGGAGTTCGTGTGCCAGTCCGTGTCTATGGTAGTCGAGAAATTCCAGTGAGGAACGTCACTTTCCAGGACATATCAGTCGGAATAACATACAAAAAGAAGCATATATTTCAGTGTTCTTATGTTCAAGGCCGTGCAATTGGAAAAATCTTTCCTGCTCCTTGCGATAATCTCGATGTTTATGATGAACATGGGAAGCTAGTTAAGCAGTCAACATTAAAGAATAGTATTGATTCAGATTATGTTGAGAAGTGAAAATCCTCAGTTTGTGGATGGAAATTCTCCTGCCAAGAGTTGGGTGGTTGGGCAGGGATTGAATGATTGGGAGGAATTTGTTTCCATCTCAGGATCATTTGCTGCTTCTATGCCTCATGTCAACCTCAATGATTCTCCCATACAATGATCCCCTAGAGTTTTTATGAGTTGGGTCTGCAATTCTTGGTAGAGTGCTGATGCTTCTTCGTCCTCTAGCTTGCAACTGGGAGTATATGTAAAAATAATCCTTTTAAATGCAGTGAGGGCAAGTGTAATTAGATGATAAAGTAGTTGAGATAGAAGTATCCCTTTAATGTTAAATGGGAGCCAATAGGAAGAATGAAATTAGAAACTTTTGTTGTTTCTAGTTTGTTTTATTAACATATCCCTAAATGGGAGGGAACCAATAGGAAGAATGAAATCATAAATATTTCTTGTTCGTTTTATATCACTAGCCTACTGTCACGTCGAGTTTTAATGAAGTTAATTTGAAATATATTTAAACTCAAAATTAATAGGAATATATTTAATTTTAGATAATACAGTCATAAAAATTTATAAATTATAAAAAAAGTACTACGAATTATAGCATTAAAAATTTTCAAAAATTAAATAAATTATATCAATTTTTAAGAGTAATAATATTTTTTATTAATTTTAAAAAAATCAATTTTCATCTCATATTTTGGGAGGGAGTTGTGTGTTTATTAGAGATATAATAATTTTAGAAACTTCAAATTTTCAGGTCAAACGGCAAAATAGTAAAATCATTAAACTTGGAGGACAGGAGGAAGCCTTCCAACTATCTTTTGAAAATTTTCTTGGAGGGCAAGATAAGTAATTCGTTTAAAACATGGATGGGAGTAGAGCCGCAAACGAGCCGAACCGAATCGAATTGAACTCTGTCGAACTCGAATATTTTTAGTCAAACTTGAACATGTTCGAGTAACTTGATCGAACCAACAACTATGTACGAGTTCGGATCGCTTGGTATTCGCGAACATGATTGAGTTTGCGAACAAGTCGAACATAAGTTTGTTCGCAAACACAAACTATGTTCACAAACACAAACTTAGAACTCTGAAACAAAAAATAATTAAATAAATACCAAAAATATATTCTCAAGTTTAAGTATTCAATAAAAAATTAGACCAAATATTCTAATCATCATTAATCCAAAAGGACAAAAACTAAAATTGATTACTTAGAACTTAAAAGTTAACAAGTACTTAGAAATTTCTTGATTACAAATATCAACAATCAAATTTTAATATCGAAAAGCCTTTCAACTTTCAACTTTTCAAGATCCAATAACTTCAAGTAAAGTCTACAAACAAATTATTATAAAAAATTCACAATTTAATATTAGTAATGTATTTCTTTTGTTGTCATTTTAAATTAATATTCAATTTTTTTACAATATTTAAATTTAATATCTAGTTTTTTATTTTTAATTTTCAAATTTATGTATAGTTTTTTAAAGTTTCAAATTTTTTCAGTAAATAATTTAATGATTATTACTCTATTACTAAAGTCTCGATACGTACATTAAAGATTTGATTTCTCTATTCTCTATCTCGATTTGACAATTTCAATAACGGATGTACATGTAAGCAACTATATTGTATCATTCTTTAATTAATGTCAAATTGTCATTGCATTGCATGATGATTAATGACTTTATTTATGTGTTTTATGACGTGTTATAATTTATTAAATTGTTAGGGATGTAAAATATAATAATCCAACAATCATTGTTCAAAATTTTATGAAAATATTAAAATTATTTTAATTAAATTAGAATTTAGAGGTGAAGAAGTACACATTATTATTTATTAATTATTTAATAAAAAAGTTCACTTATAATAAATTATTAAAATAACAAAAAGATGTTTAGGTAATAAAAAATAACTACAAATTTAACAATTATTAATAAAAATATAAGACAAACTTTAAAATTTAATATGAAATAACCAATTATTTGTATTTAAAATTTTAGAAATAATTCAAACATGTAATTAAGAAATCGAACTACTCGAACTTATCGAACCGAACTCAAATTTATCAAACTTGAACCATTTGCGAACAAAGACGGACTGAAGCACATAGTTCGCGAACATGTTCGATCGAGTAATCCAATGAAATATTATGTGCGAACTCGACTTGACTAAGCGAGCAAGTTGAACTCGAATCGAACTGATTTGCGTGAACAGTTGGATTCGTTTTGCTGCCCTACAGGCTACATAGGAGACTATATGACTTGATTTACATAAGCACCTCTGGAAGCTGGCTTGGCAGCATTATATATAGAAGAATATTAATTAAGATAGATACCAATTACGAGGGAAATTTAATGAACATTTGCATTACATCTCAAACAAGTGAATTACACAAGGAGAGGATAATAATAATAAATTTACTAGTCACTTTTTTAGTCCACAGTTGACAATCAAAAATAGGTTAAGCATAAGAGTATAAACAAATCGAGTCAATCCGAGTATTGAGTTGTTTAAATTTAATTCACAAAGTTTATTGACTATAAAATAAAATTTAATTGAGACTCATTTAACTATCGAGTCGAGAACAATTCTGAATCGAGTCCGAACAGTTTAAATTTTTTGAACGAATATGATCCGAATATTATTGATACTTATAATTTTAAAAGATTTGAATAATTTATCAAACTTTAAAATATACTCATATTTGACTCATTTATATTTCGAGTCGAACTATTAGTCAAGCGAATACAAATCCAACCCAAAATGTTTACTTAATTTGCAGCCTTATTTAAGGGACAATTTTTTGTATTTCGGTTACTTTAGTTTGTAAAACACTCTAACGGGTATAATTTAGGGACCATTGGGTCTTTAACCCTCTTTGTAGTCTTATTGGAGAGCTTGATTCATAAACTGACTAGCAAAATTCCACAATGCAGGAAAAATCAAAGCAGACTACATATAAGTTGATGATTTGAGTTTTAAATGAAAAAGATTAAATGAGAAGAGAGAAACAAATTTCAACTTTTAGGGCAGCAACAAAATATCTTTTGTTTTTCTTTTCCCTTGTGCGAAGCAGGGCAACCACTCTTACTACTTCCAACACATGGGTAAACATCAATCTTGAATAACAACATCTAGTTCTTTGAGCCAAGATGTGTGCAGTGGACATGGATCTGGTTTCCCGTCTGCAATTGCCTTCTTGGAGAGTGAATAGAACCAACCGTTTCTCCAATTGAACTGCAATAGAATTAGAGAGTTTAAGGATTGAAAAAAAATAGCAATTCAACAAGTAGTATAGATTCTCAATGAATTTTATGATCATTACCTCCTTCACTGCAGTTGGGAAGTGACTAACAGCACGTGAGTAAGCACATAACCTGTCCTCCATGGCTTCTTCAAATTCTATATTTTTCTCTGCTGCTGCAGCTGATGCTAGTTCACCAATAAGATTAGAGACCTAGAAATTCAATACCAGTAAGCTCCGAGTCCCAATTAAGTATTAACTACATGTACAGAATCAGTAGTCATATGCAAAGACTAGTCACGAATTGGAAAGAGAATCGAATAGAATTCATAAATAGACTAGAAGCCTGAAGTTAACATGACAATTGGAGACATGATCCAAATTATATAAATGACTTGGAATTTGAACCTAAATCTAATCAACAAAACAAGAAGAGTGTCTACACGATGCCAGATCCCAAACTGACCAATATAGTTTAGAATAGCAAACAGCCTCCAGGCTTCGTCAATCTGCTCATCCTTAGGAAGTATGATGAGTGCATAGACAAAGATAAAGGTCAAGAAAAAGGAAAAGAAAATCTAATCTCTCAATAACAATACCTTTAATGCCACTTTCCAACTAAATTTAAATAGAATGTAGCTAAGATATAAGACCTCAATCCATGCCGAAGTTCAATTGATTTAAAAAAACATATATGAGCAGTATCAAGTATCAGTCATATTTGTCAAATATAGTAACAATAATAATTATCAGACAGTGGATTAGTGTTGTTGTGCACAACATTAGATTATCAGTGCACAACATTAGTAGAGAGTATACAAACCAGGAGCTGTATAAAAGTAATAATGCCAGGTCCCATGCAGATCTTACTACCTATGTGTGTGTATCTTCAACTTGGTCAACATCACAGATAATTAAAAATTTGAAGGGTAAAACATATTTTACAAACAAATGGACAGTCATAAGCCCGTCATAAGAAACTCTTGTTGTCGTTGTCACACCCAAAAGATTAGGTGGTAGCAGGTAGAGCTGTGAAGGCAGTTTTCAAGCTTCTAGGAAATCTTAAATTCTGCTATGACCTCCGGAAGGTTTAATCAACAAATTTATTTTCCCCATAAAATGACACTAATCGAATCAGATAATTGTCAACTTCACAGAATCCGAGCATGTATTTCAAATTTTATTACTTCTCATCAGTCATCAGTCATCAGCTAAAAAGGATTCGAGAGGCGAGAGCAAAGATAACCTTACCTCAGAGCGGAATTCCTTCTCTACTATACCTACTGTAACTCCAGGATGACGGGTTCCAACAAGCATAAATGCTGAAATCCATATAAGCTTCTCCAACATTTGCTTTTGAAAGTCCGCCTTATCAAGAACCTGGAAATTTATATGGAAGGCATTATTAATCTAGACCAAACATGAAGGAAATCAACTCCTTGTTTGAGATGGTTTTGAACCCCTCTTCCTGAAACCTTAAGAAGTATCACTACTAATGAGAATAAAAATAAGAAAGGTATGCAATAGTAGAGGAAGATAAGATGAATCCACCTGCAGTTAAACTAGGGAAACAATTTTCATACCAATATAACCAAAAAGAGATGAGTAGAGAGAAAAAATCAAATGTGGGGCGTATAGAAGTGTATTGTACATGCTAAACATCTAGTGTACGGACCATACTTACCCCAAGGCTTCAACTCCAAATCGAGTGTATTACTAGACTTGCAAGACCTATACCTTACAAGAAAGGCCTCCAGCATGTAATCTTGTAGCCACTGCAGATGCCCACTTTCCATAAGCTGCCGTTAGTCCCTCAGGGTTGGTATCAGTTTTCCCGTCGATAGGAGGTTCACCAAGCTTTGATATAGCAAAATATGCCAAAACTTGGCCGGCATCACCTAGACCTTTACTCTGAAACCAAGGATCCAGCATTCCGTTCTGGAAAAAGATCAAATCTGCTAGAATGTTAAGATCCATCAAATCATTCACCAACTCACCAAAGTTTATATAGCATTACAATAACATTCGAAAAAGATAAGGTTAAGATTATCATGGATCAAAGTAACATTGGAATCAAAATAAAGGAAGAACGCATGCAACAATTTATTGGTAATACTTCAGTTGTACAATAGTCATAGTAGTAGTAGTTGTAACGACCCGAGTCTAAACCCAAGTTTGAAACAAGGTTCAATCCACAACCCAAGAACTCCAGCTAGGATAACATCAATATTAATAACCAAACTTTAAATTCTAGTTGGTCACTTGGTCTCATGTGCCATAAAAAACCATGCAACTCAAGCTGATATGATCAACTACTTTGAGATTGACAAGAAGATAAACTAGTCTAGTTCGAACTTCATTATATAAGTTCCAAGCTGTAAGAGTTTTTTAACAATTAACAATCCAATGCTTCATTAAATTAAGAAAAATGCTAAATTATGCATCCATGTATGTCTCAACGGCACGATGGTAACTTGACTAAATTGCAAATCTGACCCTCTTATTTGTCATGTTTTTGCTAAACTGTTCCCTAAACTTTTTTTTTAGCATAACTGTTCCTCATATATGCTTTAATCATGCAAAAGTGTCCCTCCAATGTTCACCAAACTTTTTTTTAGCACAAGTGTTCCTCATATATACAAGTGTTCCTCATATATGCGTTAGTCATGCAAATGTGTTCCTTCAATTTTTTTCACTTATTAACAATTGATTTTCTCTCTCCTCTCCTCATTTTTTTTATTTTTTATTTTTAAAATTTGTGTAAAAAGTATATTCTTATTATTCTTTTTAATTGCTTATTTTTATATTATCATTTTTTGAATTTAATATGAAATATCTTTAAATTCAAAATTAGTATAAATTAATTAATTTTAGACAATATAATTTTTAAAATTATAAACCTTACTATTTTTTTTTTTATTTAAATGGTACTAATAACGGTATGAAAAAAATATAATTAATAAAAATAAAAATAAATACTAGTTTATATAAACCTTACTATTTTTTTATTAGTGTCATTTAGATAAAATAAAAATAATAAATTTTATAATTTTGGTAGTTATATTGTTTAAAAATAATTAATTTATACTAATTTTGAATTTAAAGATATTTTATATTGAATTCAAAATGTCAATATAAAAATAAATAAATAAAAAGAAGAAGAGTATACTTTTTACATATATTTTAAAAATAAAAAATAAAAAATAAAAAAAATGAGGAGAAAGGAGAGAGAAAATCAAATTTAATAGGTTAAAAAAATTAGAGGAACACAAGCATGATTAACAGTTATGCAAAAAAAAAGTCTATGGAACACAGAAGGAACACTAACGAGGAACAGTTATGCTAAAAAAATAGTTTAGGGAACAATTTAGTAAAAACATAACAAATAGGAGGGTCAGATTTGCAATTTAGTCATGGTAACTTAATGAAAATCTAGGTCCAAATTAGTTAACATAAAAAAGAAAGAGAAATAAGAGACAAGGCTTACCACCTTCATCCCAAGATGAGAGTCCTCGTTATTTATTTAACAATTAAGGTTTGTCAACAACACAATTAAAAATATTCTTATAATTACCCAACAAAAAATCAAAAATACTTTATACTATTAAGAAGAGGAACAATCAAATATGGCGGTAACAATCGTACCATTCCAACGGGACTGAGGAGTGGACTGAAGAACAGCATCAAGATCATCGTTCCTGGTGCAGACCAATATGGGACCAGGGAAATCAAGCGGCACAAATTCACCTCTCTTAACCATCAAATCATCGCCACTTCCCATCTCTTGCAAAGCTCTTCCTACCCGTCCGCCGCCAACTATTATGGCGGGTCCCACTGTGGTTCCGGTGGCCATCGTGCTAGTTGTTGTTGATGACGACGAAGAGGACGCGCTAATGTTACAGCGAACCCTAATTTTTGAAGTGGGTTTTATGTAGTGATACCAAAGAGAATAGCTAGAGAGATGAAGTGTGCTGGCCATGGTTATGCGTAGATCTTCTTGGGGCCATTGTTTTTAACACACTATCTACTGGTTTTGGCAATAACAGAGCCACTCGTTTTTAGCGTTGCTTATCGGTTGATGCTAATCAAAACGCTGATATCGAAATAGGTCGATTCGGGTCAAAATACTTGGGCCGGGTTACAACTTATACCAAGCATAATGCGTTTGGCCCATGGCTGTAGCTGTGGGACCCTACAATAGAACAAGATGCAGGAGATTGTAGATGGTACTGGTAAACACCTTTTTTACTTTTAATGGAATTTTCATTAACAATAATTTTATTATTTTATTAATGCCTAAAATGTAGATTCAAAAGGTAAAACTCTTTTTAACTATACACATAAATATATTCTTGGAGCGAGAGCGGAAGTGTCCGTTCAATTGTTGGTTGCACTTTTAATCATGAAATAAATTGATCAATTGTCTAATACAATATTAATACACAAAGAAATTGCTTCCCAATAGGTTGGATTTTATGAATATTCAAAGAATTTAATTAAGTTTTTATTGCTAAATTTAGTTTAAAATGGTAATTAGTTGTACTGAAATTGCAATATATGGCTGCTTTTGCAGGACATTATTGTGTAGGCCTTTGCCAGTGGATATAGGGAGGTGCACTTGCATTATAGTGAAAGAAAAATCTCTGGATGGACTACAACATGGGGGCAGCCTATACACCCTTTACACCAATGTAAGGTCCTATATAATTTCTGGCATGCTAATTTGCTAAAGTTATTCCAAGACTTTCTCGACGTGGATGTTGACTTATTTTATGATATGTTAAGTTAATGGAGTTGGTTTCCATATATTGCCAATAGTTTCTACTCAGGAAGATTTTCAGCCTCTGGGGTCTGGGAATGCTGCAGGTTGTCGACTTAGGAATAACTTATAGATAAAACTAGTTTTAATGATAAAAGGGTGATTGATTATATATGACCTTCATCGGTGTTATGTAGGGTTCCAACATGATTTAAATGAAATAAATAACAGAATTGAGTCCGCTTGATTTCAGAATTTAACTTGATTCTTGATTTCCTTTTCTTTTCACATGCTTTAACTTACATAAGCATATTATTGGTATAAAGATCTGATCTTAGTACAATGGATGTCCGGTGGATTGATTCACTTAAAATTAGTCACATAGAATACACCCCCATTTAAAGATAAATCAGTGCATTGGATATCAACTGCATTCTAGGTAACTAGGTAAGCCTGTAAAACGAACAAATAGTTGGGGCTCGATTGTACTCACTTGATTAAAAGTTCGATTCGAGCTCGACTCGAAATATAAATGATTTAAATATGAGCAAATTTTAAAGTTTGATAAATTACTCGAACTTTCTCAAATTGAAATTTTCTATTGATACTCGGATCATATTCGTTTGAAAAGTTAAATTGCTTGATCGTACTCGACTCGGTAACTTAATGAGCCTTTAATCAAACCTTATTTTACACTCAATAAATTTTATGAATCAAATCTGAGCAACTCAATACTCGACTCGATTCATTTACACCCTTAATTAATTCTAGAAATGATCCAAATCCTTTAGTAATTTGGTGTATCAAACTGACACTAGTTGCACCCATCTTTATTTACCTAACATCCCTATGAGCTTCCCTCCATTTGATTATCATTGAATTAATTTGGTGTATCCATGTTTTCTGATGGTGAGAGCTTTGAAAGTGCAATCTGCTATATGAAATTGAAATTAGTGAACTATGGTTGTGGTACATTCTGAATTACATTTGACAAAATCCTTTTATGGACGAGTCTGTTGATTGTTTTTGCAAAATGTCAGGAAGGTCATGGACGACAGAATCGAAGACTTGCAGTGGCTCTTCACAAAAGGCATAATGGAAGGTCTGAGTTTATAGTTGCTCAAAGTGCAAAAGGGATTTTATGTATGAAGGATGATAGTTCTGTCGGGATTGTAACTTCCAACGTCATGGGTTTTAAGTACAAAATATGGGATCAGGTTCAATCTCTCATCATGAAATTGACCCAGTATATGGAAAATTTGCTTGGACAAATATTGATTGTTAATTTGTTAAAATATACTTTTGATTTCAGGGGTCCATGTCCAAACACTCTAAACTTCTGGCTGCTGTAACGTAATCTCTCTCACTTTTCTACAAATTATCCATGTATAAAAATAAACAAAAACTTTTGGGAGTAAAAATTTTCAAATCTTCCCCATAACCAGCTGGTCAGGAAGTTACAGAAGCATAAAAGCATGGATACCCAAGCACCAATCCATGCAGCTAAAAAATACAACTCAGGTGTGCTTAGTGGATCTTCCTTTAAGATAATGTATCCCGCTGCTTTTTATTGCATGAAATAAAGGTTTCTTTGAGTATTGTCAGTATCCCTTCTTATGATCTTTTTTTCTCTTGTAGGTTCAACATATAAACGGACTAGCCAAGGATTGGGAACAGAAAATGGATAAAGTACATGAGTTATTTTCAAAGGTTCCTCGTTACAATAATGTAAGTTTGTGTGTACAAATTGTCTGGACATTTTGAGTCGTATATAAAAAATTTGAACTTCTCTACTGAACTATTGTTTGTTCACTCTCTCACCATGTTGTTTCAGAATTCAAGGCAATATGAGTTAGATTTTAGAGAGCGGAGGGGAAAAGCTGGGCTAAGAATCCAGAGCTCAGTCAAGAACTTTCAATTGACGTTGGAGGTATTAAACTCTACTTTCGCCCAAATCAGTCCTAATATTTATTGCACTTGGGGAATACAATCAAAATGAAGACATGATTAAATGCTTTTGACATGTATAATAATGGAAATATGACACGTAACTTTGTTCATTTACTTGGAGGAATTTCTTTTTTACGTGGAGGAATATCATTCAGCAGATTTGGTTCAAATGCTAATTCGTAATTTTATTTTTCTAGAAGCATGGAAGGCAGGCTATCCTGCAACTTGGAAGGGTGGGGAAGTCAAACTATGTGATGGATTACAGGTATAAAGAAAGTAATTCAACCATTTAATCAGAATTTTGTATCAAACGCCAACTTTTTTGCAGATATCCATTGACTGGTTACCAAGCATTCTGCATTTGTTTGGCTTCTATTGACTCGAAACTTTGCTGCACAATGTGATTTTAGTCTGCACCCTTCTTCCTTGTTCTAACTCGGAACAAAAACTCACCATTGCATTACAAATTTTGTAGCAGGATTCTCCCTAGCTCCAAAGCAGGAAGGTTAGGTTTAGATAGTTGATGTATGCCAGCTTTAATTAATTACTGAAATATGCTCCAAACCAACCTTGTTTTGTTTATGGAGTAGTACTTGATTTGTAATCTAAATTATAGAGGTTAGTTAATAATAGACATCAAATAAGGTCTTGTATTTGATTTTCAATATTATGGTTTACCTGATTTTTAGTCCTATTTATTTTGTTTGTACTGAATCAGATGTTACTCTTTCAAACCAAAAGTCAAATAACGTGGTGGTGCTGCTGCTGTCTTTAATTTCGAATTTCATGGTCGATCAATATTAATTAATTAATTAGGTGTGTGTCTCATCTTACAAGTGGAGGAGGAAGTAAATAGGCAGTTCGGTGTCATATTATTCGTTTTGTTTCCAATAATCTTTCAGGTGCAGCGCAACATCATTCTCAAATACGTACGGGACGGTTAGCATCAACTTAATTTTACTCAATTGACTAACATATTGTTAATACGCAAGTCAGGCCGATAAAAGTGTAAATTGATATATACAAATTCAGATACAATAATATCGTATTCATTTTTTTGCGGATACATTTAAATCGAAACGAATAATATTCATTTTTTTTCGAATACGAATAATATCCGATTTTATTTCGGTTACCGTTCACAGCCCTAACAATAACTAGAATAAAAAAATAATGAGCTTTAAAATATAGTTTATTAATGAATGAATGTTAATTTATTTATTTTTAATAAATATTATTTAAATACAATAATCAATGTTCTAAATTACAATTCAAATAAGTTTTCATCATTTTTGAAATCTTAAATTTCAAAATGAATGCTCTACTTATTAATGTTTGATGTCCATTTTGTGAGTGTGAAGTAATATCAGTGAGTGTGTATGAATATTTATAATTTATAATTAGATTCAAAAATTTACATTGAATATTTAATTATTTTTTCTCAAATACTTAATTAAAACTTTAATAATATATTTATGAGAATTTTTATTTATAATTTATCCTCAATAATACATAGATTACAATTTACATAGTTATAAAAAGTTTATTTTATTTTATTATATTTATGGAGAGTACGAGTTATAATGTATATGTGACAACTGATAACTAGTTAATCCAACTTGATCCAAAATTTACTTTGAACTTACTTTTAATATTTAGACTTCAAATTTTTAAATAATTGGGCAAATGATAGTGATAAATACTCCCACCACCCGAAAATTCATAAACATGAATTAATTATTCAACCTCCTTATAGATTAATTCTAAATTAATTCGGACTTAACACATTTTATCAATAAAATTATATTGTTCATTGTTCCTGTGATGCCCCCAAAATAGGTCCAATCCAACTAATCTATTCTGAGTCGCCAAATACATGGTACAGAAACAATTACAACTTCATTAATACAATTGTCGTGCAAAATACGACAACACATAAACTCTGAGTTTAAATACAAATATTGTCTTCTAGACAATATCCACACTCAAATAAGTCCTCATTACAATTATTGATACACTATTTTTACAAAATAGTGAGGACTACTAAAACAATCTGCTCTTGAACCATTACTCCACACCCCGAGCTAGTTCCCGCTTATATTCTCGCGTCTCTCGAGAAGAAAAATGGAAAAAAAGGAAAAGGGTGAGGTCAACTAGCCAAGTAAAGAATATTATGACTAAGATAATGTACAACAAATTATCCTTAGTCTTCAACGAGAAAAAATCTCGATAGAATACAATAGACAACAAGTTTTAAATCAACAATTGCAATGAAACAACAATTCATTAGAAGAGTTAAGTAGAGAATGAAATCTACTATCATCTATGAATTTAAAAGTCCATCATCGATATTTTATCTCTGTAACATCAATCAATATACATCATAAATCAAATATTCATCTTTGCACTACATGCCAAAGATATTCACCAGTTGATCATGTTCATCTAAACACCTGTTCATATTTGCATTACGGGCCAAAGATATTCATCATAAAATCATTCATCTTTGCACTACGGGCCAAAGATATTCATCATAAAATCATTCATCTTTGCACTACGGGCCAAAGATATTCAGTTATATCATCATTTAGAACTGAGGATGATGAAAAATATTTTAAAGAAAACGAATCCAGTGAAACAAAAGAACAAGTATTAAGGATTCATACTTTAAATAACCCAAGTTCGAAAATACTTCATAATTAATCAGAGTGGAGTAAAATTCAAGAATGATCAAAACATAGATCCAATCAAAGATAGGAATCATAACAGACGATCTTGGACACATAAAAGAAAATTTAATTTTTCCGTGAATAAGTCGTGATTCGTGAATAAAGGTCAGATATCGTGAATAGTCTTTCAGTATCGTGAATAGTAACTCCGAGACCAAAAGATAGAAATTTCATAAAAAACATCATCATGCTTCGTGAATAGTACTCGTGAATAGTAACTCGTGAATAGTAACTCATGAATAGTAATCCCGACATGAAAAAGTTCCAAATTTGATAAAAAGTTCAAACCAATATTTCGGCATAATGATATTGAAGAAATAATATTATTTTTGAATAAAATAACATCCCTTACCTCAAAAAGACAGTACTTTTGACTGGAATACTAGATATAGTGCTGAAAGAACTTGCACCGTATAACAATACTCAAAGTACTAAAATACTCACAAAAATACGCTCGATATATAGAGAGAGAAAGAGAGAGAAATCTTTAGTTTCTGGTGTGATTTTTAATTCTAACCTAAGCACCCTGTAAGACCCCAACTTATTATAAATAAAATTGAATTTTTCTTTATTCATTATTCTAAATTAATAAGGGTTAATTTGATATAATTCTTTGGTTATGGGTGAAATGTGCAAAGTTTACAAAATAAGCAAGTGGTTATAAAATATTCATTATTGCTTGGGAATATTCGTTTGGTCGTGGAATATTCTTTTTGTTTGGAATCTCCGTCTGACGACTGCCAGTCATTATTGGGCCCCATAACGGAAAAACGGTTGGATGAAAGAAAACGACAAAGATTGAGTTTTATAAATAATCTACAGAAATGTTACCGAATTAACACCGCTGGGTTACCCGGTGGTTAAAATACGATAATATGCGTGGTCGCATTAAGAGACACCAGATTGCATGCAAGATTGTTGAATTATTGATCCTTACGTAAGAAGGCACTACTCAATAATTGTTACAAGAGTTACTTTGCTCAATATTATATTTTATTAATTCAATAATTGTTTGCGTTGATATTTATATTATTATTGTTTCAATAATTGTCATTACACAAGATTTTCCATTATCAAATCAATAATTCATATTATTTGAATAATATTATCGATAACATTATTGGCAATGTCTAGAAAGTTCTGCATCAAGGAGAGGTTTGGTCACCTAATCATACAAGTCGAAGAAGAGAGAAATCCTTATTGGAAAGCCCTCTTTCTTTGGGAACTACCGGTTGTCAAGATCGTGATTCTCAGTAATATTATTTTTGAATAATTAATTATTGATTATTATGATAAAGAAAATATTTATTTTATGTGGATATAGATGGAGAAAATTTTTAATGTGACAATTGTTGAAAATTAATATTTTATCTTTTTCTGATAAAATAATACATTTAAATATATTATTTTAATAATATATTAACGGTGATATTTTTATAATGATTGTGGGATATATGAGTATATGAGGAGGTAGAGTATTTTGTGGCATTAAATGTTTAATATATGTTTTGTGTGTCGTTTGGACACAATTCTTGACCAAAATTGATTATAGATTGTAAAATCGTCTGCTTATGGATTTCTACCAATTTCTGTTTGGAATTTGGAAAAATTTTCTTCTGCAAAGTTGTAGAGAATGGAATTTCCCATAGAAAGTCGCGAGTTTCGAATTTTTCTGATAAACGAGCTATTTTCTATGAATTATTGAAGTTACGGAAAATAAAATAATTTTTTTTATTAATTATGGTGGGACCCACTTTTTGGTGGGTGTTGAATGCACATGGGTCAAATAAATTTTTAGCATTGAGGGGCTGAAAGCATGCGTAGAAATTGGTTTATAAATAATATTAATTTATTATTTTAGTCTCCTTTGGCGCTTCTAAAGATTTTCCTATAAATAGAGGGCTAAGTTAGAATTGAAAATCACACCGTAAACTAAGTTTTCTCTTTCTCTCTCTCTATATTATCGAGTTTATTCTTGTGAGTATACTTTGAGTGTTGATATACTATATGCGAGTTTCACAAGACTATACCAAATTCAAGTTAAATATGACGGTTATTTTGAGGTAAGGGTATTATTTTCTTCTTAAATGATATTTTTCTTCAATATCATTATGCCAAGTATTGGTGAACTTTTTTATCAAATTTGGAACTTGTTGTGTTCTGGGTTACATTCACGATACTGGCCTTTATTCACGATACGACACTTATTCACGAATCACTCAAGACTATTCAATCAAAAAATAAAAATTTTCTTTTTGTCCAAAATATCTATTCGGATACTAGCTTTGATTGTATCCATGTTTTGATCATTCTTGAATTTTACACCAATATGATTATTTTCAAGTATTTTTGGACATGGGTAAAACAAAGTACTTAATCCTTAATCCTTAATCCTTGTCATTTTGTTTCACCGGATTCGCTTTTTTAAAATGTTTTTCATCATCCTCACCCTAAATGGTGATATAAATGAATATCTTTGGCCCAGTAGTGCAAAGATGAACGATTAATCGATGAATATCTTTGGCCCAGTAGTGCAAATGATGAACAGTGTTGAGATGAATACGACCAATCGGTGATATAAATGAATATCTTTGGCCCAGAAGTGCAAAGATGATTAAAGATATATATTGATTGTTATTACAGGATAAACTATTGATGATGGACTTTTAAACCTTAGAAGACAAGAGAATTCTTTCTACGTGACTCTTCTAATGGATTGTTTATTTTTCACGCATTTGTTGATCTAAAACTCGTTGTCTATTGTATTCTATTAGATTTTTCCTATTGAAGACTAACGATAATTTGTTGTATATTATCTTAGTCATAATATTCTTTATCGGGCTAGTTGAGCTCACCCTTTTCCTTTTTGTTCCATTTTTCTTCTCGTGAGGTGAGAACACAAAAGCAGGATCGAAGCCTGGGTATGGAGTGATGGTTCTAGGAAGATGTTTTAGTCGCCCTCACTATTTCAGTAAAATAGTGTATGAATAATTAATGAGGACTTATTTGGGTGTGTATATTGTCTGTAAGACAATATTTGTATTCAAACTCACAAACAGATTGTCGTATTCTACACTTACATCCTGTATTGTCAAAGTTGTAATTTGCTTTCTATACCATGTATTTTGCTGACTCGAATGGGTGTCAGATACCTATTTTGGGGGCGCCAAAGTTGGTATCGAGCTTAGGGATATGATCTCTGGCGAAGATCGGGGAATAGAACTAGAGGGAGAGACGAGTAAATCCTTCGCTAAAGGTGTCCTACCTAAGCTTATTTGTTGGCTCATTATAATATAGATATTATGTGATATGTTAATTTGTTTAATTAACCCTTGTTTTATGGCAAGATTTAAGAATGGTCATCACCGAGAACGTTAACAATGGAGTTTATGAGACCGTGGAGACGCCTTGACTCACCAACGAGGAGAACGTAGTAACAGTCGGGCAATGTTCCTCCCATGAACAACGCCAATCGAGCAAATGATGAACGACGGATGTTTAGAAGCTTTTTGCAGCTTCATGCAAAATCGCATTTAGGAGACTCGTGTACAAAATACGGGTGGAAATGATGGCAACGCTACTGGCCCCATCACACAAAAAGCAAGCTTCAAGGAGTTGGGACCACCAGATTTCCATGGAAAGCCGATCCGATCAAGGCGTAAACGTGGGTCAAGCAAATTACCAAGATATTCGATGTCTTGGGGTGCACGAAGGAACAAAAGGTTCCATTCGCCACTTTTATGTTTCGTGGTGAAGCACACATCGGTGGGAATCTATGAAGCGTGCCTCACCAGATGCACTTAACATGTCTTGGGAAAGATTTCAGAATCGCTCAATGACAAGTACTTTCCGTAAAGTATTCGCTATATGAAGGAGGTAGAGTTTATTAGACTCGAATGTAACAACAAATACGACGTTGTCTCAAAGACGAGGCAAGGTTCGCAGAATTATCCAGTGCTCAGACCTCATTTGGTGGAGAATGAGGAACGAATGACGCGTATGTTTCGAGAGGTCTAAAACCGTAGATTCGGCCAATACCTTATCTCTCATAAATTTTCTCTCAGATTCGATGTTGTCAATGTGGCTCAGCTTATTAGAGCGAGATAGTGAGTATACTCAATCGAGGGACCACAATCGTAGGTAGTCATCGTAACGATGATAACCAAATGAGGAGGAAAGAATACTTGACAAAGCGGTAACCACTCGTGGTAATCGTGGACATGATAATAGGAGAGGTGACTCAAGTGGAAATTTCAGTGAAGAGAAGATTCAACAAAGGATTTTGAAGATATCAACAAAGAAGACCAAAGATCAACAACAAATGCTGGGGAGGAGAACGACCGCCAGCTTAGATGTTACAAATGCGGAAGGAGGGACATCATCACCAAACCGTCCCACAACAATCCAAGGTATGTTACAACCGTGGAAAGGAAGGCCACATCGCCGAGATCTGCATTATAGCGAAACCAAGTTCAATGGATTGGTGATTCCAAGGGTCATCCCCGGATAAGTCGAAATCACCGGCTCTCGGAAGAGCTTTTTGTCGTGATCGGCCAAAACGTGAGGAACCCGAACGAGGTGATCACGGGTAAGCTAATCTTGAATTCTTGCAAAATTTATACCTTACTAGATACCTGGGATTCTACCCATTCTTTTATCTCTCCCGCTTGTGCTCAACGCTTAAACTTGACTCGAGAAATTAGATTTTGATTTATCTCGTTGAAACTCCGTTGGGTGAAACCTTCGTTACATCTACAGCTTTATAAATCTTGCATGATCCAAGTTGGCACTATCACATTACCTCGCTGATCTTATCTCTTTAAAGATACTTGCTTTTGATGTGATTTTAGGAATTGATTGGTTAACCACTCATCATGCCAAAATTGATTGTTTTCGTAAGGTTGTTAGTTTCATATTCCCAACCAACTCGTCATATACTTAATTCAAACCACTAAACCACTAAAATCACCATCGCCATATCAAGCCACAAAGCTATTCGCTTATTGAAAAACTGATGCCAAGCTTTCTTAGCCCATGTTATGGATTTGAACAAAGACAAGTCGATTTGAATAATATTTCGTGGTTAAAGAATTCCCCGATGTATTTCCAAGAGCTTCCCTGCCTACCCCCAAAACGTGATGTTGAATTCTTTATCGACCTTGAACCGCATAAAGCCCATTTCTAAAACCCCATATCGAATGGCTCCTATTGAACTTCGTGAGTTAAAAGTCCAACTACAGAGTTATTAGACATCGGTTTCATTCGGCCCTAAGACGCCTCCTCGGGGTGCTCCTGCTTTATTCAGAAAGAAGAAAGACGGAGTATGAGACTTTGTATTGACTATCGAGAATTGAACCATGTCACCATCAAGAATAGGTATCCGCTACCTCGCATTGATGACCTGTTTGACCACCGCAAGCAAGGAGCACAATTCTTTTCAAAGATCGATCTTCGCTCGGATATCATCACCAAGATTAAAACCGAGGATATTCCAAAGACGGCATTTAGGACTCGATATGGGCATTATGAATTCTTGGTCATGTCTTTTGATCGACTAATGCTCCCGCCGCTTTCATGGATATGATGAACCGTGTGTTCAAGGAATATTTGATCGGGCCGTTGTTGTCTTTATTGATGACATCCTCATCTATTCCAAAAGCCGTGAAGATCATGAGCACCATTTGAAGTCGGTACTACAAAGACTTCGTGAACACAAGCTTTATGCCAAGTCAAGAAATGCGAAGTTCGCTTGAGGAAGTAGCATTCCTTGGGCACGTGGTGTCAAAACAAGGAGTATCTCGCTGACCCGCCCAAGATCAAGCAATACAAAGTTGGGAGCAACCGGGTCATGGATCAAGACGCAGACTTTTCGGGCTTATTGGTTATTATCGAGATTTGTGGAAGGATTTTCTCGAATCGCCACTCTACGCTAACTCAAATTGACTTGGAAGGATGCAAAATTTTATGGAGCGAGGAATGCGAGAGAGCTTCCAAGAGCTCAAGATGAGACTCATTTCAAAGACTGTTTCGACAATACCATCCGGTTCGAGATGGATTTGTTATCTACAAATGATGCTTCCGCAAGGGGTTAGGATGTGTTCTCATGCAACATGGGAAAGTCATAGCCTTATGCCTCACGACAACTCAAAGAATATGAGAGGAATTATCCTACTCATGATCTAGAGTCAAGCAAAGCAATGTATTCAAGGCTTGAAGATATGGAGACACTACTTGTATGGAGAGAGAAAGTGAGATTTATACTTACCATAAAAGCCTCAAATATTTCTTCACCCAAAAAGAACTCAACATGCGGCAAACGACGTCATTGAGTCATAAAAGATTACGATCACACTATTCAATATCATCCTCGAAAAGCGAAACGAAGAAGTCGACGATTAAGTAGAAGATCATATGCAAGTACGAAAAGCGATATTGTCAACGCAAGGCCCATTTTGTATGACTTGCAAAGGATGGAGGTAATAATTAAAGACTTCAGGGACCACATAATGATGGCGAATATACAAGTAGAACCGACTTTTAATCGATAAAGTTAAAGTCGCCAAGCTACTGACCAAATGATGCGTATGAAGAAGAAAGTGCAAGAAGGGAGCTATTCCTAAGCAAGAATTGATGAGGAAGGAATACTTCGAGTCAATTCTAGACTTTCATGCTCCTAACGATTCTCGACTGAAGCATAAAATCATGATGGAGGCACACAACACCCCGCTTTGCAAATCCATCTCGAAGTACCAAAATGTATCATGATATTCGACATACATTTTGGTGGAACAATATGAAGAGAGATCATGAGTTTATCTCAAGATGTTTAACTCACAACGTAAAAAGGCGAGCATCAAGTGCCAAAAGGTCCATTGCAACCACTTGAGATTCCTAAATGGAAATGGGAACACATTACTATGGATTTTGTTACGTGTCTTCCCAAAGTTTCTCAAGGCGTAGATGCAATTTGGGTTATTGTTGATAGATTAACCAAGTCCGCCCATTTTCACCGACACGCTTAGACTTATCCCTCGAACGCCTTGCTCAGATGTGTACGTGAATGAGATCAGACGATTGCATGGCATGCCAAGATCCATAGTTTCGGATCGTGACCCGAGATTCACTTCAAGATTTTGGGTTAGCTTGCGTAAAGCTATGGGCACGGATTTATTTATCTGGCTTCAAAGATACCATCCTCAAACCAGACGGACAATCGTAGAGAGACTATTCAAACCCTCAAGATCTATTAAGACTCGTGGTCCTAGATTTCAAAGGAAGTTGATAAGTACCTACCACCGGTGGAATTCTCCTACAACAACAGCTTATCGCTAAAGTATAGGCATGGCTCCATTTGAGGCGCCAGATGGATTTAAAATGTCGCTTCTCCAAGATGTCGACGAGGTGGGAGAAGCAACATTGTTGGGACCGTAATTAGTACGCATGACTACGTAAAAGATCCAAATGATTCGACAACGATTCAAACTTCACAAGATCGACAAAAGAGTTATGCCGATCTTCATAGAAAGGACGGGAGTTTAATATCGAGATCATGTATTGTTACGTATTGCTTCCATGGAAAGGAGTTACAAGATTTGGGAAAAGAGGAAAGCTCAATCCAAGGTTTGTTGGTCCATTTGAGATTCTCGACCGAATAGAAACGAGCCTTTATGACTCGCTACACTCCAAGTATGTCTCGTGTTCACAATGTATTCCACATATCTATGCTTCAGAATATGTGAAAGACCCGAACCACATTATCGCATTAGAACCGCATTTAGATAGCAGAAGATTTAACCTACGAGGAGATACCGCTGAGATTTTGATAGAAAGAGCATGTCTTACGCACGAAAGTTATACCACAAGTTAAGGTTTTGTGGAGAAACCATACAATCAAGAAATGACATGGGAGTTGAATCGAGATGAAAGCGAGGTACCCTCACCTTTTCGATATACTGTGTATGTACGCCAATTTCGAGGACGAAATTTCATAAGGAGGGAGGTTGTAAGACCCCAACTTATTATAAATAAAATTGAATTTTTCTTTATTCATTATTCTAAATTAATAAGGGTTAATTTGATATAATTCTTTGGTTATGGGTGAAATGTGCAAAGTTTACAAAATAAGCAAGTGGTTATAAAATATTCATTATTGTTTGGGAATATTCGTTTGGTCGTGGAATATTCTTTTTTGTTTGAATCTCCGTATTTACTCAAGCAATATCAGGGGCCCTATAACGGAAAAAACTATTGATGAAAGAAAACGACAAAGATTGAGTTTTATAAATAATCTACAGAATTGTTACCAACTAACATCGCTTGGGTTACCCGTGGTTAAAATACAAGAATACGCGTGGTCGCACAAGAAGACACCTGTGATTGCATGCAGATTGTTGAATTATTGATCCTTACGTAAGAAGGCACTACTCAATAATTGTTACAAGAGTTACCGCTCAATATTATATTTTATTAATTCAATAATTGTCGCGTTGATATTTATATTATTATTGTTTCAATAATTGTCATTACACAAGATTTTCCATTATCAAATCAATAATTCATATTATTTGAATAATATTATCGATAACATTATTGGCAATGTCTAGAAAGTTCTCATCAAGGAGAGGTTTGGTCACCTAATCATACCACCAAGAAGAGAAATCCTTATCGAAAGCCCTCTTCCCTTAAACTACCGGTCACAAGATCGTGATTCTCAGAATATTATTTTTGAATAATTAATTATTGATTATTATGATAAAGAAAATATTTATTTTATGTGGATATAGATGGAGAAAATTTTAATGTGACAATTGTTGAAAATTAATATTTTATCTTTTTCTCGATAAAATAATACATTTAAATATATTATTTTAATAATATATTAATTAACTATGATATTTTTATAATGATTGTGGGATATATGAGTATATATGAGGAGGTAGAGTATTTTGTGGCATTAAATGTTTAATATATGTTTTGTGTGTCTGCGGACACAATTTCGACCAAAATTGATTATAGATCGTAAAATCGTCTGCTTATGGATTTTTTGTCCAATTTCTGCTTGGAATTTGGAAAATTTTCTTCTCAGTTGTAGAGAATGGAATTTCCCATGAAAAGTCGCGAGTTTCAATTTTTCTGATAAACGAGCTATTTTCTATGAATTATTGAAGTTACGGAAAATAAAATAATTTTTTTATTAATTATGGTGGGACCCACTTTTTGGTGGGTGTTGAATGCACATGGGTCAATAAAATTTTTAGCATTGAGGGGCTGAAAGCATGCGTAGAAATTGGTTTATAAATAATATTAATTTATTATTTTAGTCTCCTTCATGCTTTCTAGCATTTTCCTATAAATAGAGGGCTGTTAGAATTGAAAATCACACCGTAAACTAAGTTTTCTCTTTCTCTCTCTATATTATCGAGGTTTATTCTTGTGAGTATACTTTGAGTGTTGATATACTATATGAAGTTTCACAAAGACTATACCGAAATTCAAATAAGACGGCTTATTTTGAGGTAAGGGGTATTATTTTCTTCTTAAATGATATTTTTCTTCAATATCATTATGCCAAGTATTGGTGAACTTTTTATCAAATTTGGAACTTGTTGTGTCGGGGTTACTATTCACGATACTGGACTATTCACGATACTTATTACATTATTCACGAATCATTTAAGACTATTCAATTTAAAAATAAAAATTTTTCTTTTTGTCCAAAATATCTATTCGGATACTAGCTTTGATCAGATCCATGTTTTGATCATTCTTGAATTTTACACCAATATGATTATTTTCAAGTATTTTTGGACATGGGTAAAACAAAGTACTTAATCCTTAATCCTTAATCCTCATCATTTTGTTTCACCGGATTCGCTTTTTTAAAAATGTTTTTCATCATCCTCAACCCTAAATGGTGATATAAATGAATATCTTTGGCCAGAAGGCAAAGATGAACGATTAATCGATGAATATCTTTGGCCCAGAAGGCAAAGATGAACAGTGTTGAGATGAACATGACCAACCGGTGATATAAAATGAATATCTTCGGCCCAGAGTAAAAAAAGATGATTAAAGATATATATCGATTGTTATTACAGGATAAACTATTGATGATGGACTTTTAAACCTTAAGACAAGAGAATTCTTTCTCTACGTGACTCTTCTAATGGATTGTTGCTTCACGCATTTGTTGATCTAAAACTCGTTGTCTATTGTATTCTATTAGATTTTTCCTATCAAGACTAACGATAATTTGTTGTATATTATCTTAGTCATAATATTCTTTATCGGGCTAGTGAGCTCACCCTTTTCCTTTTGTTCCATTTTTCTTCTCGTGAGGTGAGAACATAGCAGATCGAGCCTGGGGTAATGGAGTGATGGTTCTAGGAAGATGTTTTAGTCATCCTCACTATTTCGTAAAATAAAATAGTGTATGAATAATTAATGAGGACTTATTTGGGTGTGTATATTGCCTGTAAGACAATATTTGTATTCAAACTCACAACAGATTGTCGTATTCTACACGACATCCGTATTGTCAAAGTTGTAATTTGCTTTCTATACCATGTATTTTGGCGACTCAGAATGGGTGTTGTATACCTATTTTGGGGGCGTCACACACCCTATTTATAGGAAATTGTTTAGAACACCAAAGCAGAAAATTTAATATAATATTAATATAATTACAAAATATTCAAGCCCACCTCTAGATACTTGAATTTAGCCATTAACATGTGCAAGTGAGGGCCACCAAAGTACAAAAAACGTTTTTCTAACAAAAATCATTTAAACTCCAAAAATCAATTCACACCCGATATACCCAAACTTCAATAATTCATAATAAATAGCCCTTTTATCAGAAAATTCGAATCTCGCGTTTTTTTATAGGAAATTCAATTCTCTACAACTTTGCAGAAGAAAGATTTTCCAAATTCCAAACAGAAATTAACCAAAATTCATATACGGACGATTTTACATGCTATAATCAAATTTCAGTCAAGAAATGGGGTCCACCGACACACAAAACATGTGTTAATCATTTAATGCAATAAAAATACTCTTTCTCCTCATATACTTATATATCCCTCATTCATTGTAAAAATATCACCATTATTATATTATAATAATATTATTTTATCAGAAAAGATAAAATATCATTTTTTAACAATTGTCACTTTAAAAATTTTCTCCATCTATATCCACATAAAATAAATATTTTCCTCATCATATAAATCGATAATTAATTATTCACAAATAATATTACAGAATCACAAGATCGCAACCAGCCGCTCCTGTGAAAAAGGGGCTTTCCAATAAGAATTTCTCCTTACCTGCAGCATTGGGTGAAGCAAAACATCTCCTTGTATGTAACTTTTTTTAGACATTGCCAATAATGTTTTCTAATAATATTATTCGGATAATATGAATTATTGCTTCGATAATAGAAAATACTTCGCAGTAGTGACAATTATCAAAACAACAAAGAATATAAAATATCAACGCAACAATTATTGAATCAATAAAATAAAATAATCGAATAAAGAATTATCGTAATAATTATTAAGTAAAGGCATTCTAACATAAGAATCAATAATTGGTGCAATACTGCAATGCCATCGCAAGAACAACGCCAGACATCGTGTTTTTTAACCACCGTATTCCAACAAGATAATTCAGAATAATCATACTGCTATTTATAAACAACTTATACTTGTCGTTTTCTTCATCCAATCGCTTTCCGCATGGGGCCCACACAAGGTCGTCGTCGCATTTAATATTCCCCAACAAAGCAGAATATTCCACCACCAAACGAATATTCCCCGATAACAAATGAATATTTTATAACCACTGCTTATTTAAAATATTTAAGCATTTTACCCATAACTAACCACATTAATCAAATCAACCCCTTACTATTTCAAAATAATAATTAGAAAAAATTAAATCTTTATTTATAAAAAGTTGGGGTCTTACAGTTCCCGCCTCCCAACATTGCAAGTAAGTTTTGAAAGTAAAAAACTTATAACAAGCTAATAATTATAGTTTTTTACTTCTAGTATATAATTTTCTTGGTAAATAATACATTTTATATATTTTAACTTTATAATAGTAAAAATCTATTAACTATAATTGAATCAATCTATTTCAGTTTATTAATATTAAAATAAAAGTGTCATTTCCTACTTTTTAGAAGTGAAATGATATATTTTTAAAATAATTTTTGTACGATAATGAAAACTAATTATTATATAAGGAATGTCACTTTAAAAAAATTATTTTGCTTATTATATAATAATTAATATATATAAATTATTTGGATACGAATTCCAAATTTGAATATCCGTATTTTGGTGGATATATCCGTATTCGTATTTGTTTATTTGCGTATACCTTTAAACCGAATGCGGATATACTCATTTTTTTCCGAATACGAATAATATCCGTTTTTTTTAATACAGATGCAGACGAATATGAATTTTTTGATTATCATTTACAGCCCTACAGGCCGAGAAATGATCTTTCTGCGTGTCACTACTGTATTGGTCAATTATTAACCGTACTATACTCCCTTTGTCCCAAAATAAGGGCCTCATTCAATATATTTTTTTCTTATTCATTTTGCGTATTAAGTTTTGTACATCTAGGATATTATTAATTATTTTCAACACTAACCTTTAAAAAAGAAAAAGAAAGAAAAGGAAAGATGATATTAATTTGTCCACAAAGGAGCTAGAATAAGTAATAACGACTGTATTTTACTAGGAACACAAAATTAAGTCGCCAAGAAACCCATCAAATAATGAATATTGAAGATTCATTACAATCAAGTGTGGCACTTACATGCCAACAACCTTTTATTATACTTGCTTGATAAATGAATGTATATATTCATCTATATCTACAAATAATATATAAACCTAAAAAAACAAAAATGTTACATGTCGCCGGAGTTTTTTTTGGATTATGCATCCAGTTCACACTGAAACAGAGGCGATGCAAATGAATTCAAGTCGCCAAATATAATATCATCCCCATCAGCATAAGCATAGCTTCCCGAGTCATGACAGGCAAAGTACGTTTGTATGTCGTCCGGGAAGCTCCGCCTTGGTGGGTCAGACTCCGGCGACGTCGACGGACAGTCAGCTGCCGAATTTCTCTCCAACATTTCATTGAACTTGGAGGACTGCAGCAAAACCCCTAGTGTTGAAGACGCGGCGGTGCCGACGACGCTTGTTCCTACGGAGCTGGAGCTAGAGCTTTCCTGTTGTAGAAAGCTAAACCCCAGTTCTTGGTTAGGGTTTTGCATAGGGATAACGTCAACGTCAGGGATGGGGTTTGGCTGAAGGTTGTTTGGGTTGGTAATATTATCAGTTTGGTTGGGTCGTAGCCACTTGATGTAGCGGCTGAGGTCAAAGTTGGTAACGGCGTTAAGGCCACGGTACTCGATAGCTGCCATGTCATAGGCAGTTGCTGCTTCCTCTTGAGTAGCTGGATGAAAAGTAAGGGGTTTTTTCGGAAAGAAAGTAGACATGAAAATTAAATTGGCATGAGAAATTTGGTTGGAAAGACTGTAAATAAATGTATAACGAATAGTACTCCATTAAATAGCAGACTCTAGCAGTTGGAGGTTGGTTGGTGATCTATACATTACATTTTGAGATACCAACCAACTATATTACTACTAGTAGCTACTATATTATTCAAGTGTGATTGAGAATAATAATTTACTTATTAAGTTCCCATGGATTATTTAAAATCCCGTTTTGTTAAGTTTTAACAGAAATTATGAGACTCAATTAAATAAGAAAAGAAGGGAAGGGATATTTGAAATAAAAATAGTAAAATTACCGTATGTTCCTAGATAGAGATATTTGTTGCCAAAGACGCGGCCAATACGAGCCTCCCATCTTCCGTTATGGTGGTGCCTACACATTAAAACACCGTCAAATTCATATGCCACGATCACAAAAAACAGAGAATGGAGTGAGAGTTAATCCAGATCACATGCATTTGAGATCGAATGCAAGTACTACCTACCTTGCTACACCTCTATATTTGGAAACTCCACGAGAAAAACCGCTACTTTTTCTGCAAAGAAAAAGATATATGCATTGCCACCAACACAACAAAGCCCATAGTAATTACAAGTCCAATAAAGAAAAGAGAGGAGATGCATACCTCCTCAGTGATCCAATGTACTCTTCTTTTGACTGCCCCTCCATCTCATTAAGCTCCTCTTGATAAGTCGACACCTACAGAAAATGGAATGAAAAAACAAGAAATTACAACATTTGCATATATTATGAAGATATACATCATCATCATCAACAACTAATATTTCAGCTCAAGAATTTACTGGGTAGTTGAGGATGGTTTGCTGTCCCCAATACTTCAATGCCGCCAAGTCATATGCATGTGCTGCTGCTGCTTCATCATCGTAGGCCCCTGTTTTCCATAATCCCCAGCCATCATCATCATATATAAAACTAAATTGCACTATTAAGATCGATCTAGTACGAGTAAATTTCCTGAACAAACTTACCCAAATAAACTGCATTTTCAGTTGAATGTCAACACCAACACCACCATCATCAAACCCAAAAAAGAAAAAGAAATAATCATCAATAATTCAGTTAAAATACACAATACTATTTTGCTTTCTTTCTAAACAAAAACAAGATTACTAAAAAACAAAAAAAAATTAAGTAACCTTGTCTTCCTTTCTTGCTCTGTGACTGATTCCAGCAGTTCTTATCCCACAAATGAGCTTCATATCGGCCCGTCCACCGGTGCCTGAAATTAATTACCATAAAATGGGCAGGCATGTGATGTGAGAGATGGAAAAAGGGCATTAATTAAGAATTGTAGTAGGTACCTTGTGACACCCCTGTAGACAGAGCTTCGCTGGGGAGGAGACTCTCGAGGAACGCTCTTCCGGGTTCGCTTTGTCGTGCCAATGGGGCTGCCGCCGCCGCTGCTGCTACTACTGCTACTATTGCTTCTGCCACTGCTTTTTGCACTCTTCTTTTTCGCCATCAAACTTGACTACTAGTAGTAATTAAGAAGAGTGAAAACAGAGAGAGAAAGCTACTGGGAGTGAATATATAAGAAATGAGAGTAGGGAATGGGCAAATTGTGTATTGTTATAAGACAGGACTGGGTCCTCCTCCTCCAAACAACAAAAGGGGTTTAGTTTAGTTTATGAATCAATTTTCATTTGGTGCTTGTAATTTTCAATTGGGTTGTGTGTTGATTCATTTACATCGTAAATTGACGTGTTTTTAAGATATTTTTAAATTTAAAATAACATAATTTATCTAAGTTTTAAATATATATATATATATATATATATATATATATATATATATCTTATAACTAGTATTTAGAATTGTATTAATTAACATAAATTAAATAAATTTATATTAATTTTAAATTTAAAATATTTAAAATTAACTTTTAAAAAATAAATATTAATTTTATAATTTAAAACATAGAGAGTATTTTACATAATATAAACCACTATAATTGTTCAAATAACAACGATTAATTATTATTGCTATAAAATAAGTTCGTATTTTATCTTTGTTATATTTTTTTAATAATAATAAACAATTTAAAAGAACTGAGTCAGACTGCTAAAATTACTGGTCTTAGAATTAAAAAGAAAAAAGAAAAATGAAGCTCTTTTTGAATCAAAAAGTAAAAAAAGTATACATACTTTAAGTCAAGTTGAGTTCTAATGAGCCCGTATAAAACAATTACATATGTCGATTTACGTGTTTTAAGGGTTTATTTTAAAAGTTCAAAAATATAATAAATAATTTCATAACTTATAATATAACCTATACCAGCTTGGGAATTGTTCCAACATTGTACTTTTTCTATTTTTAAAAAAAATGAGTAAAGTATAATTTTTACATAAATTATGAAAAATAAAAATAGAGAAGAAAGAATAAAAAAATTTAAATTTATGAATTCTATTAAATGAAAAAATAATATTATACATTCACATTCACTCCTTGAGATTTCAAATGATTCTAAAAATGACAATAAATAATATATAAGATTAAATAATAGACTAATTATAGAATAAGATATTCTCTCATAATACTTAAATAATTTTATTGCATTTATTATTTAAATATTTTTATATGTACAAACTATATATTACACATAAAATTATGAACAAACAGTATAAAGATAGTAAATAATAAATGAAAGATGTTATTTGAATTTTTTAAACATATTTATTTGTATGCTAATACACGAGTTATAGGAGTAATATTTATACAGAATTATTTATATATAACTCGTGTACATTTAATTACTCTTATCATTGTTACAAAGAAAATATAAAGAAAGTGTTGCTTGATCGTGTACGTAGTCCAGCAGTACATTAATGTTGACTGTGTTGGCTTTAAAGTCATGATAATATATATTTATTTAAATTATCATATGGGGAAAAAGAACCAAATAATCAGAGAAAGAGTCCGATTGTGGTATAAACAAATTTTTGATGTTTTTTGTTTTTTAAAAAAATGCCATCCAATTTTATAGTAAATTTTATTTTTTATCTTTTATTTAATTATTTAAATTTTATATATTTTTTATTTTACTCTTATAATTTAAACGCATAATATTGTGTCACGGATACTAAATACTATATAAAAGAATTTAATCCGGTTAACATGAAGTTTATGATAAGTTGGTCAATTGATTGACACGTATATGGAGATATCACCACAATGCTGACAGAGATATCACATTTCGATCTATGTGTGACACTGTATTAATCAATTAACTAAAATTAATTTCATACTAACCGCTCTAAAAAAAAAAATTGGTCAAAAAAGTTTAGCATTTTCTTACATGAGAAACGAGTAACATACTAACATATACTACTATTAGTAAATAATTATAATAGTGGGGAAGACAGCAGCCACTAGTAGTAGTAGTACTAATATACTAGTTTCGTTCCAAATTCGCCACTATCATATCCAAAATGTAAAAAATTAAAATAGATATGCATTCATTTTAATCTTAAAAATATTAAATACTGTATTTAAAACAGTTTACAATATTTATAGTTGTTTTTTATTAAAATTTAATATATACATATTAATTTAAAATTTGATAAGTTAATTATAAAACTCAAAATCTATCCTCTTAATTTTGGAACCAAAATAATACTAAAAAAAGAGAAAGAAAGATGGCCCATGGAGCACGCAACTTATATTAACACACACTCTTTAAAGTCTAGTGGCGGGCCGCCCGCCAAAGCATAATGATAAATGATAATTGTCCGTCCGTCTCACACTCCATCTACAACAATCGATTGTTATAAATCAACCTTTATTTGATTACAATCGATTGTTATAAATCAACCTTTATTTGATTTGTTAAAATTTTGACTGGAACAAAAAAAAATCAACAGGCTAAAAAAAGTTGCTCCACAGTAACCGGTTGCTGTGGATGGAACTCATATATATATATATATATATATATAGTCCACTTCTCCAACAAATTCGAAGTAGCGGACTAAGAAAGAACCGGCTATAGCGACGGAAAAAACCGTCGCTATAGCATAGAAAGTCGATTTTTTATACTATAGCGATGAAAAAAAATCGTCATTTATACTCAGTTTGATTCTGGGTTCATTCTCAAATCCACATTTGGAGAAATTTTAACTATATATATATATATAAAGAGAGAGAGAGAGCACCACGGTTCTTAAACATATATCTCTTAAATACAGTAGTATATTTCTATTAAATAATATATATTTATTAAAATTAAGTTATTTTGAAGATTTTTTTAAAAATAAAATAATATTAAAAAAAAAAGTGGTCTCATTTACTTTCATTTTATTTATAAAAATACCACTCGCGACCTCACTTATTTTTTAAAAAAATCTCTAAAACGACATAATTTTAAGAAAAAAAATACTCCCTACGTCCAAAATTAATTGCTCAATTTTGACCTTTTTAAGTCAAATTGACTATTTTTAAAATTAATAATTAAGCATATATAAATATATTTTTAAAATTATAAAAATTTGGGTTAGTAATAAATTGTATATACTTTCTTTTGGTTATAATCTCTTCACCTATATTTTAACAAAAATATTAATTTTAAAAATGATCAATTTAA
The DNA here is from genome assembly GCA_020205605.1 of Panax ginseng. Taxonomy (NCBI): domain Eukaryota; kingdom Viridiplantae; phylum Streptophyta; class Magnoliopsida; order Apiales; family Araliaceae; genus Panax; species Panax ginseng. The sequence continues at coordinate 4,337,663 of CM035145.1, read as the reverse complement.
TTTTAAAAAATCAAAATTAAGTAATTAATTTGGGACGGAGGGAGTATTATTTAAGAGGTATGATTTAGTAGTATATCATATCCTCTCTGACTTAGATTCAGCTAGCAGATCAAATTTGACCGGCGGCGCATGATCATTTCAAATGGAGTATGAGATTAGATGTTTTTATTTTTTACTACTACTACTACTAGTATTTAATTTGTTAGCGCTAAAAACGTTGTTTTCTCCTAATAATAATCGCTTAATTAATACTCCACTTAATAGGGTAAAATAACTGCGATACAAAACTTACACTAAAATTATACTACACTAGTATTTATTTATATCGTCATATATATATATATATATATATATTCATATATGGTATACTATTGTAGTTGCGCAGTAGTAGTACTTAATAGACTTATATGCACCATGCATATTACGCATGCAGGTGATGAATTGAATATATATACAGGAAGAATTAATTAATTAATTAGCTTCACATTTCTGAACATTATATACTTTTATGGAACATAATATTTATTTATTCAGAATGTTTTTTTATTGTTAATTACGTTTAAAAGTATTAGTTGTAATTTTTTTATAATAAGTGAGATTTCTTTTATAATTTCTTAATTCTCATCTGCTTCCTGAATTTTATTTTAAGGTGTCCCTTTTTTCCTAATTTCCAATATAAGATTACAAGTATTTTCCAAAAATCATACTCCCTAATCCTATTTCATATACATAGTCCGATTTGATTGATATTATTTTCAAGAGTCCTAATTGTAATATAAAATGACAACGTAAATTCAACATTTTAATTTTATTGTCATATAATCACTCCTAGATTAAATACTTAATAAATTAAAGGTAAATATGAAATACAAGTATATATCCTCAAAACTAGTACAAGTGGATCATTAGTAGATTGGGCTTTTCGTTTAACCACTCGTTTCTATTACAAATATGGGCCCACCAAATAAAGGTCAAACAAAACCATTCCATTTTACAAACTTAACTACTGGAATGGGCTGAAAATATTGCAGACGAGCCCAAGCCTGTATATGTTGTAGTTAGGGTCCACTTTCATTAAATTGGTCTAAAATCTAAATCTATATTTTTGCCTCTCTCTTAATTATTCACTCAGTATTCGTGACCAAAGCGGGAAGGAAATTTCGAAATAATACAGAGGAAAATCAAATGTTAGGATGAAAAAGGTTGGTAACCAACTCCAGGCAAGCTATGAAATTAATTTAAAAAATCGTTTTCATAAAAATGCATTAAATGTATTATTCATACAATTTTTAAAAAAATAAAAATAGTATAAAAAATTTATGTTACTCACAATGGACGCAAGGTAAAGTGCATTGAATATTTTTATTTTTTCTAAAAATAATTGTTGTACTTAAGTCTTTGAATTGTGTATTTTGTATTTGAATTGTGTATTTTAGATATTTTTATAAGATAATTTTTTTGCACTTTAGTTATTTTTATGGGATGAAGGTATTATATATATATATATATATATATATATATACATACCTATATCTATACGTATGTATATAATTTAAAAAATAAATTGTGTAGTTCTAATATAATTTTTAAATAAAAAATAATTTCATATAAAAATATAAAATGATGAAGATAGACAGAAAGTTGAATTCACAATAAAATTATTTGTCGATTTATTGATTTGTAAGAACCACAACAGACTGGTCCATAGCCGTGGTTCTGAATTTCCCTTATGGCTTTATGTCCATCTGCTGCCAGATGAAGGTACGACATTTTACCATGGCATCATGAACAGACACGTTGACATTTTACCAATCCGAAAAATTAGTTATTTAGAGGCTGAATAAATTTGAAAAAATTTTATTTGAATTGGTCATTGAACTGAATGGCTAAATTAGTTTTTTTTTTTGACTAAATGAGTAGCTGAATAAAATAAAAAAAGTTAAAAAAAATATTAATTATTATATTAAATAATATTAAATAATTTTACAATAATTTTGAATTTTTTTAGAAGGATAAAATAATAAAATTCAGTTATTCAAATATTTCAGACATGTTAATTACTTATCAAATAACTTTTTTTATTTAGATTTAATTCATTCAAATTCAGATTCATTCAATTTTTATCAAACACCCCCTAATTAGGGCATATCCTCTGTTCCTATTTTTTATGTCTCCTTCTGTTTTCCCATTTAAATTTTGATATTTAACCTCTTATTTAATTTTAAAATTAATTAATATTAAATAAAAAAATAGGTGTCAAAATTTAGATCGGAGGATCTGCTCACCTAGTCAGGTTTCTTCCTTTGTCTCCCCGCCTTATTTATTATTTTTATTATTTAAATGTTTCATTTTCTTCTTACAAGAAGATTTGTCCCTTGCATTTGACCTTTACACAGATCGAAACGAAATACGAAAGAAGATACTAACCTTTAATTTATTATTCTCTTCTTTCTTGAACAGATTTGAACTAAATTTGAATAACCCAGTTCAGGAAACTACAATTTCTGATCTGAGTGTCTGCTAGTTTTCAAGGGTTGGCTAAACCTGATCTGGGCTGGGCATCGCCTTTTTTCTATCAATTCCTTTATGAAAAGAAGTTGAGCTATGGAAGAAGAAGAAGCACTTCAGCTTGAGGGACAAGCCCAGAGAGAGAAGAAACCAAAAGAAGGGTTTTGGGGTCTAATATTGGGACCTGTTTATTGGTTTAAAATGCTTGGTAAGGAGTTACACTGGAGCTTTGTTTTGGATGTGGTGATTGTGTACGGAATCAATCAGGGAGTTGCTATGGGTCTCAGTAAGGTTAGTATACAGTATTACATGAAAGATGAGCAGAAGTTACAGCCTTCTGAAGCTCAGATTTATTTTGGTTTAATTCAAATTCCTTGGATTATCAAGCCTCTCTGGGGTCTTCTAACTGATGTTGTTCCCATTATTGGATATCGGAGGCGGCCCTATTTCATTTTTGCTGGTAAGTTATGTATTATGAATAGCCACTTTAGCAATAGTTATACTCTTATAAAGATTACTTTTCTTGGACTATCCCCAGGTGGATCTTATGGTTCTGTCAAGATCAATAGCCTTTAAAATAAAAAATTGAGGGGCATTCAATTTAAGTTTTGTGGTTTCTTACTCGAGACATATAGTTAATGGGCTATGGCTAGTTTATTAGGAATTGAACAAATATTTCTTAATCTGTTTCAGCCTATGGTTTTCCTACAGTATCCCACTTTAGATTAAAATAGGTTCCTTATTTAACAAATGTTTGTCAACCATTTTGATACAGTTTTGTAGTTCATTTATGGGAGCTTGTAATGTAATTCAATCCTCTCCAGCAAGAGTAGTGACTGAAGTATCGAGTATCTGTAGAAAGTACTTGAAGTGTTCATGAATAGTAATGATAGTATCTACAGTGGTTGAGATTGTGCAACCAGATCTTATGTATTACTAAATTTGTGCTATAAATTGCAACCTGACTATCCTTTGATGCTAGGTATAAATTAACTGGTGAAAATGTTCTTGGCGTGCTAACTCAATTAACTTATTGTTATTGGTGAAGCATGATCGAAACTTTAATTCTAAGGTGATTGTAAAGCTATCCAAATGGTAATTGGGTCCGTTATGTATGAATTAGGGTTACTTATATTGCGTTATATAAGGAGGGGATCTTACAATGTATTATGTATGAATTTTATAAGAGATAGTGAAACTGTCAGCCGCCGACCGTGAAATAGACCAAACGTTCCACATAAATCTTGTGTCTTGTGTGCGATTGTTTTCTTTTGATTTTTCTTTGTTATTGTTTTTCGCTGCATTGTTATTCTCTAACACTTGTAACATAAATATTTGATTGTTTTCTTTTGATTTTTCTTTGCTATTGTTTTTTGCTACATTCTCTAACACTTATCACATAAATATTTTACATATTCCAGCAGAGAAAGTATGGCTAAATAAATCCTCTTGTCACAGCTCTTTGGCAAGTCAGGAAGGGTTATATATCTAAGGTAGCCAGCCATAGGCTTGTTATTGTTTTCAAATGATAAATATTAGTACTCATCCACAAAAGAAGGAAGATGACAAATTTTAGTTAAATTGCGCATGTATATGGATTGGAGTTTCTAAAACTTAGGATTGTCAATTAGGTGAGGAAGGTCCCATACTATTTCCTCTCATATTCCAGTACTCCTGCCTGAAAGTGTTGAATTCCTGTGCATCTGGCTGCTTTAGTATGCATAAGATATCTTCTAACTGTTGTGTTATCATTCCGGAGCTATGACTGTTCTATATGAAGTGATGATACTTTTAGTTAGACAACAGAGGGAAAGTGATTTAAAAGTCTTTCCAAACTGAATGACTGCTATTAGCAAATCAGGTATGAAAAAATTGAAGAGGAATCTTTGATTTACTTTGCAACCTCCATCTTCTTCGTCTTTCTCTTGCATTTTGTCTGACACAATGTCATTGGAGTACAAATTCATGCTGCATAACTCATAGGATTGTATTTGCACCCCCTCCCCCTTTTCCAAAACAATTAAAATATACAATAGAATAATAATAAATAAATTAGAGAAATACAAATACACTACTCGGACATCCAGTTGATTAATACCTTTTGATTTCAGGTTTTATTGGTTTCATTTCCATGCTTATGCTATCAGTGCACAAGAATTTGCCCCTTGCATATGCCATGCTGGCTCTCATGGCAGGCAGTGCTGGGGTAGCAATAGCAGATGTGACCATTGACGCCTGTGTGACAGAGAACAGTATAAGTCACCCTTCTCTTGCTGGTGACATGCAGAGCTTGTGCGGTGTGAGCTCTTCTGTTGGGGCACTAATTGGCTTTTCAATCAGTGGCTTTCTTGTTCATATAATTGGTCCTAAGGTTTGAGTCTACTTTAGTTCTTTAGCTACTATTATTGATTCAGGATTTTCTTTCCCGTTTATAATTTTAGACATGCTCGTTGATCTGTTGAACTTTTATCTGGAAACAAATGGAATACTGATTAGATATAAATACTTGCTTGTTTTGAGCTGTTACTTTCAGAAACGGAAAACCAAAATTTTGAGTGCCTCAGTGGTGTTACTCCTACTGGGTGTGAACCCATTTTGAGTGTTCAACCCATGGTAGCCTATCTGTTTCTTCTCTCTGAAAGGAAAAGAAACAAGGGGAGAAAGATAATAAAATATAAATTCATATGATTGGATGTCTATGTTCATTTTTCTAATAACTCCATTAGGTGCGGAAATCGAAGCATTATGTAATTTCAAAGTAAAGTTTATTTGAACATAGTAACTACTGAAAAGATGTACTGGACAGAATCTTTAATCATGACTAATCCTGAAGTAAAATACATTCCCTTGTGGCTACTTACTTTGGGTCTAGAGCAAGTATCCTGAGAGTTGCTTTCTACTCTGATGTCCGATCTACTACAGCTGTTAAAACATATTAATGAAATAGGCTATGTATTATTTAAAAGATGTTGTATCAATAATTTCTGTATAATTATCATCAACTTAGCCTCAAACTACGTTGAAAATTTTGAAATTTCTCATTTCAACAACGTAAATAAATCATAACTAGAAATTTGAGCTTTAAAGCAGGCGTCCAGTATGTAATACAAACAAAAATATACCAATTTATTTATTTATATAACATAGCAATAGTTTTAAACTTACATTTAATTGGACTAATGTACTGAATACCTTGGAACTTTTATTATATCAAGTATTTGGAAACAACATTATGCGTAATCAATATGTATCAGATATGAAAGTACCTGGTTTGATGTATATCAAATTGCTTTCCGGCCAGAAGTTCCTGTTACCAATTGTGTTTTCCTTCATTGGCAGGGGGTGTTTGGAGTGCTAGGTATCCCGTCTGCGCTGGTCATTGTGGTTGGATTGATGCTGCGAGAACCCCATGTCCATAGTGTTGGTTACAGGCGGGTAAGATGGCACTACTTTTAGGACTTTTGACATCTTCTTTCGAGTATGCTTGCATAAACAAGGTTTTTGAATTAGGTGAACCAAAAATTTATGGATGCTGGTAAGGCAATGTGGACAGCACTGAAATGCCGAGATATTTGGAGGCCATGTTTATACATGTACCTGTCACTTGCAGTGAGCTTGAACATTCATGAAGGAATGTTTTATTGGTATACAGATGCAAAAGCTGGTCCATCTTTCTCACAGGTATCGACATTTCACTGCTCTTCTGAAGATGCTTCCAGTACATTCTGTGACTCCATCATTATTGCTTAAATCAATTCAACTGTCTGTTGATAAAAAAATACAGATTTTACATGTGCAAAAGGAAAAACAAAACTAAGTATGGGACTGAGACATCCTATTTTTTTCAAAAAACAATATAAGCTTTTCTTTCTCATGCATTTTTACTAATTTCTACAAGACTTCATTCTAAAACTTTCATTGTTCTTGACTTGCATATTTTTTGTTGGTTTCTATTGTTCTCCATAAGTCTAGATTCCCAAATGTCGTTTTGTGCAAATCTAGGATTTCTATTTGACTCTATCGTTCGTCTGCTTTTATGCAGGAGGTTATTGGATCTATATTCTCTGTTGGTGCAATTGGCTCCCTTTTTGGAGTTCTTCTTTACCAAAATGTTTTTAAAAGTTTCCCTTTTCGTCAAGTTCTATTTTGGTCTCAGTTGCTTTATGGTGCTTCTGGGTTGTTGGATTTGATATTGGTTTTGCGAGTAAACTTGAGATTTGGCGTACCAGATTTCTTTTTTGTTGTTATCGATGAGTTCTTCCACAAAATGATTGGACGCCTGAAATGGATGCCTCTTCTTGTCCTCAGTTCTAAGCTTTGCCCGGCTGGTATAGAAGGCACATTTTTTGCTTTGCTTATGTCGATTGATCATGTTGGGATGCTAACGTCCTCTTGGATTGGCGGCCTCCTTCTTCACATCTTGAATATTACCCGGACACAATTCGACAACCTATGGATGGCCATTTTGATCCGGAGCTTTCTTAGAATTCTTCCGGTTGGGCTTCTGTTTTTGGTGCCTGCAAGTGATTCTGATGCATCTATCCTTCCAGATGAGATGCTGACGACCAAAAAAACTGCTGTAGATTCTGAGAACATGGAATTGACCTCTCTTGTCAACAGCATCTGAACTTGGACAGAAAACTAGAGATTGCCACTCATTATGCTTGGATCACTCTTCAATTCAGACCTTCAGCTATACAGATTTCTTGTATACGATTTTTTTTTTAAAAAAATTAATTTTTTTTTTGTTTTCAGTTGTCTAGTTTCTTTTTACATGCCATGCCAACACTAGAACTACTACCTATATCATGTTGATGAAGAAAATACAAGTGTGGCCCACTAAAGAAGATTTCTATTCATTCTTCCTTGCATTTTCTATAGGAGGTCATAATTTTTACAGGGTGCTATTTTTTGGTACACTTCCTGGCAAAATTATTGGAAAATCAGAATTCAAGAAATTTAATTATCAAATTACTGATCATTCCAAGATAATTTAACCTCACATCTATCATCTGGAATCGAAGGAAGCCAACCAAGCAAACTAACTGTATCTCAAGAGTATAATCTCGAACTGTAAATACAATTAGCCTTATGAATACCTTTAGCCAGCCAACCAGCTTGGTTGTTTTTCACATACATAGAAACTCAATTACAAGAAGTTCAGCATATGATATGCCCTGCCCACCCTACATTTGTAGAAGTATAGAACAGCTCAGTGAATCATATCTTATTCAAGATAAAATTTTAATGATCAATATTACAAGTTCAAGATTTTAATGGGAGTAGGTTGAACCTCAGAAACACCAACTGAACCGAAGGCCGTTGGTAACACAGTGGTCCTTTGGTTGACCATAACAATGAGACTATATTTCAATGTCCCTTCTCTACCTGTGTCATTTGCTAATTTCTTAAATATTTCATAATACACAGTCCATCAGCTATGGCGCCATGAACAGAGAGAGATACGATGAGATTTTCTTAATTTGGGAAGTATTATATGTACGCCTCGCTCTCATTTTATCTTTCACGCATACTGTTCTGTACGTCACTTTGCATTGGACTTTCCCTCTCTTGGCATGCACAGAGTGGGAAATTTTTTTTTATTTAATACGAACAAGATAACAACCCTCAGATCATTATTCTCACTTTATTGAACAAATTTCATCCAAATTGATGATATTTTCTTATATGGGTATCGGTTAATTTTCAAGAATCAGGCATATTTCTGAGCTGAAGGACTGTTAAACTTCAAGATTAGGCTAATTATCATCTGGGTACCATTGGAAATAAGTTGAATTATGGAGAAACAGGAGGGACAGGCACAGAGAGAAAAGAGACTGAAAGAGGGTGTTTGGGGAGGACAATTATTGAGGCCTGTTTATTGGTTTAAAATGCTTGGTGATGAGTTTCACTGGAGTTTTGTGATTCAGGGAGTGGGAACTGGTCTCAGTAAGGTTAGTATACAGTAGTACTACATGAAAGATGAGCAGAAGTTACAACCTTCTGAAACTCAACTTTATCTTGGTTTTATTCAACTACCATGGATTATCAAGCCTATTTGGGGTCTTCTTACTGATATTGTTCCCATCAATGGATATCGTAGGCGTCCCTAGCTATTTCGTCTTTGCTGGTAAGTATACAACCACTTTAGTAATAATTCTTTCGTTTGTACAATTTTTATAATTTTGTTGATTGATAGCCAATTATACAAGATTTACATAATTACCTTTTCAATGTGTTTACATGATAGTTTACTGGTGCAAATTTCTTGGACTATTACCTTTTGCAATAGCATCACCTTTTGAATAGATGGATCAAATAAGAAAGTACCTCAATTATAATTGTTTTCTAGGCAGAGCGTTTCTTGTTTTACCAGAATTGTCCCTGCAAGGTGTGTTTGGAGTGCTAAGTATCCCTTCTGGGCTGCGAATCAAAGATTTCTGGATGCTGGTAAGGCAACGAAATGCCGAGGCCATGTTTATATATGTACCTGTCGCTTGAACATTCATGAAGGAATGTTCTACTGGTATACAGATGCAAAAGCAGGCCCATCTTTCTCGCAGGTACATAGACACTTTCCATTATTTTTGATGAGCGACAATTCTATGCTGTTACGAATATTGTTCAGATTACCAGTCTACTACATCACTGGTTATTAAATAAATTCAACTGCATACAGATCACTAATTCCAGATATTTCACCTGTCATAAAAATTAAGTATGTTTACTGAATCATCTGCAGTTCTTTTGACGACATTGGTTTTTCTTTCTCAAATGCACTTTTACTAATGTAGACCTTTCAATGTTCTTGAATTACATATTGTTAGTTTGTCGAATTTCTAGCTTAAATTTATTACTATCGACAAGTCTAAACTCCCAAATAAAATATCCAAGAAATCTAGATTTTTAGCAAGATGTAGAAATTCTTGTTAGTTATTACGTGCATCGACCTTGTCATTCATATGCTTTTGTGCAGGAGATAATAGGATCAGTCTTATCTGTTGGTGCAATCAGCTCCTTCTTTGGAGTTCTTCTCTACCAAAATGTTTTTAAGAGCTACCAATTTCGTAAAGTACTATTTTGGTCACAGTTGCTGTATGGTGCTTCAGGGATGCTAGGTGTGATATTGTTTCTGCGTTTAAACTTAATATTTGGTGTACCAGATTTCCTATATGAATTCTTTCACAGTATGATTGGACGTCTCAAATGGATATGGAGGACTCTTCTTGTTCTCAGTTCTAAGCTTTGCCCCTCTGGTATAGAAGTCACTTTCTTTGCTTTGCTCATGTCGATCAATCATGTTGGGATGCTCAACTCGTCTTTCTTCTCCACATCTTGAAAATTACCCGGACACACCTCTGGATAGCCATTTTTGATCCGGAGCTTTCTTAGAATTCTTCCAGTTGGGCTTCTATTTTTGGTGCCCGCAAGTGATCCCAATGCAGCTATCCTTCCAAATGAGATGCTGACAACCAAAAGAAGAGATGATAGTCTGGATTCTGAGCATATGGAATTGTCCCCTCTTGTCAACTACAATTGACAGGGACTTAAACCAACTGCTTTTACAACTTCAGAAATAATGTTTTCAGGGGAAACTAGAGCTTGTCACTCATTCCGCTCTACAAAAAGACCTTCAGCTTCTTGTATACTATTTGATACAGATGTTGTATATTATTTGATAGTTTTATATGCCAACAACTGAGACCACCTATCTCAAGTTGACGAGGAAAACACAAGTGTGGCCTACTCAAGAAGGTTTCTGGTATTGGGAGCCATCATTCTTCCTTGGCATTTTCTGAATTTGAACCATATATTCAGCTATTGTGGCTCTTGCCTGATGCAAAGGAAGGTTTGTTCAAGAATTCCACATTTGGAATCATTTTAGTTGCTGGTTTACAGAATATGCAGCAGACAAATTTACGGTAATTTTTCTGGTCACGTTACTGAAAATCAGAATCTCCGAATTCAAGAAATTCCAAAGGTGGGTGCGCTGTATACTCGGTATGTGTGTTTCAGGTCTGCAAATTCTTACATATTCTCTTTTTAGTGCAAAGTTACATATAATTCCAAGATGTATAATTTAGCATAACTGCTCATCAAGTTGAGCAAATCCATTATCTTTTGTCATTTATATCTGAGTTACAAATGGCTTCGTTAGTATAACTTTGTTCACTTCAAAGAATCTGGGGAACACAAAATGATATTTCCTTAAAGATATACTCTTCTTATAAGGAAGATCCCTCTGCCAAGGAGTCTCAGTAAATTTTGTCAGACGGAATGTATTAAAACAATTCACCCCCTCTGTTTCACTTCCTATGTGAAACTGCAGATTTCTTTTGCAAAACCCAACTTAGACTTCATGGTATCGTATATAACCCTAGTATTCCTTTGCTGGTAATTCCCAATAATCCCAACCTCGTCCTCAAATGAGAGGCTCGCGAGAGCCAAACAGACTTGAGATGCATCCGCCTTCACAAAATAAAAGATCCCCTGGACAACATAGTTACAGGTTGGTCGATTGGTTCCACATACTCCTAAATTCCCCGTTGCGAATTGCAGAGAATCACAACTTGAGGAATCACAAAGAACTGATTGATATGATGGGGATATGGAGGGTTTGAAGAGGGGTTCGCGTTGATTGTAACATGATTTGCAAGGCTGACACTGAACCCATGTGAGGTGATCACTCCCTGTATCCACAATCATTGTCATGTTTCGACCACCCAATTCAACATAGTTTAGAGTCTGAAGTTTGACACCAGAAGTGATGGGGATTTGAGCTTGTGTTTGGCAAGGAGCCATGTTTCTAATTCGAGACTGAAAGGACCGAACTCGAATATCGTCATAGATCAGGCGGTTCTGAAGCCTTTGGTTCCGGTCATGAATAGGTTTTGGGAATAATTTGTGTGCTGTATTTCTAGTATAGTCGCACCATTCTGTGTCCCTGAAATCCAAGCTAACGAGAGTCTAATTCATACTATATGTTACTATGGTACTAATTAACACTATTATCATTAATCATAAGTCTCAAATACAGTATAAATTTTATGCATGCATATAGCTGTACGTAAAACAATTAATGGAAGTTTAGTTTCTTTAAGACCATATGTTAATTTAAAGCTAGCAGTTTTTATCATTGTTAACGCCAAGATCGTTCCCCACGTCCCAATCACCAAGACGTGTCCGATATTTTGCACAGTTCAACAAATCAACACCAAAAGCTTGACGGCTTGACCATCGGGGGATAGCTCCGGCGTGAGAGTCAGTATCGGCGATCACAAGGTTAACAATGGAGGAAAATAATGTCTAGTGCTTGAGAGAGAATAATAATGTGATTAAATGTTGTAATGTTTTGTTACTTACCTTTCTTGTATGATCCTTGCCCCATACGCATTTCTGCACCTTGCCATCAAGTACACCCACTATCTCCTCGACACCTCTCCCCACTCCCGGTCATCTCAAATTAAAGATGAAGCTCACTTCCTACTGCTACCACCGCTTGCCACCGCCAGACCATGGCATCTAAGGTGGTAAGCCAAAAAGGCCCGGTTTTGTGGGCTAGAAATGGCTGACAAGTGGGCGTAGTAAAGCCCGCCTACCATGCTTTTATTATTAATTTTTATTATTATTTTTTTGTAAACTCTTTGTTACACCATAAATAATAATAATAATAATAAATATTAAAAATAATAAAATAATTAGTAATAAACAATAATACAAACAAACACGATTAATTAATTACATACATTAACTACATATCTCAATTAATTAAAATTTTAATAGTATTATAAATTACTAGTACGAGAGAAATTAATTACATCAATTAACTAGTGATTTCTTCTTTTCATTTATTATTTTCCTATATTTACACTGCAAGTGTAGTTGCATTGCCCAAGAGTAACATTTTGAACCAAAAGCCTTATACGCCTCCAAAGGATGCGGATATCGCCAGAAGTTACACATCGGGTCAATAAAGATATGTAGTTATTCAATTTTCGTAAAATGTAATATCGCAGAATCGTAATTATTTCATCAAGATTCAAATATATATCATTGTGGAGTGGAGACATTCCACCGTTATGGGTAAATTAGTATTATTAATTAATTACCTACATTATTTATGATGATAATTTGGATTTGAATTTGTTGTTTAAATTACATTAATTACATATCTTAATTATAATTTTCAATTATAGTTAAAATATATTGAAGATTACATTAAAAACAAATAGTTGTTGTAGCTCAGTTGATTTGAACTCTTATTTATTTACTTACAAGTCTTGTGTTCAAGCCTCATAACCTAACACTTTATTTAAAAAATCAAAAAAATTAATGGTTGGTTGGGCGGTAAAGCGCTGCTACCATGGTCGGGTTTCACTTAAGAACCAAAACTACCGTTTTTCATGGGCTTAAAACCATACCAAAGTCTTAAGTTTTGGCATCTTGGCGAGTATTTACCATGCTTTTGGGGCCCGCTTGCTGTGTCTAGCCACCATGGGCATTATCCGAGTCCGATCCTCATTAATGCCGTATATAATAATAACTATCTTTGGTGTAATGATTACCGGTCAATAAAAGGGGTTAAGTGACAATTTATGTAATGGGTCAATCCAATGACTAAGCCCAATAACCCATATGACCGGATCCAATCAAAAGGACCCAATAGAATAATCAAATAACTGGGCCCAAATCATTCGGACCAACAGGACAAAAGTAACATAATTCAAGGGGAGGAGCCCATTAAATCTTGCCCAATAATGAAAAGGATAAGGGCCCAACAATCATCTTAAATAGTTATTAAAGATTACATGACTTATTCCATAAGAGAAAGGGAGGACAATTAATAAAGCAGAGTAAAGATAATGCATGTCATTAGGTACTACTACGTACTTAACAGATTAATAGATTATAATTAAAAACTTGAAATCTTTTTCTTCTTTAGCACTCACTTGATTTTTGAGATAAGGAATTAGTAGAGGTGCTTCTGCTGCTGCTGCTGTGGAGATTGTTCAACGGCCGGAGGATATCTTTGTCTCCATAATTAACCCCATCATCGGTGGTGGTGGTGGTGGTGGTAGTACCGTTCACTAAAAGTAGAAGAAAGGAGAGAATGATGATGAATATTGGGAATATAATAACTAGAGACATTGTTGTTGAGGAAAAGATATGATTTTGCAGAGAGAAAGGAAAGATAAAGGAATGTTTAGCAGCCAGACATATACAAGGAAGGAGAGGAGCCTAGGACTAGGATAGTAGGAGGAAAGAAAAACAGAAGATATTCTTGGGGAAGAGAAATGGAGAGACAGTAACCATGACTGAATGCTTAAGCTAAAATAATTATAACATCTTTATTAATTTTGAAAGTGGGGTGATTTCTTAACAATTATGAAAAGAATAAATATTATAATGCGTAATAATTTATTGTACCCGTAATTATATTGATTAAATTAAAAGAATTCATGTCATTTATAAATTTAAAAATATCTTAAATTAATTTTAAAAAATCATTAATGATCTTATGCTTCTATTCTATATATCATCTTAACATCACAAATAAAACTAGTATGTTTTCTTCACACACACACACAGTAACACATATAATAGTATGAATCCAAGTGCTGGGTCAGATGTTAGGCCTGGATAGCTGGTCTGCCAGACAATCCAGCTCTCATGTAGGCCAGTTATGGGCCACATCCAGATTTCTACGGTATGCGTCAACCAGGCTTGAGGCTTCCTTGGTTTGGGCCAGAATTTGTTTCAGTTAACAGTAATAATTGCTTAAATATTTATTTGTATGAAATTGTAATCACCAAACTAATCAGGGATATTATTATTTGACTAATTTTTGAGAAATACTTAAATGAGAAACTTTGTTATTTATCAAATTTTAACTCATTTATTTTCTGAATATGCTTACTTTCCCATTTTAACTTTTGAATAAATTTATATGAAATTATAAATAGACAATATTATTAAATATAAATTTTGAGCAATTTTTCATAGAGTATATTATTAGTAATATAATTTTAATAATAAAACAATAAAAATATTAATAACATTCTATTAATATAAAAAATCAAAATAAAGTACTACAACAATATTCATTAAAGTAGTTATTGACTAATTTATTTAAAAAAAATAAATAAATAAAATTTTAAATAATAAAATTTGTTTACAATGACAAAAGATGGAATGTAATTTTTAATTGACGACAAGGGTATGTAAGTTAAAAAAAAACATTATTCAACACTACTTATTTGATTCAGCCATAATTATTTACACAAATCATTTAGACACATCTAAATTTAAAAACAAATTATATAAATGACTTATTGAATCGAATTCATCCAAAAGTAAACAAACAACCACTTACTTTATAAAATTGTCTAATTATAAATTTATTATTATATAAATGAAAAGTAAATTTATTCAACTTTGGCCTTTTCTCCTTTAAAAAATTTGTACATGAATATATTATACTTAATATTAATTTGATAAATATTGTCTCACTTAAAAGGCAAATAATACAAAAGGGAAAATAATCTTAGCTATCATAAATAAATGCTCAGCTAAAATTAGTGTTTTTTTATAACAAATGACTGTATCCAATCAACTTAGAATCTAATTAACGACCCATAGTTTTATGTTACTTGTTAGAAATGTCTATTTAAATTTTACGTATTTAAAAGAAAAAATGTTTTCTTAATTTTAAATTAGAGTTAGTAAAAATAAATGATCCGAATATTATGTAAATATTCCTTCCATTTCACTAATTTACTAAAAGAGAATCATTTTTTTTTTTAAATTCAAAAATTTAAAAATGATTTGAATTGATTTAATTTTTAGTAGTAAAATAGTTAACATTATTAATTACTTAAAAATATTATTAAGTATAACATTTTAATTGTAATAATGAAAATACATTCAATTGTAATTAAATTTTGAAATACATTTATATAATAAACAAATTAAGAAAAATGACATATATTCATGATGAAATTAAATTACAATTAATATATATTTTTGATGCAGGACGATATGAGTCTGACCATACTGACTTGTCGGAAACTTAAGACACCTCGTGAGTTCGGGATCGAATTTCTTCTGGTTCGAATATTTTATTTTTAGTTACGTATGGTTCTTTTATGGTAGTATTTTTATTTTAGGAAGTGAGTAATTAATTTAATTACGGTCTAATTGTTAGGAGTTTATTATCTATTGGAAATTTATTACCATAATTATTTGTGTTTTGGGTAATTCTCTCGATTTTTTTATCTATAAATTTGTTGTTAACCAGTCCGCAGTGCCTAAACCAAAGCCCATATTTATTTATTGTCTGTTAGCGAAAATAGAAAAATAATACTCCATCTCTCTTTACTCAGAGCCGAAGCTGTTTGATGGTACAGTTGATGAAAACCGGTAAGGTCTCGCCGGAATTGCAGCTGCAGAGGGGGGAAATGGCGCCTATTAAGCTGGAACTGGAGGATCCCTTAGAAGATCAACACGGCCCTCTTCACAAGCGATCTAAACTCTCCTCGTCTCTATCGGTTCGATCTCTTTCTATGTTTATCCTTGTTTGTGTACCTGTACTGTTAATTGATGTTGGAGATGTGACAACTTAAATTTTTGAGGCCTTTTTGTTATTATTATATAGATCTTGGAAATTTTACCGGAATTGATAAATGAAGTAAACATTCTTGAATCCTTGTGGATTCCTACTTTTAGATCTTGGAAATTATACACGGTAATTTTTAACATTTTTCTTTATATATATATATATATATATATATATATATATATTTTGTTCAAACAACCCCTAAGTAGTTGAATAACTTGTTCATAACACAATTTTGGGACAGGGCCACAGGGGGTGCAAAATCATAGATATATAGAGTTTGTTGAGAAGCGTTTACTTCACTTCGATAGCTTTTAGTACGATTTTCTGTCTTGGTTGTGGGACTGAAAAATTGGGTTCTCATTTTTCCTTATTCTGTGCTGATTTTGTAAATTCCTTGTTTCGCAGCAGCAGCAGCAGCAGCATGATTTGGGAAGTAATGCTTTTCCTGTTCCACCTTCGAAATATAATCCACTTGATGAGCCCAGTCCATTGGGTTTGCGGCTGAGGAAGAGTTTATCACTTTTAGATTTGATCCAAATGAGGCTTTCTCAAGGAAATAATTCCAAGGCTGGAGCTAATTCTAAGAGAGAGCAAAAAGGTGCTGCTGCCTCCAATAGTAATGATAAGCTCAAGGCCTCAAACTTTCCTGCCTCAATTTTGAGAATTGGGACTTGGGAGGTATAATTGAAATGCTTTTGGACAAATTTGTAATTGCTTCATTCTTTTCTGTTCTGCACACAATTTGATGTTTTTCTATTGTTGTGCAGTATAAGTCGAGATATGAAGGGGACTTGGTGGCTAAGTGTTACTTCGCTAAGCATAAGCTTGTTTGGGAAGTTCTTGATGGCGGTCTGAAAAATAAGATTGAAATTCAATGGTCTGACATTATGGCTTTGAAAGCAACTTATCCTGATGATGAACCTGGAACTCTGGATGTGGTGGTAATTTCCATCTTCCTAGTGCAGTTTGTTTATATGCATGTCAATATTTGAATTATGCTATTTTTCTACTAATGTCCATCATTATTATGGTGATTGTTACACATTAAATTTTTTTTTTCTATTCTTGGTGCAGCTAGCAAGACAGCCTCTTTTCTTCAGGGAGACCAATCCACAACCTAGGAAGCATACACTATGGCAGGCAACATCAGATTTTACTGGTGGACAGGCAAGCATAAACAGGTAACTTTATTGAAGCGTTTATATGTATGCTACTTCAATGTAATGGTCTCCTACCAGTGAAATTGGCCAATATGTCCGCTAGCTTTAATCTTTGGTCAAAAAATAATTTTGAAAAAACTTCAATCATAATCAGGGATGGAATGGGGAAAAGAGAATTCAAAGGATAACATAGGACCTTTTCATGTTCTACATAGTATCATCTCTCTTCATTCTATGGCTACTCAGTGAAGTCCTCACGGTTCACTGGTCAAGCAGGTGCTCCATGTGTCTATAATGTTATGGTATTTGCAGTTTGCCTATAGACCACGGTTCACTAAAACTATCTAAAACATAAAAGGTCCTTTCTGATGGCGCCTTTAGAAGGTGTGCATGATGTAGTTATTCTATTTTTAAGTTTCTTAATTGTTTTCTTATGCTGATCTAAATGGTGCAATGTTGATAAAATGTATTTTCAGCAACATCTTTGGATACATGATTGTGTAAGTATACGTACCTATCTAGGTGCAGTAAAGCCTTCTTCTAGATTTCGTAGCCTTTTCTACCTACTGCCTTTAGAATGATAACTTTCCGAGAAAAGTTTATATAGATCAGGCATCTTCCATGCTTCTCCAAGTAAGATGGGAGTAATTCCATTTATTTCCCTGTCAATGAATCAACTATTTTTTGAAGTGTGATAATCTTAGTTTCAAGAAGGTCTCTGTCTCGACTTTTGACCATTTATGTGCATGTTCTGTGTTCATGGATCTCCCCCTTGTGGCACCAGTTATACGTATTTATCTCGTAAGCAAAATTCAGCCTTTCCATTTGTTTTTCCTGTTTTTAATTTCATTTCTCAGATATTCAATTTCCTTTTTTCCTTTGTACACTATTTTGATTGTTACTTATGAAACACTGGAAAGCCTTTCTTGTTTAGCATTTAAAGTGAACATGAGAAATGCTATTGAGTGATGCATCTGGCCACTGTCTTTTTAATTAGTCATGCTAGAGGCAGCTAACGGTTCCACTGCTAAATTTCTCTATATGTAGCTTGCTGTAGAAGTTATATTGTTACCTTCTAGTTTATCTTTTCCAATGATGGTAAAATTTCCACTTTGCAGCAGGCGACATTACTTGCAGTGCCCACAAGGCTTATTGGGGAAGCACTTTGAAAAGCTCATTCAATGCGATCCTCGTCTCAACTATCTGAGTCAGCAGGCTGAAATATCTCTGGAATCTCCATATTTTGAACCCAGAATTTCCGTGTTTGATGAATCTGATGAAGCCAACAATGAGTATGATATGAATAGTGATGGTGGGCCTGCCATCTTTGACTTGAGGGATGCAGCATCACCATCTGGGGCTCAATCTTCTTTCTCAAAGAATGAACAACACAATTTTGTTGGAAGACATCCTGATCATTTTCGAGAAACACCTTCGCCAAGCTCAGGTAACCATGCTGAATATTGTGTTATGTAGTCTTCTATTCAATCCTAAAGTGTATGCCCTTTTTTTAATTCTGTGTTTGTTCATCCTTTGGAACCATTTCACATCCCGGATGCGGGACAAACATCGTTATAAGTTGTCCAAGTTGCCAAGAAATAGTTTTGTTGGCATACTTGTAGAAGAATCATAAATGCTATATTACAATTTGCATACTAAACATTATCTTCTATGCAAGAGTTCTATTTGGGCATTGAACCCAAATGAATCAAAAGAACTGTAACTTATGCTAGGTTCACTCGGGCCAGCTCAGGCTTTGCTTCTCTACTCAATGAGCCTCCAAGCTGTGCTTGGATTCAAGTGATTATTATAATTATATGATTTTGGACAGGAAAGTGACCAAGGCTGAACTGTTCAGTTTGGTTTGGTTTAGCTTTACTAGGGAGTTGCTCATACTTACTCCAGACAATGCAACAAACCAATGGATATAATATTCTAATTAAATTTTGGTTTTACCTAAACTTCATCAAGTATTTCTGTCATCTATTTAGTAAATGCGTTGAACATGCTTCCATATCCGTCTTACCAACAATATCCTCAAGGAAGATGAGAGTGGACATCATGGGTATTGTTTTTGGTATACATTGCCATTGCTAAGATCAAGCAGGTGGTGCATTGTGCACATGATTTTGAACTTGATCCCCATTTCAGTATGTGGCTTGTTCGAAGCAGTTAGCGATTGAAAAACACTCACTCAGAGGAAAAGAAAAAACAGAGTTATTACCTTCTTTTTCTCATTTTCTTTGATAAGATAATCTTTTAGCCATAGTTGCTCTGGCTTGACCGTCTTATTTTCAGTAATGGACAGAAGCTTGACTGAAGAAATCAAGAGCAGTGGAATTGAGGAGTTGAAGAATCTTAGCTGTTGGGATCATGTCAGAGTTCCTGGACTTCACCCTTCAATGTCGATGAGTGATCTAGTGAGCCACATTGAACATCGGATATCTGAGCACAGAACATCTACCAATCCTATCCTGTCCACTGAAGAACGAGAAAGTTTGGAGATTCTCGAAGAGATTAGCAAGTGCTTATTCACTGACTCTCAACATGCACCAACCTCCGATGAAAAGTCCATCATGTCAAGAGTCGATTCTTTGTGTTGCCTCCTTCAAAAGGATCCTGCAACAGTTCAAGACCTTTCCTCTAAAGGTGGCAATGGTGCTGATTATATGACTATGGCGGATAACAAGATACGAGAACTGAACTGGTCTGAAGCAGAGGTTAGAAAGGTTGCAGAGTGTTCTCCCACTCCAGATGGTGAATCAACTGATGTATCTGGCTGCAAACAGGGAGCTGGCATGTCTAGGAAAGATTCAGTTGGAGAGCTGCTACTTAATCTGCCTAGAATAGCATCTCTACCACAGTTCTGCTTCAATCTCTTCTGAAGAATTCAACAATCAAGTTAGATAATGTTTTCTCATCCTTGGTGAAGTCAACATTACATGAAAAGCATGTACTTGAGAGATTTATTCTCTCATTTGGTGGTATATAGCATCTGTAGGTTCTTTCTAGACCTAGTGAAGATTGGGGATTCTGAAATTTAGATTGATGAAGAATCCTTGCATGGTTTGTTTTTAATACTAGGCATCTGTGGTTTGTAGTTCTTTTTTTAGCTGTTCCCGAATTTACCTCGTGTAAATGTCTCCTTTTCAAAGTCTAAATGTTTTTGTTGATTCCTCACTGCATTTTGTTATGCTTGGGATGGACAATTACTTGCTTGTTGATGTAGTCAGCTTGTTCTGCGCACCCTTCACAAATTTAAAAGTTACATGTTTAACATTCTTCAAAATAGGTGGGAGTTGTTTATGAGAATATAATAACGAAGATATTATCCTAATTAATGCTTTTCTTAGTGATTTCTTTAACCAAATAACAAGCTCTCGTAAATAGAAAATTCTGAATACATAATTTTCAAGAAAAGATCTGCAACACAAGTTATTTTTTTCCAATCTACATCGGGTGTTTTTGTTTGTTTTAGCAGTAATAATTAACATATCTGTTTAGCATAAAAACTGGACATTATATACGTACATTATGGTCTATTGATAGTACAAAAGGAACTCAAATTACAACCCTACCATCCGGTGCATGGCATCTTATGTGTATACATAATTGGCACATTATGTGTATATATAATTTTCTTCTACAAAAGAATAAAGAAGCAATATGTCAAGGTTCTTGTGCGCCGCCATCATCCATATTGTCCTCGTCCTGCAGCATGTCCATGAGTAGTGTTATCTGGTTTTGCAGCATTGCATTTTGTCTCTCCACATCAGCACGCTTGCTTCGTTCTTCCAGGAGCTGGATCTGCAAATGTTCTAAACACCGTGAATCCTCCTCCAATTGCTCATTTAGGCCATCAATCTCCCTATCCTGCAACCATAGTTGAATGATGGTTTCACTATGTATGACTATTACTACTCTCTTGACACACACGGACACGAGCACACACATATTGAAGTGGGTGGGTCAATCTTGTTATCTTGTAAACATGCATCGAGTTTAGAAGACATTATCTCCCTTTCACACAAACAGATGGACCAAGTAAAGGGAAAGTGTTTAAGAACAGCACCTTTCTGTTCATTTCCTGCACGGCAATCCTACGCATGCTCTCAACAACATCAACATTTACAAGCTTTCGTTTCTTCCCGATTAGCCAGCCTCGGGGATAGCTTGCTTCATCAAAGTCTGGTGGAGGGAGCAAGGATTCAGCCGTTGGTCTTCGGCCATTTATACTCACGGGTTCCAATGGTTCAAAGAGAGCCTTCCGTTTCTCTGAAAGAACAGTAACTGGTGTTGATTCTTGCTCCGCTTCTTCCTGTTTTGGGGTTTTCTTGTCAACATCATCAATCACCTGGTCTACATTTTTTGCACTAGCTGTCATACAAAGCCATTAACTTTAGCCCCAATACAATTTCAAGAAAATATGTTATGAAAAGGCTACCAACAATTCTAATTGCTCATTACTAATCACTTTCTGTTTGGGAAAGTGTGACATTTGGAAATATAACAAATAATTTTTTGAACTTTGGGTATTCCCGGAAGAGTTCCGACTAGGGATGGAGATATGCTTTTTTAGCCTTTGAAATAATTGTAGTTAGGCTTGTGTACAGTCCCTCCTCCAGTACCCTAATTTAAAACAGTCAATAAACAAGTATCCTAGATTAACAGAGCCTGATATCATAATCCCCTAAAATACATTCAAATAAGCACAAAATATACAACTAGCAACAAAATGCATCGGTCCCCAACCCCACCAAATAGACCTTTTTTTTCTCTTTCCTATGCACACTGCAGACAACAAGGTTGAACAAGTATTAGCACAACAAAAAGGACCAAGACTTTTAGATACAGACAAAAGGAGGAAAATAATTCTGACAAGAAAGAAATGCGTATTAGAATAAATTTATTGTATGGGCATTTGACATAAAAAAATGGAATAACTAAAAACATGGAGGGACATGTTCGGTAGGATGGGATAAAAAAGACTAGACATTAATAATAATAATAATAATAGGTGGTGTGTGTTCCTCACCTTATGTGAGTGGTTTGTGTGTGAGAGGGAGAGAGTTTATGATGTTTGATGGCTGATCTGACCATCATAGGAAGTGAATTGAAGTGACGTGCCAGCAAAGTCTTAAAAAAACTTGATATTCTTCTAATTTACGTCTCCTTCTAACCACATAGGGGAGGGGAGATAGAAGAGAGGTGGACATAATTACAGAAATCAAGCAAATTTAAAAAGAAATTTGTGAATTGTTTACTGTATGTATTCTAATAAGTAAAGTTGGAACAGCTAGCTGAATTTAACTTCAAATATATCTAACGAATTGTTCAAACATCCGCGCCAAAAATAAAAATTTATACAGAGACATGTGCTTACCCAAATACTAATAGGCAACGACAAAAATAGAGGAAGATGAAGAAAGAAACGATAAGCAATTAATAATTAAGAAGCTATTATTATATTATATTATATATATATAGGTACCAGGTACCAACCCAACCTGATCTCTTGCGAGACTTCCAAAAAACAGGAGTAGATGATACGGGAGAGAAACCTGCATTCAGATTAGCCTCCAGCTTCTTGCTTGGCTCTTCCATTCCTCAACAATTCAACATCAATTTTCAAACAGACACACAAAAGTAAAACAGAGAGAGACGATTGGTTTTGGGAATTCGTTCGTTCTTCTGTTGTATTTAGCTCAAAGACTTGAGACTTTTTCTTGTAAATTGTTAGCTCACCCACAACTGGCCACAAGGCAGAGAGAGATGAGATGAGATTTTTTGAGGTGACGGAATCATCTAGGGATTTGATTTAACGGTGATGTTTTGTTCTTGTCTTGTTTTTCATGTTCCTTATCTACGTGGGGCCCTTTCTCCATGTCCCGCAATTACAATTCTCTTAAGAAAATGCGCCCAACTCGTTTTACAAATACGAAAATGCCACCCTCGAACGGGATCCAATATGTTAGCTTTCTTTTCTTTCTCATGTAGAAATGGAACCCACTTTATATCAATTCCCAAAAGAATATCCTTCCTCACCTTCATTTTCTAAGATGACACAAAATAATACTAACCTCCAGTTTATTTGTAAAATCTTAGGCGACGTTATTTATATATTATATTTGTGAGTAACAATTCTTGAATTTAGTAATACTAATAAAATTAAATAAATTATGTAGTTTATTTTTTCCTCTTTGAAAATAAATAAGAAAACGGTTATTATTCACCTCTAATTTATTATATACTATCTTGGTTTTTCTTAATTTTGCACGTCATTTTATTGAAAACAAGCTGTAGATGATATTGTTGGATATAATAATAATAATAATAATAATAATAAACTTTTCTATATGGGTAATGAAGAAAATCGCTACCAGTGTTGGACTAGTTATAAGCGGTCCCTATTAAAACAGCTACTTTAACACCATCCATAAGTTTCTCTATCAGTTCAAAAACTGCATAATATAATAGCATAGAGGCACTCCAGGGACTTGAAATATAAGGGAATGCAAAACACACTAAATCAATTCCAAGGGTAACTTTAGTAACAAAAACTGGTAACCAGGTTTAGCAGGAGAAATTGTAGGCGGACGGACTCATACAGGTACAGGTACAGACCTGACCAGCTACCATATGTCCCTTCCCCTTACCTTACCTCCTTTATGTACAGTTACAAGAGAGAGCTAGCTAGCTATACCAATCGCAAAAGGTCTCGTTTTTCTTTTCTATTCTTCCTATTCTGCTTTGGTAAATACTGCAGCAGAGGTTTTAATAATAATCTCTTCTTTTCTCTAAAAAGTTGCCAAAAAGTAGATACATAGTTTATGAACCTAATTTTCGCTAATGGCACAAGGAATGCACGGAGGACTTTTGGATTGATCTTCAGGAGTGATTAACTGCAAGCAATGATCATGAAATGTGTGGCCGCATGGGAGAACAGCGACAGCTGGTAGAATAGGCGGCTGCTCTACAGGGCCTTCTGGTGAGAATGTAAGATCCCTCTTGCATATCAAGCACTTCTCTCCAGTTGTTTCAGTTTGTCCATCAGAACCTGCAAAGAGACTCAAGTGGTCACCCCTTGCTCCTAGTATATATATACCAACTAGAATCATTCTGATAATTCAAGTATTGTAGGCTACACTGCATATGCTGAGCTGGCTGCACAACATGAAGATGGGTAAAATAATATGAAAACTCTTTTTAAGTTTTCTATTCCAGCTTATTAGATGATCATGGCCCCGTGTATTTCTAAAGTAAATTTACCTACAACCACCAAAACAAAAAGTTAAAAAGAAAAGAAAAGCAGCTATCAAAGTGCCTAAAAGTATAGAACAAATAAAAGGACGATAAAAATTATAGAAACCTCTACCGGTAGACCAGTCATGATTTAGGCCAGTCCAATTTGCAAACACCCGAGAAATAAATCTTACAATCCTCATGTAATGGCAGAACGAGCAGGATATCATATACATGTAGTATGTGTGCAAGGAGATTTAATATCATGGAGAGACCACAGCAGTACAAAATGATGCATATGGAGGAACTTGTTGAATGACATAGGGTGTAAGCAGTGAAGATTTCCCACATCACAACCTAAAAAACGGTTCTCAAATGTGGAAGTTGAAGCACTTGAAGGAACAACAGAAAATACCTGGCCATTTTATATGAGCAGGAACAGGAGCAGAAGCAGAAGCAGGAGCACGTATAGAGAAACGAGCAGGAGCATGCTGGGGTTGATGTGGCATGGAAGGACGACTAAGTGGTTGATGAATTACCTTCCTACGCTGAACATAAGGAGCAGCCGGATGAGGTTGTATTGCACCTCTCTTGAGAGATGGTCGACCAAGAACATTACACACCTGGCCAAGCTCGTTAACTTTTGCAACTGGAATAACTTGACCTGTAAGCCATTTAAATTACTAACAATATAAGTAGATGCTCCTGGAACTTATACAGTTATACCAAGGGCACATAAGTCAAAGTAGAAGCAAGCATAGATGTAGAATACCACTAGTAGACATGGGTTTCCAATACTGAGCAGGTAAACTGTTTTGAGGTTGGCCTGGTTTGCAGGAAGACGACCGTTAAATTATGCAGCAGGATTGGAATAAAAAGCATACTAAAACCCAAAGTTAATAATGGCTTTAGAATAATAATTAAGAATGGCTTTAGAATAAAATTACCAGTTGCTGTAGAGGGTCCACGGAATTCTGTAGGAAACTGCACCGGCAAACCTTCAGGCCGACCTATTTCAAATGTAAAAAATCTCTCAAGAAAATGCAAAGACTATCACCATAACCTAAAAAAACTGTATATGAGTAGCAAATACCAAGAGTGAAAGGAGGCCGAAGAAGATCTCTACGATACTGAACCGGTCCACTGGGTTGAGGTCGAAAGAGTTTTCCTGGGAAAAAATAAGGAAAAAACAATCGTAAACTATTATAAATGCATAAGGCAACTTGCTTGGTGAAAAAGACGGCAACCATATTTCCAGACTCATTCAGCTTGAATAAAATAAAATCTGGTTTCTCATCTTTATTAGAAAAAAAGTTAAATTTCAGCCAAGAATCTCATATCACCATATTCTTCTTTAATTTCCTCGATGTCAATAATTCATGTGATTAATTTCTTAGTTGTGCAATGGTACAAGTGTGATTTCTGCAGTAATAATTCATCTTGTTATGTATACATGAATCAGTAACTTCATGAGAACTATCAATCATGCACGATATAACATATACGAATCTTTCCAAAGGTTAGGAAAATTTCGTATTACGATTCAACTCAGAAAAATCACAAATTTTCATCTTTATTGGAGACCTGATTACTATCAAAATGAGAACACATAATTTCTAACCAACACAAAGACGTAACATAATTCATAGTTGTTGGGATGCCCTTACCAGATGTCTGAACACCCATTCCCTTGGGAAATGGATCTCCTTCAGCAGCTTGGGAAGTCGTTATCGTGATGCACTTACTGGCTGTATGAACACCCATCCCCCTGGGAAATGAGGCTCCCTCAGCAGCGCCTTGAAGAACTTGAACCCCCAGTCTCTTGGGAAACACACCACCTGCCACCGCCTGAGCAGCACTATTACTAATAGTCTGAAGCCCAACAGTATTGGGAAACAGATTTCCGCCAGTAGCTGGAGCAACACTGCCGTCATGAGCAGAAAAAAGCTGCCCTGCGGAAAAATTAAATGAAATTCATCAACGTGGAAGTTATGGGCCACAAAAAAGACTGTTTATCCATGGCCAAATTCTAATTCCACTACAACCAAACTAGTGATCAAACACAAATCAGGAGTGACAGAGACCAACACTAACAAATTGGTTTCACATAATGCAGGTTAACAAAAGTGAAATTCAAATCTTTCTAGAATTTCCGTGTTTCAAAATGCTAACTACAAGCAACAGTTAAATGTTCTTATTAATTTCGCTTTACACTCTCGAGTTATATTTTTCTGAGTCACAACTTCATCAAAGTTAGACTCTCTAAGTAATGATTGCTGGACAAGATTCCATATGTTTCAGAAAATTAAAAGACATCCACATATTTTGGCCAAAGTCTTGAAATACATACTGTAGGAACGAAAAAGTGGAGGAAGGAAAGGGAAGGAATGTGGGGCTTTTTTGTGGGTTGTTAGGAAGTAAAGGGAATGAGGAGAGCAAAGAGAGAAGTGGGAATTTAACATATGGCCCCCCAAATCATGTCCAACTATTTTTAGAAGGAAGGCTCTCCTTAAACCAACTGCTCCCCCACCTTCCAATACTACCCAAAAAAAGGACCTACCACAAAATTTCCCTTCAATTTGAAAAGTATAGTGGTTAAACCAAGCAACAACTACTTGCATTACTACCAACAACAACAAAATATGGGGGAAGATCTGCATTGGTTGCTTGTTCTTTTGGTGAATATGAAAATGAATATGTAGATAAATTGGACAAAACTCATATGACCTGTGGGATAGCCTCACAGGGCTATTGACCGGATGATAGGGGAAAGTGAAGTTTCCTTCCATTGCAATATTATTAGTAATCATGAGAAGAAATAAGTCTGCAACCTTGGCACTGAGTTTTAACACATCCATTAACAGTAAGTTTCAAATGACTGTAATTATTCTAAGTAATATATTGGTATGAGCAGTATATTACTCGGTCAACATTACTTTAACGGTCAACTAAGGCTCAACGATTGATTTATAAAGGCTACCATCTTGTTCTGATACATGAATCTGTAGATGAGATGCATTTACTGTTCGGATCAGCAGTGAGGCAGGAAGCCTTACCTGCTGGTTGACCACCTATTCTCCTGATAAATTGATTGTTTCCAGCAGCTTGGCTTCTGCTTCCTTCAAGACCCGAAAACACAGGCCCTGCAAATAAAGCGCAAAGAATGATATTTCAGGAGGGTAGTTTTATAATTAACCACCATTCGCGAGTGACCTGGTATTCATGGATTTCTTTTCTCAATTAACTCAGGGAGGAAAGAACAGGATCTTTTGGGGGTTACAGTAAGAAAGCGAAAAGGTCAGCCATTTGTTTTATCATTTTGTTAAATTCTTTTTAACTACAAAGTAACTATTACTGAAAACCCATATACATAAAATGCTGAAACCCAATTATAGTCCAGACTAATTTTATTTTATGTGGTTCAAACTATGGAAAAATTATCCATGTTAAAGAATATCTTGTATTTATAAGTTGCTTTGAGTTACTGACACATGCCAGAGTAACTTTTGACAGAGTTATGATAACGATAATAATTAGAACCTCTAGCTGCCACAGAATCAATATACAAATGTCAAAGTATCTGAAAGACTTCATGATAATATGTAGATCAATATATATACATATATATATATATATGTGTGTGTGTGTGTGTGTGTGTGTGTGTGTGTATATTACTAGTTCAATGGTATACAATATAAGTACATTGATGCTAGTACTTATGCTAAGCAAGACAAACAGAACTTAGATGCCAGAATGAGTTGAGGAGACAGGAAAAAATACCGTATGTGGAAACTTCACCCAGGTCAGATGCAAAAGAGAAATCAACTGGGTTTTACATTATCACTAGTTAAGGCTGGTTTCATATGTTGATAGTAATCAAAATGCAAGCTATCTCACTGTTGCCTACCCACCCCTTTATTGACAACTGCATACACATTGAATTTGTGTTTTTTCCTAATTCAAGACAAGCAAGTAGACCCTTATAACTAGACTATCATGTTTTATAAGAGAATGAGTCCAAGTTGACTCAACTACGTTTAGTCACTCCCAAAATCCAGGTCCATTAAACTAATTGATTGCCTGAAAAGGAAATTTCAAAATGGTTTGCCAATAGACTTTTAAAAGTACAATGGAAAACCCCTTTCTTTTCATCTATTGATGTGTTCAAAAAAATCAAGTTCTTTATATTTAAATACATTGACTATTCCAATATATGTTTATGCTACAAGAGAACATAGAGACAAAATAATTCAATATCTTAGACACCCTTGTGATCCCTATTTGCCCAAGGAAGCATAAGACTACAGAAGTACAAACATATAACGGAATAATAAAAAGTCTCAC
Organism: Panax ginseng; assembly: GCA_020205605.1. Classification (NCBI taxonomy): domain Eukaryota; kingdom Viridiplantae; phylum Streptophyta; class Magnoliopsida; order Apiales; family Araliaceae; genus Panax; species Panax ginseng. The sequence continues at coordinate 4,308,791 of CM035145.1, read as the reverse complement.
AAAACCAATGCCATATTTTATAACCATTCTACAAAAAAAATTAAGCTGTTAGAATCACTCATAGCAAACCACTGCTACCAATATATATTGCTGTAGTTCTATGTAATAAGCTGAAGGCTGAATAGCAACAATGTGGTGTACTAATATTGAACTGAGTTAGCTCAAATTCTAGTGATTGTCTCGCCTCCTATCTTGGTACCATAATAGTTAGCAATGAGGATGACCAGACACTTTGGCATAAGAATGGGATTCCAAGACACTAACGCATACCCAAAGGAGCGCGCTAGTGCCAAATATACTAGTGATTTGGTAGAGAGGCAAAATGAAAGAAGTGGAAGCAAGTTTCCCCAAATTGGAGGATGGTCTCCGCCTCGACCTACAAATGTCTTCTTTACAAAATTTGGGAAGAAAAGAAGGCAGCGAAATGAAACTTTGACTTTGATATTAATTGGAACAATTGTCCTGTTTACATTTTATCACAGCACAAGCTTTTGAAATTCTATCCAATTACAATGGATATGATGATTAATTTAACGTTATATTAAGTTTATTCCTTGGCGTAAATGCACAACCAACAATGTGAAGAAGCATCCCCTCCCCCGACCTATTCTCTTTCAATTGAACTAAATATAAAAGGGAACGAGGTAACCCTACCCAGGAATACCTTTTCCCTTGGACCTCAGATACTCTCTACCCTTCTTCCTACTAGAAAAGGCATGAACCGGAACCAACAAGTAATTCTAGAATTAGTCTATAACGAAAATTAAAAAACAAAATAAAATACCCAGGAACAATATTTCAAAAAAGAAAAAGCAGGGTTGAAACCCATTGGGGCAATGGGGTGGTTAATGAAGTACACACTAGAGAAAGCAAATCAGGCCGGAAACTAACCACGACTGACTGGAAATTGGAGAACACAGAGCTATATGTATAAGAAATTCTATACTCTGTCCGCTCATAGAATGCACCAGTATGTAGCAAGCAGTTAAGTAAACACTTTTCTCCAAATGGTACTCATATAGCCAGATTATTTACTGTGACACCCACTCTCCTAGCCATGGAAAACAATGGAAGACAACAAAATTGATATATCTTTTCTCACAATATGCAACGACGGGTAAGAACTAGCAAATCTCACCTGAGCGGCCCTGCCTACTGGAGCTTCCTCTGATCCCAAGAAATGGAGAATTCGACGAAGACTCTAATGAGAGGCTTTTGGCACTTTCCATATTTTGTAGCTGGTTAGAAGCTGTTCCAGTAGTGAACCATGTATGGTTATCAGATCCTGATGCCAACTCAGGCAATATAATTTGTCTGGAATTGGCGTGCGCAGTTGGGCTGCTGCTATACGCCCCTGAAGGTGCAGGCTGGTCACCTCGAAACCCTTTGTAAGGATCAAAATTTCCATATGTTGCGTCCCCTTTACTTACGGGACCTAAATTCCTGATGCTGGGGTTACAAATATTTTGTTGCATATCAACTTGTGGTGTTCGTAAAATATGGAACGGGCTTGAACTTAACCCAGTGTTAGCAACACGAACAACTCCAACATCATATCCAGAAGTCGAGCCACCTGAATTGTGTGATGGAATTGAGAGTCCAGCATTGTTTTGAGAATTTGGAAAACTAACACCCAAATTGTGACCCAGATAACTTCTCGCAGCATGTCCTGCATGGGAAGTTCTTAAATTGGGGAAAGCAGCTTCTTCTAGTTTACTTGGTAATTCCCGGGTGCTGAGATAAGGTTTAGATCTAGCCTCAGTGTTATCTCCAAGGCCAAGGCTAAGAAAGCTCCCATCAATCTTTTCGAGACGGCCATATTGATCTGCATTGACGACCTTGGCACTGTTATCAGTTTTTATTTCTCCATTGTTCTGGTTGTTGTTCTGGGTATGATGCAACATAGGTCTACCATGGCCAACAAAATTTATATTGCTATGAGGCTTATTAATATTACTACTATTTGCTTCTCCACCCTTTCTGTTCATTTGGTATCCCCCAGCAGCATTACCTCTCATCAGCATAATATTTCTACTAGCCTGAGGGTTCTGAAAGCTACAAGCACCAGTGCCATCATTCATGAAATTATCAGCACTCATAATATAATCATTATTGGTTGACTGATGTACCCCTCTCACCATCTGTTCAGGAAATGAAATTTCAGAGGGATTGAGGTTTGTGGGAGTGTTACTTCTCATAAGGTCAATCTGGGGAGCTTGCAAACTATTGAGCTTCATGAAATCAGCCATCGAAATACCACGGGACTCAGGAACATTCTGTGTGCAAGGCAGATAAGCAGCGTTTAAGTTCTGCCAAGGAAAAACATTAACTGGAAGAGACGTATACATAAGATCAGATCCGGCAGTATTCCCTAAAAGCCCACTATACTCAGCCGCTACGTCACCGCTAATGGGAAAACCAAATTCATTATGCTCTAGAAGAGGAAAAGTATAGAGAGGAGGATTGTCCTCGTCGTTTGGTTTGTCACTCCCCATTGATAATGCTGAACTAACAATGAGACGAAAAGGGTCAATCAAAAATCACAATTAATCAAAAACACAATAACTAAGAAAGCAATGTATGTAGAAGACTAGGAAAGCACCGACCAAATTATTTGTAACAAAGGAACTCCAATACCACCTTGATGCGGATTGCAGAAATAACATAAAAATGGTTTGCATCTATCTTTAATTTTATGTATACCAAGTCATCTTGTTAATTAATCACGAGGTTAATTACATGTACAGAGAGCCTTTAACCAGTAATTTTTAAAAATTCCACAGATTCATAAACGAAAATCAACTATACACAGGAAAATTTTAATTTCAAAGAAAGGAAAGGGTATATACGTAACTCTGTAGCTTCACATTCCTAAAAGGCAAAACATAAAAAGAAAGCACATTAAAGAGTTTAACAAGAAACCCCAACCTCCAAAATAAGATCAAAAGAAGATGATGAGAAAAGTCAACATAGATGCAAACATAGGTGCTCTGGGCTTTAGCTTTTACAGAGATTAATATTCTAGAATCAGTGTGCTAATACGGTTGCAAGAAGTACTCAAATCCTCAAAATCAATTGAATGAGAAAAACTGCAAAAATAGTTGTCAATCAAAGCAATCGATCAAAAGAATAGACATATAGAGAGAGAGATTACAGGAAGGGTTTAGGGTTTTAAAAGATCGTACCAGTTTTTGATCGGAGAGAGATAGAGAGAGAAATTCAAAAGCTATCGTGGAGACAGAGAGAGAGAGAGAGAGAGGGGGGGAAGAGGTGGATTTTGGCGCTTAGGGCTATGAGAGTTTTAAAGGGTTCGGTCTGGGGTCCACTAAAAGAAGACACGTGGAAGTGAAAAAGCCATTCGGACCATGAGCACTCTTGCTGATGTGTCAACGCCTCTCCCGTTGCAAGCGGTGTGGCTTTGATGCGTGACGGTCCAATCGGAAGTTAAGTAGGGTCGTTTTAGTTATTTGGTGAAGGTTGAAGGGCTATTCATGGTAATTAACGATGACATGGCGTGGTTTAAACGCGAAACTTAAATTTTTAAGGCCAGAACCAGAACCAGAACCAGAACCCTGCCTATTCATGATCTCCTCCTAGCCGTAGGACCTATCTAATCTACACTAAACTTTACATCTACAACGTATGTGGTAATAAAATTCTTAGATGTTAGAACCATCACCCTCCAAGGCTCCAACCTTTTTTTTGGAAAGTAAATTCTTTTGTTCCACAATAAAAGTTATCTTTCTAATGATAATTAATAGTATAAAATATATTGATATTTTTCACAAGGTTCTTCTATCTTTCTCACCTGACTAGTAAAACAGGTTCCATATGGTGGGAAAGACTTTTAAGAAAAATATCAAATTCCAAAAGAATAAAAAATTGTATTATGGGCTTTGAATTATTCAAACAAAAGTTTCATAATGGGCTTTGCAGTTTAGCATCTATTTTCTTTGTTAGCCATTTACCTCCTCCTCCCAGCTGGTTTCAGATATCTAGTCCGTGGCCCAAGGTTGTGCATTCAAATTCCAATACAAGGGGAAATTTGATGGTTAGGTGTCTCAAATAAATAATTATGTGACACCGAATAAGACGAGGGTAATATGTGATTGACTCTACATTTTATTTTATTCTATATCACATCATTTAAAATCAAAAATTTGAGTAACATTATCCTAAAACAAATAGTACCTTACCAATCATAAGAGAGGTATTGAATCAATGTTATTATGTTATACTTTGAGGCTCGTACCAAGAGCTAAATATTGAGTGGGAGTAGGGCACGGCACGGAGTGGGGGCTACTGAGTCCATAGAGATGTTTATTAAGGGTGAAGGAAATGTCATACATTCAAATTATGTTTGTTTGTAAAAATTATACTTGAGATATGGCTATTAATCCCAAATGTCTTATTTATTTTTAAATTTAGACTTGAGATTATTAATCTAGGATTATAAAATAACTTAAAACTTAATAGTCTTTGATTTTTAGCAGAACCTAATTTTCTGCCTAAAAGTTTTGAAATGTCAAAAAAACACAACTATCATAGCATAACCTTGGGACCAAGAAAGCGGAATAGTTGCAAAAGATAAATGCAGCATATTACTCAATTTATTCAGGAGAAGGCCAACCAGATAAAACTCATTTGAAAATTGGACTAGCTAATGTACACAAGTCAGACCAGAAATTAAAAAATTGCACTGTCAAAAAGTTGAATCTCTGAAGCTCCCAGCTGATTCACTAGTCTCCCTTCAGACGCTTTTGGAAGAGTGCAAAAGCAAAAGATGTTACCATCCCAACCAAATACCCAGCCATAGCTCCATAACTTACACAAATTGGCCATTCCTACAAGTAAATTTGCCCAGCATCCACAGATTAAGAGAAAGCAACAAGCCAGGTTAAAAAAGATTCTACAAAAAGTGCAATCTAACACATTTAAGGATATATATATATATATATATATATATATATATATATATATATATATATATATATATAGTCCATTTCAAGGGTTCACCCTTTATTTTACATACCATGCTCATCTCTTAGCAAATTCATTTATTCGTCACAGTAACCGTCATCTTAATATATAGCGATAGATCAACTGCCGCCTCATTATCGTCATTAAAGAAATATGTAAGTTATGTAAGATCAAGGAGTATGCCTTGATCCTTTCTCAGATATATATATATATATATATATATATATATATATCTGTATACAGTAGTATATCGATGCCTATGACGACGGTTTATTTAGAGTTATAGCGACGGTTTACTTAACCGTCACCATAGACGAGATAGCTATATATGACGGTGAATCGTCATTATAGCTTCAAAAAAACCACTGTCATGTATAGACGCATTTGTGTATTCTACATACAGTATATATACATTTCTTCATATATATATATAGCAACTGTTTGCTACGGATACTATTTCAGTAACCACATCTTACACCGTCCATCATGATATTCAAAGACCAAGAATAAATTGAACTTGGATCCTGCCGCTACTCCTTTTAGTGACAGACATATTCTTTCTAGCAGCCCACAAAAATTACAAATATGCCCTCCATTCAAATTCATCACTTTCGCTATAAGCTTTAACGGCAAGACAATTTACAAAGTTTATATAACCTGCAACCAAAGAGAGGCAAGTTACAACAACAAGACATGTATTTACAGGAACAACCCTTGGGATGTTTTTTAATGTTGGAGACAAGTTACCTGCTCTTATTTAGTTAAATCAAGACATGTATTTACAGTAGCAACTAGGCAACTCAGGATCAATTTGCAATATATTCAATTCCTTTTTGGCGGCAGGTTGATGTCAGCTACCTTTAGGATATTTTTTAATGTTGGAGTGACTGCTCTTATTTAGTTCTGTATGAATCAAGACATGTATTTACAGTAGCAACTATGCTGCTCAGGATCAGTTTGCAGTATATTCAAATCCTTTCTGGTGAGGATAGTGTTCTATAAAATATATGGAGTTTTCCTTTTTTCGCTGCCAAAAACGGCTAAAGAAGCAAGGTATTTTTTCATTTTTATAGTATCTACATGACCATAGTTGTTGCTGGAAAAGTCCTATCCAACAGGGTATAAACACCCCCACCTAGTAGAAGAGCTCCACAACAAATTTAAATTCAACACGTATAAGAAGTAAAGATGTCTACATTCGCAGAGTCATTTTATGTTCGTTACTCTATGTTCCTAAAAAAGTCAAAACCCATTATTGATTTTCAGCTCTTATTGCAGTTTTGTCCATTAATTTTTTGATAGATTCCTCTCTAGCCTTTATTTCCAAAAAGACAAGCCATGGATGATCTAGCTTGCAGGTTATATAAAGTACTAGCTATAACCCGTGCCTGAAGGCACGGCGAAACGAAAAATTAAATTAAAATTTGAAAAGTAATACATTATATAAAGACTTTTTGCAACTTAAAATAACTTACAATCAGACATAATAATTATCATAATTCACCATACACCCACAATAATCTATACATATTCAATCATCAACGCATATCCAACCACCAAAACATCAAGCTAGTCGCTACTAATTTTAATAAATTTTGGCATAGTTTCCTTTAAAAATAACAAATGTAAATCTGTCTACAAACTATGTCTCTTAAGTTCCGTCTTTTATCATGTCACAAACTATTTTGTCCAGATAGCAGTTAACAAATGCATTTGCCTGGCCTTAGTGACATGATATATGTAACTTTTGAATTGACAAACCCACCCACGTCCACTGTTAACAGACATGTTTGCCAAATGCCAATGACAGCAGCAGCCAAATGATAAGCCAAGTCCAACACACACTTCATCATCAAAAGATATCCTTTCGAAAAGATTTGCATTCTGCGTATGTTCAGGAAAAAGATTAGTTAGAACAGTTGCACCACAGTAAGGACAACAATAGTATGCTATCGGAGGCAGATGTAATTGACTATTCTTTTTTAACCATTTCTGGCAGCAACTGAGATAAGTTATACATTCAGTCTTATGTCAGGAAGGAATCCTTAAAAGTAATGTAAAAGCAGGTTGGAAGAGAAACTCCATAACCATCAAGTATGATCAATTTAGCAAGATATCAAACATTATACGGTATACAGATTAAAGGGAAAAAAAGAAAGAAAAAAAGAGAGAAGAATTTCATCATTGATAAACCCATATCATGCTTAGGATCAACGAAATTCAAAACAAACATACAGTTGCTAGTAGGAACGAAATGCTAGTGTCAGTGTCGTCTCATTAGACAGCTTACTGCTATTACCATATTCCAAATAAATCTTATTTATTAACCACTATGGTCATCAAGTAATGGCAATGTAACTACCTTTTTTTCACGTTGGGTTTTGATTCAAATTACTAACTGAAGCTATAAAGTTAAATGAGACAAATGCAACTTTCTACAGCAATCGTGTAGCTGCTTACCTAGAATTAGGATGGTATACTTTCGCTTCTTGTTCCCAGAGAAGTAAGTTTTATATCCAAAGGTTGCTCTTACTTACTGATAATATATTTTTTCCAGCTTTCAGCAAGCTGAGGATGACTGCAGCAAAACTATATCACTTGATACGAAGGTTAGTCAACAAGCTTATGAATGTTTGATTGTGTTAAAAGGCATAGTTATACTCATATGTGCATCATTCTCATTACCTAGTTCACATCAAAATGTAGACACATGCAATTATATCAAGAAAAGGTGTTAAATATCAGTTTTCCTCGCAACTCACAGTGAAATTGTTTGTTAGTTAACACTTGCAGAAAAGAAAAAGCTAGGCAACAGCTTCAAAATATCAAATTGATTGCAAATTAATCAAATGTAAAAAATCAGAATCTCACCCCCCAAAAAAAGGAAGATAAAAAGTGAGAAAAAACCATGTATTTACTTTCAAACTTCGGCTCATATAACGCAGAAATAATTTTCTCTTACATGAAATTATCCCACTGCCGCATCACGTCATCATGTTGATGTTATGTAGCGCCACAATCACATCAAGCCATTTGTAAGGTATAGTCTTTTAGTGTTGCTTTGATTAGAATATTGGGTATAGATAAGTTAAATATCATAGCTACATTCTACACATGTATGCACATGGTTGGGGCGTCACACTACATCAACACGGCAATGTGACGTGATGCTTATAATAGATAATTTTCTCCCATCTAACTTAGATATTGGAAGACATTATGTTAATTACTATATGTAATCAAAGCGTAGATTGGAGCAAGCGATCTCAAACATATTGAAATCTAGGACTGGTATCAATGTGTGGTTTGTGCAACTTTTGCACCAAAAAAGCAGATTATCATCACTCAGTTACTGTTGATGCTAAAATCTTTTTCTCCTATTAACAATATTGACCAACTCTCTCTTTTTATACTTGACAGCCTCTTAGAGGCAATTTATCGAACATAACATGTGCATTTCTTTTTAGGAAAGAACTCATAAGTATTTGGTTATGGTTTAGCCCAGATTTTACTACCCTTATTACTCCACACAACAATCACAACATCCCCTTCATACTCACTCTCAATTACAACACATCTAATTACAACACTTTATTATCAAATTTCTAATAAAATAACTTAAAACATTTAACATCATATCAATACTAATATATAAAAGTAAAAACTAATATATAAATAACACATAAAAGTACATCTGATAATGTTAGCTCAACCCTAGTAAATATCCTACTTTTTGCTACCTTATACTTTCAAGTTTCAACCAATTATATAAATAAAATTTTGGTCATATGACCTTGCCAATGAAAATGAGTTGTTTTGCAATGAATTCTTTTTTTCTCTACCTGTTGTTTCCTTCCTCAGTGGCTTTTACAGGAATACTTCATTTGAACAACATAAATCTATACCATAATCATTATGTTTCAATGATTATCAGGTTACTAATTTTTTAACATCTATAACAGTACTTGGAGAAAGAAATGGAAAAATATTTTTCTACCTCTAGAAATTTTGCATTGCGTAATCTAATCCATATAATTGACAATTAGCATAACAAATCCCTTCCTTGTGTTTTGTTACTCCCACAAAGATTATCGAAGGTCAAAATTATCATTGTACCTTGGAAACCCATAGGAAGTCCAATTATCATGTAGACTTTTGAGTTAGAAAGGAAATTTAGAATCAGTTTACTACAGCTGGACATATCAGAATTCGATTTGAAGAAGGTTTACACATTTAATAAATCAATTGAAGCTCTATCTCAGGTTTTGATTGAAATTTTTACTACCCTCCATCTGAAAAAGAGTTATATTTTGTTGTTGCAGTGATATAAAACAACTGTCTTTGTATCATCAGATCATTGCCATATTGATACAAACCAACATTATCTACTTTCGAAATTGCTTCTAGTAATCACCAACCATTACTTATATTACACCCCACCAAATAATAATAATAATAACTTTACTTCATTAAGACCATGAATGTGAGCAATGTGATGCCTACTTGTGGTATTGTAGCAGACTCCCAAGAATTTAGCTCAAATTTTAACCCCCAGACAATTTTTCATGTATGACACTCCCATACAGTCAGCTAATGTCTTAGTTACATGGACTTGGATGGAGTGTCCGATGGGACACATGTACTTTAAAGAGTCTAACACAGACACTCCTCAATTTCACTTTACATTTCCATGTCTTACCCGTGCCTGAAAGGTATTAATTCGAGGATGTGATCTCTAACGCAAAGAAGACATTCCATCTCTCTTTGCCACGTTGATTTCATCTCAGAAGGCAGTGGTTCCAATCTCCACAGTTGGTCGAATGTGGTAGCTAAGTGAGGGCATCAAATAATTCCAACAATTACAAATGAGGGCCAAACTAAAAAATTTACATAACAGGGTATCTAAAGACTAACAAATGCATGTGGTTATAAGAATTGTAAATGTAGCTTTTTGTAAGGGTTAAGGAGTAGCCTTGTTTCTACCAGATCAAGAAGTAGTGTACCTGCAACTTAGCTTCTCTGATTTAACACATTGGTATAAACTCATTTGATATTTTTCTTCACACATTAATACTAGCTAAATTTCTTCTTCCTTATTCAGTAATTCCTGGTGGAAAAAAAAAGCAACAAAAAATAAAAACAACAATGATTAAAACTCTTCCGAGTATTATTTGTCTGACTATCAGATGCATATAATATCAGTTTGTATAACAGGGTAATTTTTTTACACCACAATGTAAAGCAATCACAACAATGTTTATATAGAGAGAAAGAGACAGCAAGTACCACAAAGATTAGTGATGGCATTTGAAATTGCCAATGTAGTGCAAACCCCTTTACCACTTCCAGACATGTCTTCTGTGACGCCCCCAAAATCGGTATACATCACCCATCTTGAGTCGCCAGATACATGGTACAGAATTCAAATACAACTTAATAATACAACTGTCGTGTACAATACGACAAAACATAAATTGTGAGTTTGAATACAAATATTGTCTACTAGAGAGTATACAAACTCAAAAAGAGTCCTTATTACAATTATTATCACACTATTTTACAGAATAGTGAGGACTACTGATGCAAACTGTAAAACCCCAACTTTTTGAATAAAGATAAATTTTTCTATAAATATTAATTTTGAATATTATGGAGTGAAATTGATATAATAGTTGTGGGTAATATTTATAAATTTTGTAAAGTACGCAAGTTGTTATATAATATTCGATTGGTCGGGGAATATTCGTTTTAACAGGGAATATTAGTACAACGACACAATCATTGATGGATCCCACAACGGAATTATTGTCGGATTGAAAAAACGAAAAATACTTTTTATGAAAATAACGGCGGAAGTTTTACCGTTAACTCTGTTGAAACACCCTTGTTAAAAGTAAATAATATGTCTCATGGTTGCAAGTAGTAGCACACGATATTGATTATTGATGCTTTACGTGATAAGTCACTCGCTTTTGTTTGTATTATTAATGTAATAATATAGAAAATATTTTTATATAAAATGAATACTTTTATAAAGTTATTCTATAAATAGAATATATATTATATTTTATTATGCATAGTGTTGTATAGTTAAGGTTCCATAGTGATTTGCATAATAAAAACTTTTTATATAAAAATGTAATATTTTTATAAAGCTATCTGCTTTATTAGACAATAAATAGAATATATTATATTTTATTATGCATAGTGTTTTCAGATAAAGGCTGCGATAGTGTTTGCGTAGTAAAAAATCATTTATAAAGTTATTCGTTTTATTAGATTATAAATAGAATATATTATATTTTATTTAAAAGATTTTGCTTTAAATATGGACCGTCGATTAAAGTAAATCAATCTGGACCGCTTCATGGATTTGTTACTATGCATTCCATTTTCCTATAAATAGAAGCTCATTTCTTCATTATTTTCTTACGAATTCAATTTGAACTCTAGAGAGAAAACTATAGAGAGAGAGACTATAGAGAGATAGAAGAAAAGTATTCGCTTACTTAACTACTTTTATATTCAGCTTTCTTTTACGGTGAGGGGTGTTATTCTTTCTTATTCATGAAGAGAACTGCTGTTATTCCATTGCTTATTATTCTGTTGGAATAACTTTGTATAACGCTGGCTACCCTATACTTGGTGACATTCTTTTTATTATTCCGCTTTTACTATTATGTTTGAATATCCTCGTGCATACGCTTTTAAGCGGGACTGATTCCATCTTTATTATTCATTGGAATATCCTCATCATAGTTTTTACGCCGGGACTGGTTTCCGCTCTTTATTATTATTACTCGCTGAATATCCCGTCACGCTTTTTCTGTAGGACCTAATTCCGCCCTTATTAGTATTCTCATTGGAATAACTCGCCTCATGCCAAGTACCGCATGCATGGTGATTTCATTGTTATTCCATTCTTTATTATTACATTGGAACATCCCGCTTGGTCGCAAATTCGCCGACACGGTTCCGTTATTTAGTATTCTGTTGGAATAACTTTATCTGTCTGCAATCGCATGCATGGTGATTTCTTTTGTTATTCCATTCTTTATTATACTCGATTGGTTAAAGTTTTGACTTCTATACTCCATGAAATTAGTAGAATATCCTTGATATTTGCGCTTCATCCAAAGATCTTTTCATAGAAATATTCTTCTCGATCATTCTTGAATTTTACTCTACAAAGCGATTATCATGTTGACAATTTGGACATTAGTAGTTCTTGGACAAATTAATTCTTGAACTTGTTTTATTGAATTCTTATATCATTGTCATCATCCTCATGTTTATATTATGTTGAAAGTCATCATGGCTTTTGTGGTGAATAGATGGACTTGGTATGATTATGACCGAGGATTATTCGGTTGTAATCATGACCGTAATATTACAAATGATGTGGTAAAAGTCCTCATTGGCCGTAGTGCATTGATGGACGTTTGTTGGCATGATCATGACCATTAATGAATACACAAATATTCTCGGCCAGTAAGTGCATGGATAATTGTGGTCGTGATACTAAAGAATATCCTTGCCAGTAGTGCAAGGGTGATTCGATGATGTGGAATATTTATTAAGTTGAGTCTCAGCGATAACAGTGATGAAAAACCTTTTAATCATAAAAGATAGTAGATTTTATTTTCTACTTGACTCTTTTAATGGATTGCTTGTTCACCTGCAGCTAAACTTGATGTCTATTATATTTTATCGGTTTAACATTGTTGGAGACTAATGATAATTTATTCTCGCATTATCTTAGTCATAATATTTATTCTTTGGGCTAGTTGAGCTCACCCTTTCTTTTCACCGTTCTCTTGAAAATGAGAATATAAATTTGGGACGAGTCGGGGAACGGAGTGATGGTCCAGAGGATAACATTAGTAGTCCTCACTATTCTGTGAAATAGTGTGATAATAATTGTAATGAGGAATCCTTTTGAGTTTGTATAATCTCTAGTAGATAATATTTGTATTCAAACTCACAGTTTATGTTTTGTCGTATTGTACACGACAGTTGTATTAGTAAGTTGTATTTGAATTATGTACCATGTATCTGGCGACCCAAGATGGGTGATGTATACCTAATTTTGGGGGCGTCACAAGAGTGCTCGTAAATATACTCGAAGAAGTGGATGAGCACAACCTCGCTCTTATGATGACACGAGGTTGTATGTCATTAGACATCTTGTATGATAAAGGGCAAAACACCCTTCCAACGTTGGGTTCGCTTTCTCCTATATGATTCACCAAATATAACTACTAAAAGATATATACAACACACTTTGTCATATATCTTTGCTTTGGAGAACTCCACGACTAGAGACCACCGATTACATTCCCTCTTGTTACCCCACTTACCCAAATACACTTTTATTACACGAAAGGAATTGTGAAAGCAAAGGGTGAAAGACAACTAACTCGATAAAGAATATCATGACTAAAGATAATTAAATTATCAATAGCCTTCATCAATAACAAATCGAGATTTAGAACATATGGTAGATGATAAAAATTTCAACCATAGTTGCGGCGTGAACGAAGCGATCCATTAGAAGAGTCAAATAGACAATCACGATCTATTATCTTCCATGTTAAAAGTCCACCAACAATGTTTTATCCTCGTAACATCAATCAACAGTTCCTTTCCACAATTATATGAATATATCATAATCATAATTGTAATTCTAAATTCCTCTTCGTACCTGTGATTTAATATAATTTTCATCACATGTCTTTACTCGAAACATCAAAAGATCATGGTTATACCAAATCAAAGTTCTGCTCATAATCATACTAATAAATTCATCTTTGCACTACTACCAAAGATATTCATCCACGATTCATCTTCGCACTAATCGGCAAAGATATTCAATAACAATCATCTTTTGCACTACGCCAAAAGATATTCATTAACAGATTCATATTTGCACTACATGCCAAAGATATTCCTCAACAGCTTCATATTTGCACTACAGGCCAAATAAATATATTAATATCTCAAAGAAATATATAATCATTTCGAATTTATATAAACAATAATTATAACCATGTTGATCAATTCACCTTTGCACTTAAGCTAAAGATATTCAATTATAAATTCAATGGTCATGATCATACCAATCCTGATTCAACTTTTCAAGATCGGCCAAAGAGAACCCTAGTCATGATCATACCAATAATCTACCCATCTTTATACTCAAGTGAAAGAGAATTTCAACATCGTGGTTATAAAATGTTATATATGATAATAAAATCAATATAATCAATATATAGTTTTAATCTCCGAGTAATATTCATAAATCAACTATAATTTGGTTAAAAAGAAACCAATTTTGTAGTGAATAGTACTAAAATAAATAAGAACTCCGTAAATAGTAACTCGTGAATAGTAACTCATGAATAGTAATCCTGACACAAAAATGTAGAAATTCCACAATAAAATCCATACCAATATTTCGGTATAATGATATTAAAAGAATAACATTTCTTAAACTTATAAACAATTTATTTTAATTGTTTACACTTTACTAAATAATGCATTTAATCATCATAAAATGCCAAACTTATAAGATTTCATCACCAATAACCAAAACCCTCATCAAAAATCTGCATATACTACATATATGATTCTCAAGCCATAAAATCATATTTTCTAATTTTCTTCCTTCACATAACATATTTAACTCATTTATTTATAACTAGTAAATTTTCATAAAAAATACCAAATCAGTTCCAAAAATATTTCTTTTCTGGGATTTAGCAGAATATAGTCCCATATTGAACATATATTTTTCTTAGAATTTTTAAAATTCATTTACTATTTTTCATATGGCCAAAACCTCTGAATATTTAGACATTTATTATAAATTGTACTTTTATCAAAAAATTCTGAAATTCACAGAGTACACTGATATTATATAGATGTACTCCCAATAAAAATTTCATCAATTTTGGAGTTAACCACAAGGAGTTATAAGCGGTTATTTTTAAAATAGTTTTTTCTCATAAAATTTATAACTCTTAATCTATACATTCAAAAATTACCATTTTTGGACACAATCAATAAAACTTATCAACATATCATTTCAAATTTTTCCAGAATTTTCTGAAGGTCAGAAGAAGTACGAATTGAAAAATATAATAACCCTTAAAATCCCTTACTATCCCTTACCTCAAAAGAAAGAAAGACTTCCGATGGATATCTGATATATGTTGAAAGAAACTTGCACCGATGAATATCAACTCACCAAGTATCTAAATACTCACAAAATACACTCAATAATCTAAAGAGAGAAAGCTTATGTTTCTGGTGTGATTTTCAATTCTAACTTAGCCCTCTATTTATAGAAAAATTTTAGCAGACTTGACCTGCAACCTGATGGTTTTACCTGCTACTATTCTCACCCACCACATTTGAAATAAAATTCAGCACATTTCTTCACCAACCACAAGTGGGACCCAACAATTCTAGAATTTTCCACCAAAATCATTTATAACCTAATTTCCGAATCAGTCACCTTTTAAAATTCATAACAAATCATTCGTTTATTTTTAACGGTTTAAAATTTGTGGACATATACTCAACTTATATATGTATAACATATCCAAAAATTAAAACGATCCAACGGTCGGATTAAAAATTATAACTCACACAATATGAGTCAGTAAGAACAATCAGACTTGATTTTTAATACCTCCAATCCGACAAAATCTTCGATAAAATACCTCAATATTAATTCCTTCATTTATAACCACATAAATAAATCCATCATTTATATCCACATCAAATAAATATTTCCTTATCATATAAATCAATAATTAATTATTCACAAATAATATTACGTAATCACAATTATGACAACCAGCCGCTCCTGTGAAAGGGGCTTTCCGATAAGAATTTTTCTTCATCGGTAGCAATTAATTAGGTGACCAAACCTCTTCTTGATGAACTTTTAGACATTGTCAATAATGCTATCTAATAATATTATTCAAATAATATGAATTATTGATCCGATAATGAGAAATATTGTGCGCGGTGATAATTATTGAAACAACAATAATATAAAATATCAACGCAACAATTATTGAATCAATAAAATAAAATATTGAATGAAGAATTACTGTAACAATTATTGAGTAGTGCCTTCACGTAAGAATCAATAATTCAAAAATACGTAATACCGGTAATGCTATCTTGTGCAACAACGCCAGACATTTTATTTTACCAACCGGTATTCCAACAATTAAGTTAATCTGTAACGATTACGCCGTTATTTATAAAAACTTAATTTTGTCGTTTTCTTCATCCGACAGTTATTCTGTTATGGGGCCCACAAATGGTTGCGACGTCGTACAAATATTCCCCGACAGAAAGAATATTCCACGACCAAACGAATATTCCCCGACAACAATGAATATTACTTTAACTTTTATCAATTTAACCATTTATTGAATAGTAATTATAAGAAAAATTGAATACTTTTATTTCATAAATTTCGGGCTCTTACATCCATTGTATCAAAGAAAGTAATACCCTTATCAAAAGCTTTCTTGATGATTGAACATCCAAATTCGTCCAGAAAGTCATACATCCAAAGCCCAATCTTGAAACCTGCAAAACAGAAGGAACACTGTAACTATGGACTAGGGAAGTAACAGGTTTGCATAACTTAAATTGTGTAGCATATGGCAATGGCTATTTCAAAATTCAGAGTAAGAATTGAAAAATATTCAAAAGACCAACGCAACGGCTTACATGTTGAATTGACAAGCATTCAGTCAAACGTGTACATTTTTAATGCTCAAAAAATGCACAGTTATAAACTACAACTGCAACACTTCCAATATAACTTTATTATATTAAGTGCCAAATTTTCTCAACCTAATAACGTTATGTCATCAATATATAATTACAGCCAGAAGATAAGCACCAACCTTGCTGCAATGAACGAACTTGCCACATATTTTTCATACCATCTATACAAATCCATAATATTCTCTCCTTTTTTTTTATTCTGCATGTTTTCTTGATTGTTATGGTTAATCATTTCACAAGGCTTTTAAGCAGGTACAGAATGAAGATTAAAATTCTCTTTGTAGATAATGATTAATGATCATAATAAATAAAGAAATAATAGTGGAGGAAGACTCCCATCTGGCTATCAAGCCAAAGAATTCTAATTTTTGACCTTCATATCTTTTAAGGGGTGCTGAAACTATCATCTGATGTCCCCACAGAGCGAGACATGAGGTCTGATCTTAAAAGGGGCATGCTATCCGAAATGGAAGAGAAACAGATTGTACAACTCAATTTTATGCCTTTATTCTACATTCTGATCTTAACAGGTCTTTGCGCCTACATTCTATGCCTTTATTATATTGCCTCCTCATTTGGTTATTCCTCTAATTTGCAACAGTTAAATAATAGAATATTAAGGCCTATAGATTAAGTATTTGAGTTTCTACCAAAAGACATACATATATACAACAACTAAATTACTAAAATCGCCTTTTGACATGCTAGAATGTTTTCTTTTAGCTAGGCAGGCTACGCAGATTTAATGGAAAAACAGGAGTGTTATTATATTGCACGTGTTCTCCAAGTTATTTTTATTATCAGATTATTACAGTTTAGAAGCATTTGCCTTTAACTAGATGATTAGGATTGTTCTATTTACTGAAACTGTATTGGATCTGTCTCAGGCTTAAATTTATACAAGATTGAAGGGCAGTGGGAATTTCTAATAAATCAAGCATTAGTTATGGCCACATTAAGTACACTTATTTTTTCCCCTTCAAATCACTTCCTCATACTTAAATTAACTGTTTTAATCATGTTCTCAATTCATATTCTGTTGACTTTTTTGAATTATGCCACTGAAAATGATTTCTTTTACTTTTCTTCTAAATGTTTGGTCATGATATTTTGTGTTAGCCTAACAACTCACTCAATTTTTTCTTTTCTCCTCAGGGTTCTATCTTGGTTTGTTGTTGGTTGCTATTATTATTGTATAAAAAAGTATGATCAATCAAGGTGCTATTTCAGGTGATATTCTTACATTTTATGAATATATTAGAATACGAACACATTGACACAATGCTCTCACTCTGTGTGTTGATATAATATCACGTTGATTATTTTATATGATATCAAGGCTACAAGTTTAGATGGAACATTTCCTCCGGTTTGCATAGGTTTTGGAAATACTTATGGTGCTCAAGAAGAGGGGGGATCAAGCAATGTCAGCTTATCACACTGCTGCCCATTTGTTTCCTGGGTAATTTAGTGTATTTTGGTCTTTGGTCTGTTTAGTGTTTCAGCAATTAAGTTTGATTTTATTGGTCTATTATTTTGTTCTATCTTGAATGTTATTTTTATAAAATTGTGTGTTTTCATTTTTATGCAGATCTTTACAGAAAATAAAAATAAAACTGCGCCAAATTATTGAAATAAGCGATAACAGTAGTACGGACAGTGGCCGATTTGAAGGTTATGGAGATGACGAGAATTTAAGGATTGAAAAAATTATTACTAACTCAAAAATAGAGATCAAAGCAATGAAAGAGAAGATTCAAAAACTAGAACTGCAACTGAATTTCATTTAATACAATGTTTTTCGCTGAATGTGTTTCGCATTGAAAGTGGAAGTAATATTATAGTAATATCAATATATTACAAATATAATTGATACGTCATGCAAAAATATGTTGAAGAGGTTATATGAAAAGAAATTATTATAAAAAAAATATCTTTCTTATTACAATTTTATAAAATTATACAATTTGTTAATTAAATTAGTCCGTGCATTGCACGGACTATTAACTAGTTATTATTAAATACTAAAGCAACCCATTTTGAATTGGGGGAATCTTTTGAAACAGACCATGGAATTCAGTTTTCATTTCATTTGGATAAGAAAAGTAGCAACACGTGTTCCACATGCACCGGCTAGTATTATTAATAATAATAGTAGTAGTAGTATACAGTATACTCCTATCCTATTCTATTAGTATTGGATTAGGCGTTTTCTGTGGGCGGCCTGCCTGCCTGCTTACCTTTGCTTGTACATTTATTTAGTAGTAAACGCGGTTTCGACTTTCTTATTTTTGACCCTTCATCGTAATTAACAGCCTAAAATTGAATTAAAAAAATAATACAAAATTATTACATTAAAAATACTCCATAGATTACAAAATTTTGAAATCTGAAAAATAAGTAACTGTTTAATGTTTAAAATATAGGGTCCTTAACACTAATATACAATAATTAAAAAGTAATTATAAAAATAAAATACATACAACATAATTACAAAAATAACACAATTCATATTAATAAGAAAACCTAAAATTAAGGAGAAATATCTGCCATAACTAATCATTCAAATTCAAATATCTGGGATCTAACCACAAAAATAAATTCAAATTCAAATATTCAAATTCAAATTTCATAAGAAAGACTGCACAGATTTTGTACTTTGCAGGAGGTGGCGGATGCAATTTTCAGAGGAGGTGACAGCTTCGGAGGAGGTGGTAATGGTGGCTTCAGAGGCGGCAGTGATGGCTATAGAGGAGGTAACAATGGCGGCGGTGGCGGTGGCGGTGGTGGCGGAGATGGCGGTGGTGGCGGAGATGGCGGTGGTGGCTCAAGTGGTGGTTACAGAGACGGTGGAGGTGGAGGCTGGGGCGGTAGTGGCGGGAGCAACCATTTTCTGGTAGTAAAAGGAAATTCTCAAGATACTGTAGAGGAGAAGATCATTAGTAATGTCATGGTAACCAAACTTTTATAACAAGGTAATCAAACTTTTATTCTAAGGTAACCAAACTTTTATACTAAGGTAACCAAACCTTGGTAATTACCAAGGTAACCAAACTTTTATACTGAGGTAACCAAACTTTTATATTAAGGTAACTAAACTTTTATATCAAGGTAACCAAAACTTTTATACTAAGGTAACCAAACTTTTATACTAAGGTAAACAAACTTTTATACTAAGGTAACCAAACTTTTATCTTGAGGTAACTAAACATTTATACCAAGGTTACCTTGGTATGAAGGTTTAATTACCTTAATGTGAAGGTTTAGTAACCAACCTAACTATGAAAAAAGCGCGATGGTGTGGAGGTGGATTGGTTACTTGGTATAAAAGTTTGTTACCTAATATAAAAGTTTGTTACTTTTATATAAAAGTTTGGTTACCAAACTTTATAATCTTGAGGTAACCAAACTTTTATACTAAGGTAAACACCAATCAACACCAATCAACAAAAAAGTGATCATAAATTCATAATCAAACGCACATTTTGCATAAAATTAAGATCATAAACCCCAAATGAATGAAATTAAAGAGAAAACCTTAAAAATTAGTGCTCGAGAGAGAGAGAGAGATAAAATAGAAGTACTTACAAAAATAGAGTACAAAAAAATATGAAGAACAATTGGAAGAATGAAAGAGATAGAAAAAATGGCAGAATAAAAGAAAATGACAGAAATGGCGTCTTCATCTTTTATACAAAAATGGCAGAAATGGCGTTTTCATCTTTTGAAGAAAAAATGGCAGAATAGAAGAAAATGAGAGAGAAAATGACAAAATGGCGTCTTCATCTTCTCTCTTCAACGGCTCTTCATCTTCTTTTTCACTCTTCACTTTTTGTCTTTAAATATGAAAATGGAAGAATAGAAGTGCAGTGGCGTACATAAAATGAAAGTAGGAGGAGATGAAAGAGAAAATGACAGAAAAGAATAAAATGGCAGAATAAGAGGAGATGAGAGAGAAAATGGCACCTACTAAAATTAATCCCCTAAATTAAAGAATTCTAATTATACTAATATTGTCATGTCAGCCATTAAATATTAATCCCTTAATTTAAGGACCTTTAATTATGTTAGGATTGAAAATAAAAACAAAAAAGTGTAATACTTTTGTAATTATTTTATAGGTGTATGATTTTTGTAATTATTTTTAAAAATGTACTATTATATGTAATTTACCCTAAAATATACCATATTGTACTCGATTGATTGTTAACAAACAAAAACCTAACTAAATGGAGTCCATTACTGCAGGGCTGGCCCTGAGTTTTTTAGGGCCTAAAGCGAAAAATAAAATAAAATTGGGCCCTTTCCGAATTGTTATTAAGATAGGTATAAAAAAAAATAAGAACTTTCTCTGAACAAAAGAGCATAAATACAAAAGAATACCAAATATAATAACCGACTATTTCAATATTTTCAAAGCATCATTCAGATATCACATTATCACTAATTCAAAAAAGTAATCAGTTCAAAGACATAATATTATCAACAGAGGGGTGGATGATATCATCAACAACTCCTCTTGAATAACACTCATTTATAATGGGCAAATTATAAATAAAGAAGCATAAAATTTTATAGTTCGGGTAATTGAATGTAACCTTACTGAATTTCAAATAGTTTCACAGAGATCAATCAGGGGGTGACATATCCAAGCCATGACAAGAGTTAACCTGTTTGGTTATTCTTCAAATAGTACCCATGGTAGATAGTGTAAAACTCAAAATCTTTCCAAAGAAGAGTTTACTATTTTCTTTTGTATTATATTGGTTATATTATGACCTCGGTCTTTAAGCATCAAATTTTAATACCAATAAGTAAAATCTGGCATGACCCATAGTACATTAATAGAGATAATCGTAAAATCTCGCACTAGCCAGATTAAGAGAAAAAATGGGATTATATATATTTGCAAAGAAACATAAGAATGAGTAAAGACATAATTATGATGGACAAATGCATAGACTAACAAAGATTGAAATTAATTGAGACATATTGAAGTAATTGTTTTTTAATTTATGTGAACTGGTTGGTATTTTTTTTAAATGTACATATTAGAATTTTTAATAGTGTTAGATCTAGTTTTACTTATGTGACGCCCCCAAAATTAGGTATACATCACCCATCTTGGGTCGTCGGATACATGGTACAAAATTCAAATACAACTTACTAATATAAGCGTAAGTATGTAATACGATCAAAAAACATAACTGTGAGTTTGAATACAATTATTGTCTACTTGAGATTATACAAACTCAAAAGGAGTCCTCATTACAATTATTAACACACTATTTCACGAATAGTGAGGACTACTAATGCTATCCTGCCGACCGTCACCTCGCTCCCGACTAGTCCTGCTATGTTCTCATTTCACGAGAACGCAGAAAAGAAAGGGTGAGTTCAACTAGCCCGAAGAAGAAATATTATGACTAAGATAATGCGAATAAATTATCGTTAGCCTTCAACAAAGATGTTAAACCGATAAAATATAACAACATCAAGTTTAATCTGCGGTGAACAAGCAATCCATTAAAAGAGTCAAGTAGAGAATAAAATCTACTATCTTTTATGATTTAAAAGGTTTTTCATGACTTTTATCATTTGGGACTCGACAATAAATAATCTACATCATCAAATCACCCATGCACTATGGCCAAGGATATTCTTTAGTATCACGACCACAAATTATCTATACCACTACTGACCAAGGACATTCGTGTATTCATTAATGATCATGATCATGCCAACAACTCGTCCCATCAATGCACTACGGGCCAATGATAACTTTTACTACATCATTTGTAACATTACGGTCATGATTACACCAAATAATCCTCGGTCATAATCATACCAAGTCCATCTATGCACTACTGAGACCCACGGATGATGTGGCGCCCCAAAATAGGTATACAACACCCATTCCGAGTCGCCAAAATACATGGTATAGAAAGCAAACTACAACTTTGATAATACTGATGTCGTAGTGTAGAATACGACAATACAACTCGTGAGTTTGAATACAAATATTGTCTTACTGTACAATATACACACCCAAATAAGTCCTCATTAATTATTCATACACTATTTTACGTAAGTAGTGAGGACAAATAAAACATCTTCCTAGAACCATCACTCCATACCCCGACTCGATCCTCGCTTTGTTTCTCACCTCCCGAGAAGAAAAATGGAACAAAAAGAAAAAGGGTGAGCTCAACTAGCCCAAAAAAGAATATTATGACTAAGATAATATACAATAAATTATCGTTAGTCTTCAACAGGAAAAATCTAATAGAATACAATAGACAACAAGTTTTAGATCAACAAATGCAAATGAAATAATCCATTAGAAGAGTCACGTAGAGAAGAATTCTACTATCTTCTAAGGTTTAAAAGTCCATCATCAATAGTTTATCCTCAGTAATAACAATCAATATACATCTTTAATCATCTTTGCACTACTGTGCCAAGGATATTTATTTGTATCACCAATTAGTCATGTTCATCTCAACACCTGCTCATCTTTGCACTACGTGCCAAAGATATTCATCGATTAATCGTTCATCTTTGCACTACTGTGCCAAAGATATTCATTTATATCACCATTTAGGATCGAGGATGATGAAAATATTTTTAAAAAACGAATCCAATTGAAACAAAATGACAAGGATTAAGGATTAAGGATTCGTACTTTGTTTTACCCATGTCCAAAAATACTTGAAAATAATCATATTGGTGTAAAATTCAAGAATGATCAAAACATGGATACAATCAAAGCTAGTATCCGAGAATAGATATTTTGGACAAAAAGAAAAATTTTTATTTTTCTATTGAATAATCTTAGTGATTCGTGAATAATTATCAGATATCGTGAATAGTCTTGAGTATCGTGAATAAGTAACCCCCACACAACAAGTTTCAAATTTGATAAAAAGTTCACCAATACTTGGCATAATGATATTGAAGAAAAAATATCATTTAAGAAGAAAATAATACCCCTTACCTCCGAAAATAACCGTATTTCGATCGAATTTGGTGATATAGTCTTGTGAAACCCGCACTCAGATATAGCAACACTCAAAGTATAATCACAAGAATAAACTCGATAATTTAGAGAGAGAAGAGAAAACTTTATTTCTGGTGTGATTTTCAATTCTAACTTAGCCCTCTATTTATAGGAAAATGTTAGAACGCCAAAAGAGACTAAATTAATAAAATATTAATATTTATAATAATTCCTACGCATGCCATCATTGTTGACAATCAAACCAGCCACCTTTGAACCAAAAATCAGCAACCCTCATGTTCAAACAAGAGTGGGTCCCACCCATTATTTAATAAAAATTATTTTATCTTCCAAACTTCAATAATTAAGTAGAAAATAGCCCGTTTATCAAAAAAATTGAAACTCATGACTTTCCATGGAAAATTCCATTCTCTACAACTTTACTGAAGAAATTTTTCCAAATTCCAAATGCGAAATTGACCAAATTCACAAACCAAGCGATTTTACGATCTATAATTAATTTTCTATTAAGAATTGTGTCCACCGACACACAAAACATATATTTAAACATTTAATGCCACAAAATACTCTACCTCCTCATATACTCATATATCCCACATTCGTTATAAAAATATCAAATAATAATATATTATTAAAATAATATATTTAAATGAATTATTTTATCGTAAAAAGATAAAATATTAATTTTCAACAATTGTCACATTAAAAATTTTCTCCATCTATATCCACATAAAATAAATATTTTCTTTATCATAATAATCAATAATTAATTATTTTAAAAATAATATTACGTAATCACAAGATCTTGACAACCGGTGCCGCTCCTGTGAAAGAGGGGCTTTCCAATAAGGATTTCTCCTTCTTGGCGGCAATGATTAGGTGACCAAACCTCTCCTTAGACGAACTTTCTAGACATTGCCAATAATGTTATCGATAATATTATTCAAATAATATGAATTATTGATTTGATAATGAAAAATAATTGTGTAATGACAATTATTGAAACAACAAAGATGTCAAAATATCAACGCAAAGAATTATTGAGTCAATAAAATATAATATTGAATAATAATTCATCGTAACAATTATTGAGTAGTGCGCCTTCTTACGTAAGGATCAATAATTCAATAATCTTCATGCAATCTTGTGTGCTTCTTGTGCAACGACCAATGCCAGACATCTTTGTATTTTAACCACCGGAGTAACCCAACAAAGGTTAATTCATAACAATTTAGTCCGTTATTTATAAAACTCAATCTTTGTCGTTTTCTTTCATCCAACCGTTTTTTTCGTTATGGGGCCCACAAATGGTTTAAATGCGCTGCGTAGCATTGCAGAGATTCCCGACAAAAAAAGAATATTCCAGACCAAACGAATATTCCCTTGACAATAATGAATATTTTATAACCACTTGCTTATTTTGTAAACTTTGCACATTTCACCCATAACCAAAGAATTATATCAATTTAACCCTTATTAATTTAGAATAATGAATAAAGGAAAATTCAATTTTATTTATAATAAGTTGGGGTCTTACAACCTCCCTCCTTATGAAATTTCGTCCTCGAAATTGACGTGACGATACTGGTATATCGAAAAGGTGAGGTACCTCGCTTTCATCTCCGATTCCAACTCCCATGTCATTTCCTCAATTGCATGGTTTCTCCACAAAACCTTAACTTGTGGTATAACCTTCGTATGTAAGACATGCTCTTTTCCCTATCCAAAATCTCAACAGTATCTCTTCTTCGTAGGTTAAATCTTCAAATTATCTCTGCCCCGGTTCTAATGCAATAATGTGGTTCGGGTCTTTCACATATTTACTGAAGCATAGATATGTGGAATAAATTATGAACACGAGACATACTTGGAGGTAACGCGAGTCTATAGGCTACGCTTCCTATTCTATCGAGAATCTCAAATGGACCAACAAACCTTGGATTGAGCTTTCCTCTTTTCCCAAATCTTGTAACTCCTTTCCATGGAGCAATACGTAACAATACATGATCTCCAATATTAAACTCCACGTCCTTTCTATGAAGATCAGCATAACTCTTTTGTCGATCTTGTGAAGTTTGAATCGTTGTCGAATCATTTGGATCTTTTCTCGTAGTCAATGCGTCTTAATTCGGTCCTAACAATGTTGCTTCTCCCACCTCATCCCAAAGATATCTTTGAAGCGACATTTCCGTCCATATAACGCCTCAAATGGAGCCATGCCTATACTTGCTTGATAATGTTGTTGTAGAGAAATTCCACCAGCTGGTAGGTACTTATCCCAACTTCCTTTGAAATCTAGGACACGAGTCTTAATAGATCTTGAGGGTTTGAATAGTCCTCTCGATTGTCCGTCCGCTTGAGGATGGTATCTTTGAATCAATCGTAAATCCGTGCCCATAGCTTTTCGCAAAGC
The DNA here is from genome assembly GCA_020205605.1 of Panax ginseng. Classification (NCBI taxonomy): domain Eukaryota; kingdom Viridiplantae; phylum Streptophyta; class Magnoliopsida; order Apiales; family Araliaceae; genus Panax; species Panax ginseng. The sequence goes on along the minus strand of CM035145.1, from coordinate 4,282,560 downwards.
TAACCCAAAATCTTGAAGTGAATCTCGGTCACGATCCGAAACTATGGATCTTGGCATGCCATGCAATCGATAATCTCATTCACGTCATATCTGAGCAAGACGTTCAAGGAATAAGTCTCGCGACGGTAAGTAAAATGGGCGGACTTGGTTAATCTATCAACAATAACCCAAATTGCATCTACGCCTTGAGAAACTTTGGGAAGACACAGTAAAAATCCATAGTAATGTGTTCCCATTTCCATTTCGGAATCTCAAGTGGTTCTGATGGACCTTTTGGCACTGATGCTCCACCTTTACACGTTGACAAAGTTAAACATCTTGAGATAAACTCCGCAATCTCTCTTTCATATTGTTCCACCAAAATGTATGTCGAATATCATGATACATTTTGGTACTCCCAGGATGGATTGCAAACGGGGTGTTGTGTGCCTCCATCATGATTCTATGCTTCAAATCAGAGTCGTTTCGAACGCGAAAGTCTAGAATTGACTCAAGTATTCCTTCCTCATCAATTCTTGCTTCGAATAAAGACCTTCTTGCACTTTCTTCTTCATTTGTATCGGCCCAATGTCCGTAGCTTGAAGCGGCTTTTTAACTTTATCGATTAAAGTCGGTTCTACTCGTATATTCGCCATCATCATGTGGGACCCTGGAGTCTTTAATTCTATCTTCATCCTTTGTAAGTCGTATAAAATGGGCCTTTGCATTGACAATATTGCACTCGTACTTGCGTATGATCTTCTACTCAATGCGTCAGCTACTACGTTCGCTTTTCCAGGATGATATTGAATAGTGTGATCGTAATCTTTTAACAACTCCAGCCAATGTCGTTGCCGCATGTTGAGTTCTTTTTGGGTGAAGAAATATTTGAGGCTTTTATGATCCGTATAAATCTCTACTTTTTCCCCGTACAAGTAGTGTCTCCATATCTTCAACGCAAACACGACTGCTGCCAACTCCAGATCATGAGTAGGATAATTCCTCTCATATTCTTTGAGTTGTCGTGAGGCATAGGCTATGACTTTTCCATGTTGCATGAGAACACATCCTAACCCCTTGCCAGAAGCATCGTCATTTGAGATAACAAATCCATCCGAACCAGATGGTATTGTTAGAAACAGTGCTTAAAATGAGTCTCCTCTTGAGCTCTTGGAAGCTCTTCTCGCGTTCCTCGCTTCCATAAGAATTTTGCATCCTTCCGAGTCACCGAGTTAATCGGAGTAGCGATTCGAGAAAATCCTTCCACAAATCTCCGATAATAACCAAATTTAAACCCAAAAAGTCACGTTTTGATCCACCGACTTCGGTTGCTTCCCAACTTTGTATTGCTTCAATCTTCGCCGTCAACAGATACTCCTTGTTTTGACACCACGCGCCCAAGGAATGCTACTTCCTCAAGCCGTAACTCGCATTTCTTGACAGCATAAAGCTTGTGTTCATGAAGTCTTTGTAGTACCAAATTTTTGAATGGTGCTCATGATCTTCACGGCTTTTGGAATAGATGAGGATGTCATCAATAAAGACAACAACGAACGATCCAAATATTCCTTGAATACACGGTTCATCATATCCATGAAAGCGGCGGGGAGCATTAGTCAATCCAAAAGACATGACCAAGAATTCATAATGCCCAGATCGAGTCCTCGAATGCCGCCTTTTGGAATATCCTCGGTCTTAATCTTGGTGATGATATCCGAACGAAGATCGATCTTTGAAAAGAATTGCGCTCCTTGAATCGGGTCGAATAGGTCATCAATGCGAGGTAATGGATACCTATTCTTGATGGTGACATGGTTCAATTCTCGATAGTCAATACAAAGTCGCATACTCCCGTTTTTCTTTTTACTGAATAAAACAGAGCTCCCCAAGGAGACGACTTGACGAATGAAACCGATGTCTAATAACTCCTGTGGTTGGACTTTTAACTCCACGAAATTCAATAGAGCCATTCGATATGGGGTTTTAGAAATGGGCTTTGTGCGCCCAAGGTCAATAAAGAATTCAACATCACATTCGGGGGTAGGCGGAAGCTCTTCAGAAATACATCGTGAATTCTCTAACCACGTAAATATTATTCAAATCGACTTGTCTTTATTCAAATCCATAACATGGGCTAAGAAGCTTGACATCCGCTTTTTCAATAAACGAATAGCTTTGTGGCTTGATATGACGATGGATGATTTTAGTGGTTTAGTGGTTTGAATTGTATATACGATTGGTTAGGAATATGAAAACTAACCACCTTACGAAAATAATCAATTTTGGCATGATGAGTGGTTAACCAATCAATTCCTAAAATCACATCAAAAGCAAGTATCTTTAAAGAGATAAGATCAATGGTAATGTGATAGTGCCAACTTGGATCATGCAAGATTTATAAACCTGTAGATGTAACGAAGGTTTCACCCAACTGAGTTTCAACAGATAAATCAAAATCTAATTTCTCCTAATCAAGTTTAAACGTTGAGCACAAGCGGGAGAGATAAAAGAATGGGTAGAACCCAGATTTAGTAAGGTATAAACTTCGCAAGAATTCAAGATTAGCTTACCTGTGATCACCTCGTTCGGGTTCCTCACGTTTTGGCGATCACGACAAAAGCTCTTCTAGAAGGCTGCGATTTCGACTTATCCGGATGACCCTTGGAATCACCACTCCCACCGAACTTGGTTTCGCTATAAAGACAATCTCGAGCGATGTGGCATTCCTTTCCACAATTGTAACATACCTTGGATTATTGTGGGCCGGTTTGGTGATATGTCCCTCCTTCCCGCATTTGTAACATCTAACCGGCGGTTGTTCTCCTCCCTAGCATTTGTTGTTGGTCTTTGGTCTTTCTTTGTTGATGTCTTCCGTCATTGTTGAATCTTCTCTTCTCGAAATTTCCACTTGAGTCACCTCTCCTATTATCATGTCCACGATTACCACCTGAGTGGTTACCGCATTTGTCCGTATTCTTTCCTCCTCGCTGGTTATCATTGTTCTGATGACTACCCTGATTGTGGTCCCTCGGTTGAGTATACTCACTATCTCGCTTCTAATAATCGAGCCTCGCTGACAACATCTGAATACAGAGAAAATTTATGAGAGATAAGGTATTGACGAATCTCTGGTTTTAGACCTCTCATAAACATACGCGTCATTCGTTCCTCATTCTCCACCAAATGAGGTGCAAACCTGGATAATTCTGCGAACCTTGCCTCGTCATCGAGACACCGCATGTTGTTCTCGCTTAGAGTCTAATAAACTCTACCTCCTTCATATGACGAATACTTTACGGAAAGTACTTGTCATTGAATGATTCTGAAATCTTTCCCAAGACATGTTAAGTGCATCTGGTCAGGTACGCTTCATGATTTCCACCAAGAATCTGCTTCACCACGAAACATAAAAGGTGGTGGCGAATGGAACCTTCATTCCTCCGTGCACCCCAAGACATCGAATATCTTGGTAATTTGCTTGACCCACGTTTCTGCCTTAATTGGATCCGGCTTTCCATGGAAATCTGGTGGTCCCAACTCCTTAAACTGTTTGGCTGTGACAGACCGTGCGTTGCCATCATTTCCACTCGTATTTTGTACACGAGTCTCCCTTGTCTGATTTTGCATGAACTGCAAAAAGCTTCTAAACATCCCGTCGTTCATCATTTGCTCGGTCTTGAATTGTTCACGGGAGGAACATTGCCACTGTTGCACGCGTTCTCCTCGTTGGTGAAAGTACTGCGGCTCCACTGGTCTCATAAACTCCATTGTTAACGTTCTCAAAGAACCATTCTTAAATACTTCCATAAAACAAGGGTTAATTAAATAAATTAACATATCACATAATATCCTATATTATGATCGACCAACAAATAAGCTTAGGTAGGACACACTAATGAAGGATTTACCTGCCTCTCCCTCCTAGTTCTATTCCCCGATCTCCGCCAGAGATCAAATCCCTAAGCTCGATACCAATCGTGACGCCCCCAAAATAGGTATACAACACCCATTCGAGTCGCCAAAATACATGGTATAGAAAGCAAACTACAACTTTGACAATACGTATGTCGTGTAGAATACGACAATACAACTGTGAGTTTGAATACAAATATTGTCTTACAGACAATATACACACCCAAATAAGTCCTCATTAATTATTCATACACTATTTTACGTAAGTAGTGAGGATGACTTAAAAACATCTTCCTGAACCATCACTCCATACCCCGACTCGATCCTACTATGTTCTCACCTCCTCGGAAGAAAAATGGAACAAAAAGGAAAAGGGTGAGCTCAACTAGCCCAAGAAGAATATTATGACTAAGATAATATACAATAAATTATCGTTAGTCTTCAACAGGAAAAATCTAATAGAATACAATAGACAACAAGTTTTAGATCAACAAATGCAATGGAAACAACAATCCATTGTAAGAGTCACGTAGAGAAAGAATTCTACTATCTTCTAAGGTTTAAAAGTCCATCATCAATAGTTTATCCTCGTAATAACAATCAATATACATCTTTAATCATCTTTTGCACTACACAAAGCAAGGATATTTATTTGTATCACCAAATGGGTCATGTTCATCTCAACACTGCTCATCTTTACCTACTGGGCCAAAGATATTCATCGCTTAATCGTTCATCTTTGCACTACAAAGCAAAGATATTCATTTATATCACCATTTAGGACCGAGGATGATGAAAAATATTTTTAAAGAAAACGAATCCAAAGAAACAAAATGACAAGGATTAAGGATTAAGGATTCGTACTTTGTTTTACCCATGTCCAAAAATACTTGAAAATAATCATATTGGTGTAAAATTCAAGAATGATCAAAACATGGATACAATCAAAGCTAGTATCCGAATAGATATTTTGGACAAAAAGAAAAATTTTTATTTTTCTATTGAATAAGGCCGTGATTCGTGAATAAAGGTCGATATCGTGAATAGTCAGCCGTATCGTGAATAGTAATCCCGACACAACAAGTTCCAAATTTGATAAAAAGTTCACCAATACTTGGCATAATGATATTGAAGAAAAAATATCATTTAAGAAGAAAATAATACCCTTACCTCAAAATAACCGTATTTCCGATCGAATTTCTAGATATAGTCTTGTGAACCCCATGACCGTATAAAGAACACTCAAAGTATAATCACAAGAATACGCCGATAATTTAGAGAGAAAAAGAGAAAACTTTGTTTCTGGTGTGATTTTCAATTCTAACTTAGCCCTCTATTTATAGGAAAATGTTAGAACGCCAAAGGAGACTAAATTAATAAAATATTAATATTTATAATAATTCCTACGCATGCCATTATTGTTGACAATCAAACCAGCCACCTTTGAACCAAAAATCAGCAGCCCTCATGTTCAAACAAGAGTGGGTCCCACCCATTATTTAATAAAATTATTTTATCTTCCGAAACTTCAATAATTCGTAGAAAATAGCCCGTTTATCAAAAAATTCAAAACTCGCGACTTTCCATGGAAAATTTCATTCTCTACAACTTTACAGAAGAAAATTTTTCCAAATTCCAAACTTAAATTGACCGAAATTCACAAACGGACGATTTTACAGTCTATAATTAATTTTCGGTCAAGAATTGTGTCCACCGACACACAAAACATATGTTAAACATTTAATACCACAAAATACTCTACCTCCTCATATACTCATATATCCCACATTCAAGTTATAAAATATCGTATTAATATATTATTAAAATAATATATTTAAATGAATTATTTTATCGTAAAAAGATAAAATATTAATTTTCAACAATTGTCACATTAAAAATTTTCTCCATCTATATCCACATAAAATAAATATTTTCTTTATCATAATAATCAATAATTAATTATTTTAAAAATAATATTACGTAATCACAAGATCGACAACCAGGTAGCTCCCAGAAAGAGGGGCTTTCCAATAAGGATTTCTCCTTACTTGCAAGCAATTAGGTGACCAAACCTCTCCTTGATGTAACTTTCTAGACATTGCCAATAATGTTATCTCGATAATATTATTCAAATAATATGAATTATTGATTTGATAATGAAAAATACCGTAAATGACAATTATCAAACAACGATAATACAAAATATCAACGCAACAATTATTGAGTCGATAAAATATAATATTGAATAAAGAATTCATCGTAACAATTATTGAGTAGTGCCTTCTACGTAAGGATCAATAATTCAATAATACTGCGCAATACTGCAGCCATCTTTCAACCACGCCAGACATCAGTATTTTAACCACCGTGTAACCCAACAATGTTAATCTGTGAATAATTTAGTCCGTTATTTATAAAACTCAATCTTTGTCGCTTTCTTTCATCCAACCGCTTTTTTTTCGTTATGGGGCCCTGAAATGGTTTACGTGAGTAAATTTTGAGATTCCCGACAAAAAAGAATATTCCAGACCAAACGAATATTCCCGACAATAATGAATATTTTATAACCACTTGCTTATTTTGTAAACTTTGCACATTTCACCCATAACCAAAGAATTATATCAATTTAACCCTTATTAATTTAGAATAATGAATAAAGGAAAATTCAATTTTATTTATAATAAGTTGGGGTCTTACAACAAATGACTTTCAACATAATATAAACACGAGGATGATGACAATGATATAAGAATTCAATAAAATAAGTTCAAGAATTAATTTATCCAGGAACTAATAATGTCCAAATTGTCAACATGATACTGCTTTGTAGAGTAAAATTCAAGAATGATCGTAAGAATATTTCCATAAAAGATCTCGGATGAAGCCTTGAAATATCAAGGATATTCTACTAATTTCATGGAGTATAGAAGTCAAAACTTTAACCAACCGAGTATAATAAAGAATGGAATAACAAAAGAAATCACCACGCACGCGATATTGGCGATAGATAGGTTATTCCAATGTAAATAATAATAACAGAACCAGTGTCGACAAAATTTGCCGCAAGCGACAGGATGTTCCAACAGAATAATAAAGATTTTAACCAGTCCTGTAAAACACACACAGATGTGATGTTCCAATGAATAATAGAAGAATGTCACCAAGTATAGGTAAATCACATTATCAAAGTTATTCCAATAGAATAATAAGCAATGGAATAACAATGCTTACATTCATGAATAAAAAGAATAACACCCTTACATTAGTAGTAGATTGAATCTTCGCAGTAGTGTAAGAATGAGAATACTCTTCTTCTTTCTCTCTTATTCTCTATATACTTTCTCTCTCTATAGCTTGAATGAATTCGTGAAAAATAATGAAGCACTAGGCCTCTATTTGTAAGACCCCAACTTATTATTAATGAAATTTAATTTTCTCTATTTATTATTTTGAAATAGTAAGGGTTGATTTGATTAATGTGGATAGTTATGGGTAAAATACGCAAATATTTCAAAATAAGCAAGTGGTTATAAAATATTCATTATTGTCGGGGAATATTCGTACGACGACGCAGTCAGGTGTGGGCCCCATAACGGAAAGCGATTGGAAGAAGAAAACGACAAGAATAAGTTGTTTAAAAATAACGACGTAATTGTTACTGCTTATATCGTTTAAAATACTCGGGGTTAAAACACAAGAAGACACGGTATTGAACCAATTATTGATTCTTACGTAAAAGGCACTTACTCAATAATTGTTACAAAGAATTACTTGCTTAGTATTTTATTTTATTGATTCAATAATTGATGTGTTGATATTTTATATTACTTGTTGTTTCAATAATTGTCACTACACGTATTTTTCATTATCGAAGCAATAATTCATATTATCCAATAATATTATTGGATAACATTATTGATAATGTCTAGAAAGTTCTGCTTAAAGAAGAGGTTTGGTCACCTAATTGCAAGGCTACCAAGAAGGAGAAATTCTTATCGAAAGCCCTCTTCCTGAACCTACTGATCATCAATATTGTGATTCTCGTAATATTATTCGTGAATAATTAATTATTGATTTATATGATGAGAAAATATTGATTTTATGTGGATATAGATGGAGAAAATTTTAATGTGACAATTGTTGAAAATTAAAATTTTATCTTTTTCTCATAAAATAATTCATTTAAATATATTATTATATTTTAATAATATAATAATGATGATATTTTTACAATGAATGTGTGATATATGAGTATACGAGGAGAAAGAGTATTTTTGTTGCAATAAATATTTAAAACATGTTAAACACGCTCGGTGGGACCCCATTTCTTGACCGAAATTTGATTATAAATTTGAAAAATCGTCTGCTTATGGATTTCATTAATTTCTGCTTTGAAATTTGGAAAAATTTCTTCTGCAAAGTTGTAGAGAATTGAATTTTCTATAAGAACTTGCGAGATTCGAAATTTCTGACAAAAGTGCTATTTATTGTGAATTATTGAAGTTCAAGCTCAAAATAATTAATTTTGAAGTTTTAAATATTTTAATAAGAAAAACATTTTTTTTTGAGTTAGGCAAGGTGAGTCACTTTTGGTGGTGATGGTTTGAATCGATTATGGGTGCGTAGGAATTTAATAAATATATATTAATATTTTATTAAATTTTCTCGCTTTTGTGTTCTAAGCATTTTTCATAAATAGGTGCTTGGGTTAGAATTGAAAATCACACCGAAATTGAAATTTTCTCTCTATATATTATCGAAGTATTCTTGTGAGTATTTTGAGTATACTTTGAGTATTGCTATACTGGTGCAAGTTCAAGTTATAGCTTATATCTAGTATTCCAGTTAAATCTTTGTTTTTCCGAGGTAAGGGATATTATTTTTTTTTCGTAATGATATTATTTCTTCAATATCATTATCTTTGAAATATTGATCCGAAATTTTATCAAATTTAGAACTTTTGGTGTCTGAGTTACTATTCACGATACTCAAGACTATTCACGATATTTATATACTATTCACGAATCGGCATTATTCATCAAAAATGAAAATTTTCCTTTTTCGTTTAAAATATCTATTGTGGATACTAGCTTTTTTGTATCCATGTTTTGATCATTCTTGAATTTTACACCACTATAATTATTTTTGAGGTATTTTTGGACATGGATAAAACAAAGTACGAATCCTTAATCCTTAATCTTTAATCCTTGTCATTTTGTTTCACTGGATTCGTTTCTTTAAAAATATTTTTCATCATCCTCAGTCTTAAATGATGATATTATTGAATATTTTTGGCCCAGTAGTCAAAGATGAATGATTTCGATGAATATCTTTGGCCGTAGTGCAAAGATGAACAAGTGTTTAGATGAACATGACCAACTGATGAATATCTTTGACCTGTAGTGCACAGATGAATATTTGATTCCAGTTATATATTGATTGATGTTACAGGGATAAAAGATAGACGATGAACTTTTAAATTCATACATAGAAGATAGTAGTTTGCATTCTCTACTTAACTCTTCTAATGAATTATTATTTTCGCTATGAATATTGATTTAAAACTTGTTGTCTATTGTATTCTATTAGATTTTTCCTCAAGAAGACTAACGATAATTTGTTGTATATTATCTTAGTCATAATATTCTTTACTGGGCTAGTTGAGCTCACCCTTTTCCTTTTTGTTTCATTTTTCTTCTCAGGAGGCGAGAATATAGCAAGTACGAGTCGGGGTATGGAATGAAGGTTCTAGAGAGAGTTGTTTAGTAGTCCTCACTATTTTTATAAAATAATGTATCAATAAATGTGATGAGAATTTATTTGAGTATAGATATATACACAGTTGTGTAGTACACTATCGGCTATGACGACGGTTTTTTGGGCTATAGTCATCGCCATAGCTATTCTGGGCTATGGCAATGGGTGAACTGTCGCCATAGTTCAAAAAATCCGTCGTCATAGCCCGACTGTGTAATACACAACTATGTATATACATATAGCCCATATATATATATATATATTTATATGAAAATTTAAATTAATTCCTAACCGTATAAGTAAAGGCTAATTTGTTAGATCATAAAATCAAATAAGGAAATCTTATTTTAAAGCAAGTATACCACAACACAGTTGGACAAAAGCAACACATTTACATAATTTCCTAAGGCACTAATCTTTCTGATTGACAAATATTGTACTAAAAGATCCTAACTTTCCGGGGAATTAGGTCTTTATAAAAGGTTACCGTGCTACTTCGATCAAGACTCTGATGGCATGCAAGCAGCTTCAGATTGTTGATTAGAGGGCAGAGGCTGCTTCTCCTTGGCAGAGAAGCTCCAAAAATAAGAAGATTTCTTAAACTGCACCAAGATCATTGTCATATTGTCACATCCTACACCCCCAGCTGATGGCGCAATACACCTATCAAACACCCTCTCAATCACCACAGAAACCTTAGTTTCCTGCATGATTTTGTAAGAGCACTCTGGTCATAATTCCATGTTTAGGCCTAAAATAATACTCCAACTTGTTATTGTAGTAGAGATAGCATGATAATGAAATTATGATGACAAACTAGAGGAATGTGTGCATGTTATACTATTATAGTTAAAAAGAGGACTCTTTTTGTGGAACAATTATTATTATTATTTTATTTTTATTTATTACTATTGTTATTTTGTTTGCAAATGGGACTCTTTTTGTGGAACAGAGGAATTATACAGGAAAAAATTAAGAACTTACAGAGTTCAATTGTTCACGAACAAAGTCCACCAGTTGTTGGCTTGACATGCAATCCCTAGCTCAGGAGAAAACAAATCTCTATCATCATAGTGTCTTACAATGACATTTAAATAAAAATAAAGGAATTACGGGGTAAGATTTTCATTCGACTGTAAAAAGGAGTAATCACACAGTTCATGGAACAGAAAACTAAAAAAGCATCTAACAACAAAATTAGAGATACTCTTAAGAGCTAATCAAAATGTTTGTCTCGATTGTGCTTCCATTTGCCAGTCAATGTAATTAGGGAGTTGCAATATGTTGGCATATCATATGTATACAGATGCAAATGTTTCATGAAAACGAACATGCATTAACCAATGTGCCGTAACCAATGCTAATGATCCATTTACAGGTCGATTTTTGCCACAAAATGTGGTGAAAAGTTTTTAACTCAGAAGCAAGCAGGTAACTGGTAAGCAATGGTGTTGGTAAGTCATGATGGGCCGTTAAATTGAAGTTTAATGAAAAACCATGGCAAATAAACTAATATTCTGTCTTGACAAAACTAATAAAACAAGAAAATAAGAACACAAAGGAAAAGAAGACTTACCATATCCCATCACAAGCAAGAACAATAAACTCATCATCATCGTCAAGGTCAACCTAGTTCAAGTAGGATTAAAAGAAGAAAGGAAAAGTAATCCACGTTATTAAGACTCAAAAATATATATCATAAGGTAAAAACAGAGATAAAATTCCCATGCTGTTCATCTCGCATTCCTCCATATTACAACCCAAACCAGCTAGTTAAGTTCATTTTGACAGTTGTGTAACTTGTGTTTACCCAATTTTAAAGAATAAACCTTGAATTGGGCACAGGATACAAGCAAAGCATAAATGCTACATACAGTTCTTATATCTGGATTAGCAGTGAGGATTTTCTCCTCAGCAGGCAGTGATTTATCCTTTTTCAACTCCATGTCACCTGAAACCATTGAAATACTGGCAATCAAAACAAGCAATAAAAAGAAACCTTTTGATTCAATCTTTTCTCCATTTGTACGACAAAAAATAAATTGAACAGGGAAAAGTACCAATTGCTCTAGCCAAGTTTAATGTCCCATTGACCCGCCCACATTGGACATAACCACCAGCTTTCAATATCCTTTCTTTCTCAACCTCGAGGTCAGGTTTGTGGTCTTTAGACAAATTATATGCCTACATAAAGAAAGAATCTTTGCATATCATCAAAAACAGACTCTGCCATATCTAAATATGCTGAGCCACTATCCGGGCACGCGTAACGGTTTTATTTTAACAGTGAATTCAAGAACCACAAGTGCAAATCATGAACTATACAAAGTGTTATAATCCATATTATGACTAAAAAGTTGACTAATTGATTTTTAGTTTCAGTAAAATATATACTACCTCCATCTAAATAACAGAGTACCGTTTCTTTATAAAATTACAATAAAAATGGTACTTTTCTAAGACAAAGGGAGTCTATTTTAGTTCCAACTTCCAAGAAAAATTCCGAACGATCACTAAAATCTACCACATTGTTGAATTGAGTAACAAGTATTTTGATACTCCTAATGACCAGACATAATTACCTGACCGTTTCGAGATATTACACAACGAGAATCACCAGCATTTGCGACAACAAGTAGTTTGTTACGAATGATTGCAACACAAGCTGTGCTTCCACATTTTGGTCCACGGTAATCAGAGTGAAGCCCCTTGCACATGAACACATTTGATGAGTTAGCAACTAATAAGCAATTAGAGGAATGAATACAAGCATATTTAAGTAGTCCTCTCAAACAGCACGAGGAAAACATTTGTGAGTTGCTATCAGTAGTATCCAAATAAAATCATGATTATAAAATTAACTCTAGAACAAACTGGAGATCTTTAGTACTTGCTGTATTTCAGTTCAGGTATAATATGATATCTTTCTTTTATAATGTATGTCATTTTGAGTTTCCGATTGAATACTTGAAAACAATACGTCAAGTACATAATGGTCTTGTGTCTAAACAACCAAAGAGTTTCAATTTCTTTGTTTAGCATTGCGTTCCACCAAAATGATAATATGAAGTATTATATTAAATACACACACACACACATATATATTCTGATGTATTTCAATTCAAGTTGATTTCTACTTTTACCATTGTAATTTTTCTTACAAACGTTATGTACTTTCGGTATCTCTATTATTTATAAATTTATACTGCAATTTCATCCACTTTATCCAATTCTGGAGGTGTAGACTTTTACACACACATTCAATCATTGGCCCAAGTGTGCACAAATACCCAGCTAAAATGTTTTAGAAGGAAACCAAGGGTCAGATGAATCACAGCGGAAGTTTCCATGCTATTGCGAAATGTAAGACATGTTGGGAAGAAAACCATTATGTAATGACAAGGCTGGGATGATAAAGTAACTTACTACATGATCACGTATATTAAAATTAAATTTAGTTATTCATTAGGTATTCACCTTCTCTGAAGGCCAGTCATCAATGTGGCCTTCTTTAACTTCATCGTTCTTAGACCATAACAATCCTTCAATCATACCATTAAATTGGTCTATTTTATCTCCTAATATCGCTAACTCTCTCCAACCTCTTTGTCCGCACATCATCTCATCCATTCTGCATTGGAACACATTAATTAGGATCATAAAAGTACTTGCATACAATTAGAGGACATCAGGAAATATATTTACCCCGCTCTGAAAGTTTGAAGTTGCTTCTTACTGGCAACCTTTGCGGAATAAAGATTTTGAAATAAAATAAAAATACGACTTGGTGCGAAATTATCTATACAGCCGTTATACTAGCAATAGTTGTAACCTTTTTTATTTTTTTATTTTGTAAACTGTATAGTAGTTGATTTACTGAAGAGTTTAGAGCGCAGGGTAAACAGATATAACATATACAACTATTTGAATCTTTATATGAAAATTTTATATAATATCCATATCCTTATCTGCTGGATAATTAAAATTAAACATCAGTATTCATATCCACCATATATTATTTGGATACAGATATACTATATCCAGTATATCCAAATCATGATGCATAATCTGTCATGAAAACGGAAAAATACCTGAAATATTTGGATATCCGTGTAATATCCACATTTTTATTGATTTTCTCTTTTTAAATTAATTCTTGCATAACACCAAAAGTAATGTTCATCCAACCAAAAACAATCAAAAGTAATGTTCAAACAACTGAATTCAAAACTTCAAGTAATTTCTCAACCAACCAAATAATATACCTACATTAGAAGTAATGTTCATACACAATAGATTGGCAATGTTTTTCAACACAAGTCATAGCAGATCTGAAAAGGATAGACTATTACCTTCTTTCTCTTAAATACCTTCTATATTTTTTCTAAATAATACTCTCTCCATTCCATAATAATAGTCTTTTTAGTTTCATGCACATAGATTAAGAAAGTCATTTAATACTATCATTTAACAATTAAAATTTGTGTAAAATATCATTACTATTTACTACCCTTTTATGGGAAGTTCAAAACTACTAATACAAGAGAGAATTTCCTGGGACAATGAGAGAAGTTAGGGATGATATAAGAAAGTAAATAATTTATTCTCCTATAAAGTTGTAAACGACAAATAAATTAGAATAAAGTAGTTATTATATTTTTTTAGTACATATTATGTATGAAATATATAAATATAATCTATCTATATTAATGGATATGAAAAGGGATATTAATAAATAAATAAATATATATATATACACACACACAGATACCTGCATATCCCAATTTCAATGCGTATACGGATATTAACAGATAGGGATGTACCTATACGAAGATCCAGATCTGTTTTCACAACAAATACGAATGATATCCACCTTCATCGAATAGTATCAGCTTTGGGTGAATATGGTTATCAGATACTTGAGACAAATACTGGATATTTTGGACTCCATATGGCTCATAATTTGATAACAACAGAATTTTCAGGGTAAAAGAAAGTAGTACATAGCAGTGATTGTATATGAGACCTCCTTAAATGAAATTTAGAGTTTTGAGAGGATATACTGGCCAATAACAAAACCTCGCATGGTTTAAGAATCCCAAGCTGATCAGAACACATACTTACATGTAAATGCCACCTACCATGCTGTTTCATATGTTCTTGGGTAATGATTATATATTTGTATCTGCTTAAAATGTAACATGAACAAATAAAGATAAAAGGAATGAAATAACCTAAGAAAAGCTTTTCGCAGAGAAGTGCATAAATCTCCAGCTAAATAGGCTTCTTGCTTAAGAACTTGTTGGTGAAGGTACTTGGCGCAGAACTTAGCAACTGCTTTACCTGCAAATTGAAGTACTTACAAAGAGTACAACCCATAATGACAAGCCCACTTATTGGATTTTTTGATAGGTAAAGGTCCATTTATTGGACTTTCTTGTCCGTCGAGTTCAATCTTTGGAGTTTAAAACATTAACAAGAAAAAGAAAGTTAGATGAATAAAAAAAGCCCAATCATTAGGTTTCACATTATAAGATAAATATATATACTTTGTTGCATATTTTTCTACATTCTAATGGGGCATCACATATCACCATCGTGTAGAAAATAGAAATAAAAATAGAAGTAAATAATAAATAAACATGTATATATACATAAAGGGCAATGATCCGTATCATGTATTTGCTATGGATCAAAAATTCAAATAACATCTTTACCTTCCATTACAAAAATCAAGGGTTAGGATTAAAAAAATAATCTTGCCGTCCGCTAGTCATTTTAGCGGACTGGATTAAAATAAATTTTGGACGATTATACCCCAAGTCAGGCTCATGTTAACGAACAATTCTAGCGGGCGCATGTGAAATTGATTGGGGCTGTGAAATCGAATTGGGACAAAAAATCCTGTTGCGATTTTAACTTCATTATGCTGTGAAATCGAATTGGGGCTGTGAACAACCCTAGTTCGCAATTGTAGGCATATTGGCAACAAGTTGTGCAAATTTGATATCGTTTGATCAAAATTTGTGTTCTACATCAACCAAATCAGCATTTAATCAGTAAATTTTTTATTTAATTAGTAAGTTAATAATCTACTAGTTTTTATTGGTGCAATTTATGTTTATTTGTATGACAAGTAATTCAATAAACTAATGCAACCTAATTCTCCCGTTGCCAATGGAAATTTCGCTAGACGGGTATACAAAATTTCTTATCTTTTAGAAATTTTATTTATTTCTGCTTATGTTTGTTTTTGGTTGTAAAAATGTTCGATGATTTCGTTTAGAATTGCAAGATTGATAATTTTATTCCCTTGAATCAGATTAGATTTAGTAAACTTTCTAACTTACCTGCATTTGTTACTTTGTTTGGTTGGATATATATAGCTAGGAACATATTCCCTACTGACCAAATTAAAGATCTGCTTTGTTTTAATTTTATAGTTGTTTGTAATGGACTTCTATTTTATACTCTATGTTCAGAAAAAGATTAGCTATAGTCATGCAAAGCTAAGGATGAATAGTCGAACCAGTATGGCTCAGAGGGAAGATGTTATTAAGAGGACTGCTTATGTTTCTGATCATCAGGTACCGAATTAGTAAGATTTGTCTGTTGTCATTTTCTTGGGGTTCTCTTTTTAGTATGTTTTGATTGTCTGTGGTGTTTTTTGTTGCTTGGTTTAGGTTACTGAATTAACGTTAATGGATGCTTATTTCTGTATTATTTCTCTTATTTATTTATTTACTTTTTGCCGAAGGTTGTTGATTGTCGTGTCTATGGTGACCCAAACTCTGTCCTCCGCTTTGCCTTTATTGAGTTTACTGATGAGGGTAAGCCGACCAACAACTTGACACATACGTGTTAATGAATAGGGTGTTGTCACATTTCATTTACTCTGATATTTGTGCAGAAGGTGTAGGAATGCATTTAGTCTGGCAGGGACTGTGCTTGGTTTTTACCCAGTAAGGGTGCTACCTTCAAAAACTGCAATTGCGCTTGTTAATCCTACATTTTTGCCGAGTGAGTAGTTTGGTTCACTATGTTTAACTTCTTATACCATGAATTGTTCATACTTGAAGTCAATCTTAGAAAGTGAACTGAGAGGCAGATTTATGCTTACTTCATTGCCTTTTGCTATGTTATCTAGTCTGAAGATGAAAGGGAGATGTGTGCAAGGACTATTATTGTACAAATATTTGTTGGGTTTAATTTTGTTGTTCAGCAGGGTTATTGTGCTGTTGTGTGCAGGGTGAATTTAATTTTGTTGTTCAGCAGGATTGTTGTGCTTCTGTGTTTAGGGTTGTTCAGTATTGTTGTTGTGTGCAGTTGTGCTGATGTGTGCAGGGTTGTTCACGATTGCAGGCTGCTTGGGAAATTTGATTTAATTGGAATAGCTCCAGCTCCAAGGTATCTATTTCAACATATTTCTGGAGATATCTTTTTAAGTTTGGACTCCCTATTTCCTTACAATGATAATTATTATTGTCGAGCAGAGGAACTCCTCAAATTGAAGTCACATTTGAGGTTGATGCCAACGGTATTCTGAATGTCAAGGCTGAAGACAAGGCCTCAGGTAAATCTGAAAAGATTACAATCACAAATGGCAAGGGTCGCCTGAGCCAGGAGGAGATTGAGCGTATGGTTCGGGAGGTTAAAAAGTTTGCAGAGGAAGACAAGAAGGTTGCAGTTGTGTTGCTTGTGTATTCATTTATGTGTTCAATGTTGTGTTTGTGTAGTTGGCAGAATGTTGTGTTGCAGTTGGTTTAGTTGGCAAAATGTTGTGATGTTGCAGTTGTGTGGCTTGTGTATTCATTTGTGTTCAATGTTGTGTTTGTGTAGTTGGTTTAGTTGGCCAAATGTTGTGAAGTTGCAGTTGTGTTGCTTGTGTAGTTGGTAGAGTGTTGCAGAGTCGGCTAGTAATACAAGCGGACAGGGCTCCTACAGACTTCTGTGTACAATATGCACACTGCACACAACATATACAATAAAACTGATATGCACATATACAATAAAAAAAGTACAAAACATATACAATAAAATGTTAAATTACAATTAATTAGTACATATGTATAATTTGTAATAAACTTTTACTTATTAGTATGCTGTTTTTTTTTTTGCAACTATTCAACTACCTTCAATTACTTGACTCGAATAAAGAATTATGATTAACAATAATTAAAAGTACTCGTTGGCTTGAATTACTATCGGACTGTGAGTAAAACCTTGGACTGATGGGACAACATGGACCCAAACATGTGAACATGGGACTGTTGGCTTGAATTACTATCGGACTGTTAGTAAAACCTCGGACTGTTATTAAAACATGGGACAACATGGACCCAAAAATGTGAACATGGGACTGTTATTAAAACATGGACCCAAATGTTTGGACCCCACGTATTGCTTAGTACTCGTCCACTAGAATAACTACCGGACCTTTCAAAAAACTTGGGCTTGACTTGGTGTTATGGGGGCATATTCGGCCGGAATTTTTTCTAATCTAGTCCGAAAGAAGTTCTAGCGGACGGCCTGGACTCTTTTTTAATCCTAGCCCTTGATTTTTGTAATGGAACGTAAAGATGCTATTTGTCAATTTTTGATTCATGGCAAATACATGCTACGGATCATTGTGTTTCCATTAAACATAGGTCCAGGATAATAAAATGCCCAAGTCCTAACTAATCTCATTATCGTAACTATTGATCAGTACATTTATGAAATAAAAGTCCAATGAGCGGCTCCGTATTTGAAAGAGATCAGACCTCTTATGACCTTAAATCAGTCTCATAGGAGCTAGATATATATTTTTTCTTCATATGTTGAGATTAATCTCACTGTTAAAATAGTACAATCCCCTACAGCCTGTTATAATAAGCAGCATAATTGAGTCATTGACCGGTTATAAAAAGCATAGTTTAAATTTCTTATTCATTTTGTCAAAATAAAAAGGAAATAATGTTTTTTTTCTTCCTATTATTACTATTATGGTTATCATATTGTTTATGGGGGGCATAGAACGTAACCTGAAAACCCTACACGGAAATAAGGTCATAATGGCTATAAGATACTGCCTCCGCTTAGGTTATAAATAATGTCATATGGCTATAGAAATAGAATAGTGCATTCACTGAGGTTAGCAAATAATGCCTCCACTGACACTCAATCCCATAACCTCTGCCCATAAGTGAGGGTTTGATACCACATGCCCATCATGGTAGTTGTGCATTATTACCAAGGATGGAGGTAATTTGTAGACAACTGCCATGAAGAGATGCTCTACCAAAAATGGCTTTGGTATCAAATTCTAATAATGCACAAAGGGAGAAGAGTTACAGCAGTTTCTTTTATTTTATTTTTCTAAAAGCACTCTTCTTATTGAAAATTTCGTAGCATGAGAACGATGTTTCAATTAACATCATATGAAAATGGAATTAAAAACACACACGCACACACAGAGGAAGGATACAACATGTCAAAGAGAATTGAGATGGTCTATGAGAAACAGTGACTCTTCAACACTACTACATTCTTGTAAGACTTACTAAATCGGACACAAACAACTTTGCTGTAAAAATTAATGGAGCAAGTAGAAACTCAAAATGCATATACTAGGGAAACTTAAACTTTAGTAATTTGGATATCATTCTCCTAGTGAGGTGAGTGATTCCCATGTAGACATGTAGTGTTTGAAGTTTGAACATCAAGAGATCACTGAAACAGCTCACACACAATAGCTTTAGCAAGAACCCAAGTTTGACAGACTCTTATTTGGTGGCAATTCATGTTAACAATAGTTATGTCTTCACATTACGATTATTAATTGACATAATTAATGACATCTTGCTATCAATATGAAGAGAATATGCAGACAGTTCCACCAAGTAGGACCAAGCCAAAGTACAGGTAGATGAATAGGTGACTTTTAAGAATGATGAAGAAAGCCATACCAAGCATCCATTTAACTTGAATTAATGAAAAAATGTATCAAAATACTTATGTAAAAATCTTTGAGTCATGCCAAGAGAGGGCAACAAGAGCTTTAACCAACTATAATATGAATATATATTGTAGCATGATAGAACAGACAACTAAGCCTGTTCAAAAGTGTACAAAATTAACTCAAAGAATTGCAGAACTACTGTCAAAATATTCATACGAATGCTAAATAGCATTTCTAATATAACAAGAGTCATTAAATTCAAAAGAAAATACAAATAACGAGACTCAAGCTCTTACCCCCATGGCCATCATAAACGCCAAAGAAAGACGTTGAATTATCCAAATCAAGATGGGCTGCATGCTGTAGAATGCCTTAGATAAGTACAGCACACAATACTAATTTGAAGATTGGATATAACTTACAAGAGCCACAAGTCACCAATTCCTCACCAGAACGGAAACACTTTTTTACTTAAGGAAACATAAATGTACTTCAATCCAAAAAGACAGAAGTCAAAAGACAGGAAAGGATGCAAACATGAAGGACTCCATAGATTTTTTCTATGAGATGTTCAACATGTCAATCAATCATTTACAAGAACCAGCCATAGTAAAGCCTGGGAGCACCTAAAGTAGACACAGAGTTTAAATGAGAAAATTTGAGAGATAGATCTGAGGCACTCATAGCAATGGGATAATGGATTGGGACGGGAAAAAACCACTTTTCTTGCACTAAACCAATCAGTATCACCCCAAATATAGAATCATCTTATCCCTAAAAGAAGACCACAGTAATCATTACCTCCATGGTGAAGCATCTAAATGTATATGAAAAGGCTTGCCAACCTCATATTTTATTTTGAAGTAACAACACACTAGTATCAAGATAAATCACCAATACGAACTTAAAAAGACACTCCATATCAGCATACCAGCAGCATTTCATGTTTATCAAAAAGCAGCATTGCATGTCAATTCAAAGTTCAAACCATTTCTATTCCCTGAGGAGGACCACCGAAGCAGTGAAGGTAATATCCTTATTCCTTAAACTCCCTATGTCAATCCATTATTTACAAATTCATTGTGAAATCCAGGGGCGGACCCAAAGCCAGGGCAAGGGGGGCACATGCCCCCACTGGATTTTCAAAAAGCCTCTTCATATATATATATATACTACAATTATTAATATATTCACAAATTTTAAAGTTAGTGGAACAAAATAAGTAAAGTACTACAGTTATATTAGTACACTACTATTATATTACTGGAAAAAAGAATATGCTACTATCTTGTTAAAATAAAATACTACTATAAGAACTTGAGTATTTTATTGTCTTGATCAATTTACTTCTCCTGAAGGTAAAAAATAGAGGAGTTACAGTAACTAAAAAATGTGATATTTTTGAGCGTGATATTTTTGTAACTATTAAAAATAAGACTATCATGCAACAATTTCAAGCAACGAAACTTCGAAAAATGTTATTATAAACAATATTTGAGAATTATTCAATTTTGTTATTTATTTTATTAAATTTTTATTCTTAAGAAAAAAAAATTCTTAATTTGACCCCACTGAACTTTTAGGCTGGATCCGCCCCTAGTGAAATCTATCCCAGTTTCATACGATATGAACCTTGCGGGTTGCTTAACGAAACAATGGATACCTTTTCTGCTAGTTGACAGTAAAAACAGGGATTAATAATAATCATATACGTTGAAATTAACTGAACCAGCATAATAAACATCATAACGTGAAGATGAAATAATTATTTGGGGCACAAAGCTTTTAGTTCGATAATGCTGTATGAAGGTCAAGTTACGTAAAAATTTAGAAAAAGGGAATGCGAACAATGTAATGCGAAGGTCCAGGACCACCAGGTTACATCAAAAGTCAAAAACGGAAATGCAAACAAACATTGCATTTAAGAAATCTCATATAATGAGGTACAATGAAATACTTACAGCATCTTCCATTGTTGACCGCCATCCTTGCATGGATGACACACCAAACCTAAGCCTGTCATCCTCGCCATCCTCTGAGGCCTTCTCAGTTTTTGGGGTGCTCAGATATACCCCCATATTTAACTGGTTTCACTGTTCAAAACTATAAATGTTATAGCATTAATCATTTATGTAAATATTCAAGCATGAATGTGTGTATATGTATGTAAATTTACAAAAAGTTACTTAAGAAGAACAAAACACTCAAGTACCTTAAATCCCTACAGAACGCTACACATAACGTCAAATTATATAGAAAACACAGAACAAGTACAATTAACATTCCTACAAAGTAACACCACTTTTTGATTAAAATAACCTAAAGGAATCAGAATTTCCATATTATTAACTTCTCAATATGCTCATCTCTGAAATTATAAAAGAAAGCAACAATTTCATTGAAATTAAAACTATTTTATAGCCATATTCATTATAAGAGAGATAGTATTGCAGTTTATCAAACCAATTAAATAATTAATCTGAATCTCCAAAATTATCGCCCTAATATACTAAAATCCATTCAATTAAGCTAAAACTTTAAAATTCATTTTTATAATCTCAATTTGCATATAATAATCTAAATCTTAAAGTACACGTACATTAAAACCTAATGAATGATCAAACATTTATCAAATGTAAGGAAATTTATCATGTATTCGAAACCAAAAAAACAAATCGAGACAAAGTAAAAAAAAAAAATACATGAAGGTCTCGCTCTGGAATTTCAGGTCAGTAGAAGCGATAACAAACCGGTAGTAGTAGTTTTTTGTTGGATCAGAATGTAACATGCTATTCCGGGCCACCAGCCATTATTCGACTTGCTTCCTCGCCGATAAGGTCTACTGGCCCAATCCTTTAAAACCTTTTGGACTAAGGTTGGGCTATTTCCATGTCCCATTTGACTTTAGCCTTTATTTCCACAAGCAGTACTTCGTTTTAAAAAAGCTTTTCATATAATAGCATAAATAAATTGGAAAAGAAAAGCATCACCATGCTTAACTCCTGAATCTAGAACTTTTAACACATAATTTTTCATATATTACATTATAAAAGTACATTAAGAAAACTACAAGACTAGACAGTAATGTAAAAGTGTAATTTTTTCACCTCTACTAGTATTATATTATCTCTTATATATCAAATGGTTATACGGAAACTATTTGGGTAAAATATTATGATTCCATCACTAAAAAATATTTTAAATAATGTGTCATATTATTATATTGATTAGATACATCTCTTATAATTAATTATGACATAAAATATTTAGTTGAGACTAATATGAAATTCAGAGAATTAAAATAGTCCAACTCCACCAACCACAACAATGACCGACCTTAGAACGTTGAGCCAGGTCATTTAAAATTGGAAAGAAAATGGAGTTAAATTACAGAACAGTCCCTGAGTCCAACTCCACCCAACTATAACTGGGCCCTGAGTCCATAATCCAAAGAAATTGTACGCAAATGCCCTTTGGTTGGGAGATAAGAGTTGGTGAGACCGGCGCAAGTAGTAAATTGGAATATTAATAGGTCAACATCTCACCAACTTCCTCTGGTTACTTTTTCTCTCCCTCTGACTTTGTGCTATGGTGCACTCCCTCCCTATTTAAATGACATTTTAGAGATGAGCATACTCATTAAGATAATAATTAAAAATTATTAAATATACTATTCAATTGTCTATAATACCCTTAAATCATTAATGAGTTTAAAATACCAAAAAAAATACTGTAAAGTAATGAAGGGTATTTTTAGAAAAATTATCATTAATTTTCCTAAATTTGAACAAACGTCAAATAATTAAGCACAAATAAAAAATCTAAAACATCATTTAAATAGGAACGGAGAGAGTATTTGGTAATTTACGGTTACACCACATGCGTAGTATCAAAGGTTGATTTTTGTATATATTTCATGAGTAGTATTACCCTCCATTAGGTGCGGTAGGCGAGTACTGTCTTAAAAAACAAGAAAAAAGAAAAAAATAAGCAGAGTACGCAAAATACGACTTGTTTTTTCCTTCTTTAAATCTCAACTCACTTTCACCAAATTATGACCCATAAACTCCCCCCACTCAAATTATTAACAAACACTACTTACTAATTACCACCTTCTCTTCTGGCCTGCCTGCTTGCTTTCATCTTCAAACTCCAACACCACAATTATTAATGAAGATCAACGTAAGAGAGTCGACGATGGTGACGCCGGTGCAGGAGACGCCGCGGCAGAGTCTGTGGAACGCTAACGTGGATCTTGTGGTACCTAATTTCCATACCCCGAGCGTATACTTTTACCGGCCGAACGGGTCGTCCAATTTCTTTGAGCCGACACTAGTTAAGGAGGCACTAAGCCGTGCTTTGGTCCCGTTCTACCCGATGGCTGGGCGGTTAAAGAGGGACGATGACGGCCGCGTTGAGATCGACTGTAACGGAGAAGGTGTGCTCTTCGTGGAGGCGGAGACGGATGGAGTGATTGATGAGTTCGGCGACTTCGCCCCGACGTTGGAGCTCCGAAAACTCATTCCGGCGGTTGATTATTCTCTTGGAATTCATGCCTATCCTCTTTTAGTCTTGCAGGTGCGTCGTTTCAACTACGCCATACATATAAAAACACCATATATAGTTTTTCCATGCTGGGTCGTTATTTATTAATTGTTGCGTACAAATTAAGTTAACATTATTGGTTGTTTTAAAGTTCATATTATCATATATATATATATATATATATAGGATCATTATATAATAGGTTCTTGGCCAGAAGCTGTCTGACATGGCCTCTTTTTGAAGTTTAATAAACTTATTGGAAAATTTGAGATTGAAGCATAAATATCTGCGTATAAAGGTATGACTTGTATCTGTTTTTATTTTAATATGAGGACCCCACATAGTCAACATGTTGTCGGTTTATTGAAATAAAATGAATTTTTAATATTAAATAATGCTTGTAATAAGCCACGACTTTATCACAAATGTGTGCCTTTTTATTTTTTATTTTAAGCATTTCCCCATTAATAGTCATGACTCAACACATTAAGTAAACTTAAAAAATATAAAATACTCCCTACTACTAAGCTCTTACGGTGATAATAAAAAAAAAAAAAAAAAAAATCCAAACCGGCACAACCTCTTCCGGCTTGGAATAAAAAGCTTATATCCTATTTGTGGCACAAGTTCTTTATTTGCTATTCTTTATAAAATATTTGTTATTTTTTATAACTCTTTCATTTAATAACAAATAAAGAATTATAATTCAAATAAAAAATAATATCCTATTTTATAAAAAATATATTTTTATAATTCTTTATTTGCTATTTTTATAAAGAATATATTTTTATAACAAATTAAAGTGGAAAGAAATTAATATATTTGTTATATAAAGAATTATAAAAATATTTTTATATCCTATTTTATATCCTATTATAAAATAACAAATAAAGAATATAAAATATTTTTATAAAAATAGCAAATAAA